>OX402535.1:3490697-4094895 GCA_948098885.1 Drepanosiphum platanoidis
AAAATAACAAAACAGTCTTATAGTTTTGTACGTCTTTCGAAATAGGATTAACACGCAAATCGTTCATATTTTCCCAGTAATGTTTATAGTTCAATTTCGCCGTCGTCGTAAAATTCACTCTGTATACGCCATGGTGTTATTCGCGCGTTATTTGCTATACGGCTGGCAATACTCTCATTGGGTTTGAGTATTCTGAAGTTCAATATTCGCGGAATGCTTTTAAAGTATTTCATACGAGTGCTTTTTAATCACTCTGATTAGGTACAATACACAATATAATAATTGTATATCACGAGTGGTATATTTGTCACTCGCATCATATTCATTCAATTTTTTTTTTATATTTCAAAATCGTTATTCATTTGAAAACACGTTTTTCGTGAATGTATACTAATTGGTTAATTATTTGTCATTCGTCATCGGCGGACACTGACACGAATATTAGAATTTTCAATTAAATCGCGAGAAATTAACGAGCTACCTGCATAGAGTTTTCGTTACGTTTTACTTATCACATCCCATTGCAGGTTATTGTACTCGTATACGTCTTATAAAACATTATTTATTTTTTTTTAGTCTCTTCAAGTACCTACCTACCGCGAAATACACATTTCTATCGTTTGCTTTCTCTCGGAACTGAATAATTCATCGAGTCTAATAATCGAATAAACAGGCCCAGTAGAAATACGTACGTTCAGTACGCTTTCGTCTATTTTTTTGACAGTAATTAATCCGATTGGTCTGTCGCGCGCGCGAGCCGACCCGTGGTGGACGTCGTGCGTATAATAGCGCGTTTTGACAACAATAGGTCGGAACAATCGCTCGTACATTCAATCGGTTTAACGGGATTAATGACGACCTGTGCAGGAGCGTCAATCCGTGCGAGTGACGACAGGGTCTGCAGCGATCGCCAGATTACGCTCGCGCATTTTCCCCGAGACCCGTGACAGAGGTTTATTTCAGCTCGGCTCGTACGGACTTATCCCTGCGGACTCGCGATCTCGGCCTCCTAGTCTCGTCGACACGTGCAGCACACCGGGCGATATTAAAGAGACAATAAGACCGTTCTACTAAATACGTATTTCGTACGAATCCACCGATAAAGTATTTATTTTATACAGCTCCCGCGGGTACAACATCGATGATTTTTCGTGACATCGCCCACTAACTCTGTACGGAGTAGGTTTCCCAAAACGATTTACCGTTTTTATCGAAATACATCTTACACTGTACGTATACGATAAAATATAACAACGAAATGACCGATAGATTCGCGTCGATTATAATCACCATCAGGCGGATCCGTTTAGACTGCAGACGATTGGCGAACACTCCGAGTCACCAGGAGACGCGCTTCTTCGTGTAATACAGTTTCCGAAATTTCAAGTCACACGCCGTACAGCAGACGCGTAGTAGTAACGTCGTAACGAAAACCACGCCGACGAACGTGTTTGCATCGATCGTGTTCTCGGCGCAAATCCGCAATCGTACACGTGCCGGACGTCGTGTCGTTATCGTATAATTCGTTTGTCCGTCGGTCGCGCACGCGCGCGCCGTGTTATCCGTCCGTCGACCCTTTTTTTCTCGCGGCGAAAATCCTTCGTTCCGCGTTCGACGACCAACGGACCCGCGACGACGATCCGTCAGACAACAACAACGGGGTGAAAAAAAAAACCATAAAAAGAAGAAAACAAAATCCGTAAAACCCAAAGAACGCCGCCGCGATCCCCGCCGTCGGGCGGCGCGCGGCCGACGGCCGACGTAATACAACATTATTATGTCATTATCGATTCGGGTCCGTCCTCGCGGTGTTTAACATGCAAGTCGCACGGCTGTTTTTGGGTTGCGTTCCCAAAGCCGGTCTTTACACGCCGGCACGAGCGCGTATTATACATATTATGTAAATATTTCACAAACGTGATAATCATGACGGCATATTATTCAGATTCGATCGGCCGGGCGGAGAAGCGCATAAAACCGTGTGATGAATACGCCGATCTATAAGGAATATTTTAATGATAGTCGGAAACTACGATGATTACACACCGCGGGCCGACGCGCGGCGGCAAAGTCCGCGCAACGAATATAATATGCCGTGTAGTGTGCCCTTTAATCGCGGTCGATGTGTGCATTATAATATTATGCTATTCGTGTACGGCGAAACCTTCGTTTATTGGTCGACGCCTCCCTAAACGCTGACGGACTACTTTCAAATGATTTCACGTTACTCGAGATTCTCCATTACAAAAAAAAACAAAAAATTAAATTAATAAATTACGGCCGGACGAAATCCTAGTCGAGACGAGACCTCCCCGTTATGTGCGAAGAATAGTATTCACCCGACATGGTTTTGACAAATAGGAAGAACAGTATAATATATTGTATTAATCAAATTACCGTCACTATTGCAGTTCGTATCGATTAGTCGCGTTCGATATGAAATCCGAATGTCAAATAGACATTCGACTTGTAGATTTTCGACGGAGATTTTTTTTCCCGATAAATTCGAAATATACGAATTCCGCGCGTCGGGTTTAGAATTAGGAAATCGTATAAAATCGTTCGGGTAAACTCCAAAAGATTATCGTATTTTTACGAGGCACTTCCAACACTCTCGCTTCCGACTATTTTTTTCAACAAAAAATGATTTGTTATGATATACGATTTGCATACGTATACGTATATATAAATAATTTATACACACATAAATTTATAAACGCGTATAAATAATTTATATAATATGAGAAATCTCAAGGCAAACCTATTTTATTGCTATTGACCAATTGATAATTTTATAAAAAAAATATTACGATGTTTTCGTCTTTAAAACCATCGTATAGGTACCATCTCGTACTCGATGTGATCGAACGTTTAGACGAGCCGTCTGCGTAACGATTCTAAAACGTTCGACACTCGCGGGCAAGCAATAATATTTATTATTATTAGAGCCCGGAATTATATTCTTTTAAAATAGCCAAAATAAGATGCTAATATTCTCTTAAAAAGTTGAAAATATTCTTCCAATATTCTTTAAAAATCATAATAAAATATGCCAAAAATATGCTTTTTATTAATAATATATTCTCAATATGCAACAAAATTAAGCAAATAATACAAAAAAAAACTGATATAAATAGATATAAGATACATGATTATGCAAAATAATTAAATAATACAAAAACCTGATATAAATACTATATTATAAAATAGGTACACAATAAAAAATATTTCATGTTAAGAAGAGTTCGATTAAATTATTAATAATAATATTTAATATTTAATTATTTTAAATTTTTAACCAAGAACATTTTTGAAAACAGTTGACAACTATATTTTGTTCCATGTGCTCTGGTGTCATACTTGTGCGACGGTCGGTCAACAGTAACCAAAAATATCCAACATCTATTCAAATTAATCGATATATTCTCTAATATTCTTTATTATACGAAATATTCTTTTATCTTGAAATTTTCTCAAATATGCAAAAAATACTTTTGCCATTAATACACCGGTTTCATGATTCGTAAAGATTTCGAACCCCCCCCCCCCCCCCGTCTGACTGCATAGACTCAAAAAAAATAAATATGCAAAAGAATATAATTCCGGGCTCTACCTAATTAATAATATTACCATGGTTTATTGTAATGATATTGTTCTGAAAACGTGTGATAAGGTTTCGCCTAATGCGCGTGCGCCCGTTTGTGCGCGTGTGTGGGTTACATAACGATACGGTTTTTTATTTTTCGTTCGCGTTTTTCAGTTGACGGCGGAAGACGAAGAGCGGAGGAGACGTCGACGGGAGCGCAACAAGATAGCAGCCACAAAGTGTCGGCTGAAGAAGCGCGAAAAGACTACGCATCTGATGCAAGTGAGTACGCACAATAATATATTATCATCAATATCATATTATAATATTATAGTGATTTATCGTCGGTTCTAACGCGCCCTTACGCGATTATTCGAATAAACGCGCGGATCCGACGCGCCGCCGCGCCGCGCCGCGACGACTCGTGATAAACATCGGTCACTCTGTACATTATACGCGTATTATTATTGTCTTCGTCTTCTTATCTCTGGTCCGCGGTGGATGGCCGGTCGCCAAGTCCATTGTCACCGTCGCGACACGCGTGTGTGTGCTCCGACGAGCCAGCCGTACACCGGCGTACGAGTGGCGTATAGTAGCCGTGTAGGAACACGCAAAAAAAATAAATATAGCACCGGTTGCGTTTCGTATAATAAATACACGATATTGTTATTGGACGTGCGCTCAGAATTTATGTCGACTTACGGTCACAAATTCGACGTCTCTCGTATATGTACGTGTATACAACTGTTATCGGACGTGCGCCTACGCCGCGCCGCGGCGGCTGCGTGCGAGTGCATCCGAATCGCGGGCGTGCAGTTGCAATCGAAAATAGAATCTCGGATCGCTGCAGAGCACGTGTAATATATTATAATAACACCGTTGGTATATCACGCTTGCGGAACCGTGCGCTTGCGAGAAACTTGCAGTACGAGTTAACGACGTTCTTTCGACTCGATATGGGGCTAATCGTTTGCGCGCGTTTTCGATCGAGTCAAAAGTTATGTAATATGCGAAATCTATAAAAAAAAAAAACCGACTTTCGAGCAGCTATTAAATTAACAACATTTCGATTTCAATAACGCTATGATAGCTATTATGTTACTTCAGAACGACCGTTTTAACAATACGATCGTACTGTAAACGAAAAATCATAATTCGAAGTAAAAACTTAAAATTAACTTTTATTGAGACGATTGAAAAAATACTATTTTATATTTAAATCGATATAAGAAGTTAATAAGTTAAGTCAATGTAGAAAAACTTAAACTTAAAATAAACTCGACTTCTATCGACTCGTCGAGGCCCGTAAATTATGTAATAAATTATACGAAAATATACCTTCTAAAGTTTTTTGGTCGTCACCTCGACAGGACACGAGGATGTAACCGGGGGGAACAGGAAGAGTAGGCTTAGGACGTGCTAATGTAAATTCGTGCGTGTGGAATGTGCATGCCAAGGCGACGATTCTTTTATAATAGGCAATAATTACATATTTATTTATTGTTTTTAATTCATTCAGACGACGACGTCCAATTTACAATATTTATACTGTTATATTTAATAACACATTACGATAAATATGAAATTATAAGTAAATAAATAATATAAATAACAACTAGTAACATATACATTATGTAAATAAACAAAATATCAATTACATTTATAAAAAAAAATAAATGAAATCTGGGATTAATAAGACAAATAAAATGTAAACGTATATAATAATTACACACTTAAATAGTTCGTTAAGAGCTTGATTGTTTCCAGAAAACATTGAAATATTAACAAGGACGCTAAACACGAGTTTTTGAGGAGTAAAACGAGGATTATTAATTCCGCGTGTAATGTGATGATAATATTATTATCTTACTCAATGTTATATCGTATATATTACTGTTGTAATTATCATAAAGATATTATTGCTAATATGCTCGAGCCAGTCGTGGCATTTAATATAAATAATATAAAATATTAATCGATATAAAATAATAATCATGAATAAACGACATGCGCTTTTATACTGAATAAAATTAACCGAATACGGAACGAGTAAAATGTTCTTCTATAACGCACTTTACAACATGCATAACATAATAATACCATAGTTTCGTTACTAATTATGACGTCTTTCACATCACTCTCTTGGAGAGAATCTCGACGACGACGTCGCTCTTGCTTTGAACGTGTACGTGCTCTCGGAACGCGCGCGTACACTTAACTAAACGCGTGATTATATAACAATATGTATACGTATATTAAAGCTGATATAATATATTGTAAAGAGGATATAAATCGTCTGACTTTTACGCGATGTTCCGGGTCGACGATTTATCGCCAAGAACTTTATGGAGCCGTATACGATTATAAACATATATAATATAACTACTTAAATACGTATATACACATCGCATACGCGGTCGTTCTACTCGTGTTTGACCATAATATTATATTATTATTAAGTATTTTCGGTTATTTATTTTTTTTTACCCACTACGTTAGGTATCCGTAATATATTATACCGTTTTGTTTATTTACCGACGATAGACCCCTTTAACTGAAAAACCTATAAGCTAATACACCAGAAAAGTGCGGTCGCCTCGCTACATACCTGATGTATGCGGGTACATTTGCACGGTATAAACCGCGGGGTGACGTCGTCGTCGTCCGACTACATAATAAAATATATACATCGCTCGTTTTGTCTGCGAAAGTGGGTTACGGGCGCCGTTCGCTGATCTACTATTCAGTAGGTATACCATAAATGCGGCAGCCGCCAGTCGTGTGCACTTGTTTACTTATATCAATAATGTAACCATACACTTTTTCTTTTTTTTTTTAAAAAAAACCATAAAAAAATAAGCGAGATAAATAACGCAGCACAATATAACTGTAAATATTTATCACCGTATGCACGAGTTCACGAAATATTAACTTCCTAAAATGTTTACGTCTTCTGACTAGGTTTGAAATATATTATATTCAAGGGAAACATTCGGTCGTAATACTATGCATTATAGTAGTTAAAACGAGCGCGCTTGTAATAATCGATAAGAAAATACGATAGCTCGAAAACGATATGAGTTTAAACGATCGCGCCACGTCGTGTCTAGTCCAAAAGAGTAATCGGCAGAATATTATAATAATTACTGATGTTTAAAAACGAGAATTTATTATCAATTATCGTTTATATTATTTGACTTGTATTGGTCGATAAAATAATTAAAACGCCGCCGCCGCCGCCGCGATAAGTCAGAACGAAACGATAAAAAATAAATAAATGAAAACTCTCGTCGATGTAAATTCTCGCCTAAACTCGTATTATCGACTTGGGAGATACGTATATTATGCTCGACGACCTGACGCGTCCGCTCCAAAAATAAACGAAACCGCAGAGTAACATCATAATATTATAAAAACGTGTTGTTCCGAGGCGTTCGAAATAAATTCAAATGACTACGTTTGTGACCGGGCCGCAGAGGGAAAAGGAAAACGTGGCGTTTCGAAACGACACGCTCTGCGACTTTCTTGGCTTTTTCGAATTCTCTCCCTTGTCCAGCCACGCGATCGTGTATTGCATAACAGTTGCCGGCAGGTAGTTTTCGTGGTAAACAAAAATACAACACTTATTTACGCGTCGCCTAATCGAGTGTGCCGCGGCGGCGCGGCGGCGGCGTCTCGTCTCCGTGTCGTGTGCGGTATTTTTACAGCGACGATAATGACCGACCGTTTTTCGTACGTACACATCATAATAATATTATTACGACCGCATACGACATACTATACTATACTATCGTTCGTTACTTTTACTTCGTAGAATCCGACGGCTATCGCTTTTTTTACGGCTATTGACTTTTCGCCGTGTATATTATAATAAAATATGCCATTCGCCGCGATGTCACGTTGAAGTGGCGTAGCGAGGTTTTCCAAAAAGTGGAGGGGGGCAACATAAAAATATTAAATTCGTATTGTTTTCGCTATGAGAAAATAAATAAATACGAGACGCGATTCGTACACCATAACATACTGCGATCAGATATTATAACATATTATTGTCCTGCCGAAATGAATAAAAAAAACATTTAACGACTTTTTATTCATTGCAAACAACACTTATCTAAAGGTAAATATTTTGTAAACGAGGTACTATCACGTCTTATAATTTATAATATTATATTATTGTTGCGTCCGACCTATAACTTTCATTCTCCCGAGGGATTTTATATAAGATATTTCTTTTCTATTGCGTTAATATTATTCGTATCGCATATTATATTCACTCGTATATTATACTTGTCTAAGGACGCACTGATGAAAATTCTTTAAAAAATACCGTTCGATTGGGGGGGTAGGACATACTACGGCCACTGTCGTGTTGCACGCGGATTTCTAAGAATCGCAAAAAAAAAGTATCGTCATGATGATAATATTATCAATTCCTAGAGTCGGGCGCGGCTCGCGTACGAAGAGAAGTCCGGGGGAAATCGGGTACTATAGACAATATTGTTATTGTATTCTCGTGCGTCCTCCCCGCGGATCGCGCAATCGAAATTTAAATATTTGTCTCCGGTTTATTTGCCGCCGCCGCCGCGTTCCGTTCTTATTTGGTTCCCAAACAGTCGCGGCTCGACTAATTATTTGCCGTGGAATAATATTTGAAAGTCTCGCGCGATAAGCCCTGTAGTACGCGGTCGGCCCGTGGCGAAACGTTATTACAATTTCCGTAATTTTTTTTTCGGTTTTCGTTTTCGTTTTTTTTTTTTGTTTTTTACCGTCGTCGGCGACGACAACGGGTAGGGGAGAGCAAATCACCGAACCTCGTTATCTAACGACTTGGCCCGACGACGCGAGCGCGCGCGTAATAATAAAAAATACGGGCCGGGAGAAGATAGTGTTTTTTTCTCGGAAATACGTTCTCTCGATAAAAAAAAAGTAAAAAAATAACTGGTAACGTAATAGTCGTCGTATTACCGTCGCGAGTTCGTTAAACTTCGCGTAAACACGACGGCGGCGGCGCCTCACACGATATCCGTATGAAACGCGCTCGCGCCGCGCCAAACCCGTTACCGTGTGGTGGTGACACGCGCGCGTCTTTGGAGTAATAAAATCGTAATCAGAACGGACGGACCGTCGGTCGGCGTCGATCGATTGCCTTGCCACGTGGGCGCTCTTCGCGCGAGGATTCCCGAAAGAAACTCTAATCGCCCCCCGGACGTCTTCACTTCAATCAATACTCAGAATCGATACGCGACGCAACTCGCATTTCGGTGTATTGGTTTTTTTTTTTCATGTGATTATAATCGAATTTATTTTCTCGCGGTCGAGCTGCGCACGTCACATCGTTTCCATCGTGACGAGATTGTCGTAGGAGAGACGACGTCACCTCATGCCGAACGGCAAACGGTCGCCGCGTTATGTGCGCGTACTGTTTTCGAGGGCTGAAAACAGGTCGAGCGTCGTCGCGGAATGTCTCGAGACAAACTACCACATCGTCAGTCGTCGACACGAGCCTCGACGGAAAAGACAAACGATTTCACTTTGATTTTCCATGTTTGAATATAGTCCGATCACTGCAGGCCGTGTTTATACCGCGTATACCTGTTGATTGGTTCTTGACCAACGACCGTCGTCGTGCCGCTCGAACCGAGACGATAAACCAATAATAAAGTTACGTCGGGCGAGGAACTGTGTTCGGGGGATAAACGGGTCGTTTTCAAACTCGAAATGCGTGCGGTGAATTTCATCTACGCGGGAAAACGTAAACTACTTGAAAATCTCGTACGTGGTTCGTAAACACGGCGTGTCGTCGTCGTCGAACGTTGAAAATCGAAAACGTCGAAATCGTGCCCGTAAACTTTGGACCCGTAATAATATTTTCGTAAAATTTCACGTGATATTATTGTATACTATCGGTTCCCGCACAGCTTTGCCCGTGCACGGAAATGTTTTTAAACTATTTTTAAACTTTTTTTTTGGATTTAAAGCGAAATCTATTCGCGGTCAGGGATTGAATTTCGTCGAGTCCGACCGACGACGGTTTTTCCGGGGTAATACACAAACTCCACGCGGTGTCCGACACGAAACAACTATGTCACTTTTGTGTTTAAACACATACATAGATATTCGGCGCGCGTGTGTAAAACTATACGACATTCTCGACTTTGGCAGATAATAGTTATTACGCGGTCAGATCTCGCCGCCGCCGGTTTAAGAATCCCGAATTTCCGACCGCCGCCGCCGCGGCTATTGCGTTATATTTTACACGCGCGCTCCGGAGCACAAAGAGCCGTAATGTAAATAACAGATCGGTATGACGTGATAAATACACATACGTATATTATAAAGTTTGTAAGTGTCGCTTTTCAAATAACTGGTATGAATTTAATACGATCGCTTATGAGAAAAAAAAAATAAAATCTCACAATATTGATTTCAACCTACTCGACAATATACTGCAGTATACCGAACAATAATAATACCGTTGCGAACTGAAATCGATTGTGGATCTATCGCGTGAAATCAGATATTATCAGAAATCTTAGCGCGCGTTTAACGACGAGACAATCATACTGAAACAATAGCTTTATTTTGAAATTAGGAAAACCTTTTTTTTCCCCCGAGGAATTATCACTAGATTTGAGATTATCCCATGACTATTGAAATCGATTCGAAATGATATGAGTAAATATATTATTTTAATTTTTCTAACCTCGTTTTTTCTACGTTTTCCAGGAGTCCAGCGTGCTGGAGACGAAAAACTACGATCTGAAGACGCAGATCCAGGATCTGGAGACGAAGCGTAACGAACTGGTGAAAATGCTCACGGCACATCCCTGCACCAGGCGGCTGTCGAACCAGCTGCCCCAGCAGCAGCAGCAGCAGCAGCAGCAGCCGCATCACCAGTCACAGCAGCACCAGCACCAGCACCATCAGCACCACCAACAGCTACAGCAGCACCAGCAGCAGCAGCAGCAGCAGCACCACCATCAGCAGCAGCAGCAGCACCACCATCACCACAGCCAACACCAACAGCCGCAGCAGCACCACCACCTGCGAGAACAGTACGCGACGGAACCTTACCCGGCCAACGACCCGTATCGCCAACTGCACCATCACGCGGCCGCCGAGCCGCCGATACTCAAAGACGCCATGTTCAACGGCGGCTACGTGACGCCCGCGGTGACGCCGGTGCAGGCGGACCGCGGACACACCGCCGCCGCCGCCGCCGCGTATCACCACCGACCGCCGGCGGCCACCACGACGTCCGCGTCCGTGGCCACCATCCACTATCCTGTGCCCGGTGGCCACGTCAACAGCGGCGGTGCCGTTTACGCGTCGTGCGTGGACGATCTGTACGGTTTCAACAAGGACCTGATCGCCGGCGGAGCCGGAGGACCTCCGGACTTGAGCCATCAGTACTACGACCAAGGTATATGCTGAGGGAGCGTAATTTTTTCGTATTTTTTTTTTTTTTTTTTTTCAATATTCGTTTGCACCTTTTGTACTTTTGCCGTAATAAGATGGTCGGTTGGAAAAAAAAAACACTCGCCCGTAAATAGAATTTTTTCGTTCGCGATCAATGGTAATCGATGTACGTAGTAGCGAACTCGTCCACGGACGGTCGGAAAGAGTTTTCGGGGAAAATCGTCTATAGAAGAAACCGCGTTCCGAAGAAAGCGAAGCGACGAAGCTTTCCATTTTTTTCCACCCCGATCGATTTGGACGGTATGGATACGGATTCCAAACGATAGCCGGTAAGAAAATAATCGTATCGAATAAAAAACAAATCGTTCGCGCGATGAAAAAAAAAAAAAAACGGGATACCGACGACGACAAAACAGGGTTATACGCGTGCGCCTGAATGTTATTATTTTTCAAATTTTCAAATTTTCTTTTTTCAAACTTTTTCTCCTGCACCGATTCTCTTTGTCGATCGCGTGGCAAACAAAACGACCGTCAATTAATAATTATTATTATCATAAATTACATATTATTATTATTATATCGCGACCGATTTATGAATATTTCTAATATTATTTATTATTGTTAACGTTATTATAATATTATCATAGTATTATTTCTTACGAGCACTATAGAGAGTTACCTAGATAATTATTGTGATTTCGCGGGACGGCATTGACGAGACGCGCCAGCCGATGCCCGCCCGTGTCCGACCATTTGTAATAAATAAACGTATTCACAAACGATATGCGCGCGTAGAAAAAAAATCGTGTACTCGCGTCGAGAACGGTCGTGTTTCGTACGCGAATTCGTCAATATCTCTAAACGTCAAGTTCCATTAAAACAATAACAAACGTCTCTGGCGTTTTTTTCCCTCCCCCCGTGTCTTTGCGCGTAGTTTTTCTAAAAAAAAACGTCGTTTTTTCAACCAGCATCGAATATTTGCAGTCGAATTTTCCTCAGTTTACACATAATTAATGACCAAAACCGTCTCTCGTTCGTATTCGGAAAGTTTTCGCCTCGCGTTTTTCGACGGACGATATCTCGGTGTAGTAGACGAAGGTCTGTACCGCGAGGGTACGCGCTTTCTACCCGGGTACGCGCTTTCTACCCGGGTCCTCGCGCCGACACCAACTCGTCGTCCTGCACCGCCTTCGTCCTTCGTCCGATTGCAACACACGCCATCGGCTATTGTTTTCGTTCAAAGACTTTTCCGCCGTTTTCTGTTTCCTATTTTGTTTTTCATCCAACGATATGATATAATATTATTATACTTGCATATTGTTTATTTTTTTTTTTTCTTGTACGACGCCGTTTGCCCTTTTATTTTTATCCCTATTTTTTTCGATTCGAGCGGTCGAGACCCGTTTTAATTGCTCGTACATCGATTCCCACATACGTTTTACCCGTGATTGTCTCCATTTTTTGCGTATAATTTTTTTTTACAATTCGATTATATGTTTTTTTTCATCAAACCACCGCCGTCTCTCGAAGCGACAGATACGCTCATATTATCTCATACCTCACGTCTCCTTATCGTAACGATTCGACGATTATTCGAAATAAAAATTTAAAAAACCCATCGTTTTCCACATAATATCGATTTCGACATTCAAAGATATTGACAATACGTTAGACGATTCGCCGTGTGCGCGGTAACATTCAACATACTATATTTATACTCATATATATATATATTATAAATGTGTACGTACCATATAGGAATAGATATATATTTTTTATATACATATAATTATTATATTATATTCTATATTTATGTACGAGAAACTTTGTTACTGTCATTACTATTACGAAATAACCACAAATATAAATACGTATGAATACATAATAATATTTATAATATATTCGGTATTTACTTGTAATAAGGGTATTTGTTCGACATTAATCAATATTTTTACGCGAATAGTGATTACATGTGACCATAATATAATATCGTACTGTTGTTTAACAAGAACACGTACGTATTTTCAAACAATAATATTATACGTAATAATGTTATGTACACCGTTATTTTAAAAACTGTTTTTTTTTTTTTTTCTTCTAATATTTTATAAGCGTATATATTCATGTAACGTTTTACTACTGAACTGTTTTGTATTATTTATTTATTTATTATTATTATTATTATTATTATTATTATTATTATTATTGTATAATGTTAATATTTTATTTATTTGTTATCATTCACGTTAATTACAGTTTGTAATTTTTATGACAAAACAACACGGATTCGTTTTATTTACTCGAAATTACGAAAAACGCAACAGACGTCTGAAACACGACGAAACGCTCGAGTAATTATCGCATTGCAGTGTGGTGTACTATGTATAATACGTATATCGTTCACGAGAGCTTAACGTAACGTCGTCGTCGTCGTCGTAGACAAATGCGATCTCGTAATCTCCAAACACATGCGCTATTGACGCAGTTAAAAAACAAACACGTATCGCGCTTTTCGGCGGCTTCGAAAAACTGTTTGGCCAACGAGGCCGAGCAATAGAAAATAACAATATTCTCCCGTCGTCGTCTGCAACAGCGCCCACACCCCTGGTATATTCAAAGAGGATGGGCTCAATCGTGGTCGAGTTCACATAATTTAAGTAGAATAGAAAAAACTCGGTATTAATTTATTTAAAAAAAAAATAACAAACGGGTTTATAATCGTCTTCTATTAATGCTATTTATCCAATTATAAAAACAATAGGTAAAGCCGAACGCGCGTGAAAAGAAAGGAGCGGAATATTCTATGAAAACATATTATAATAATTGTTTTCTGTGGTAAAGAATGCTGGCGAGATAAGGGCGCGCTGTCTTCCCCATACAAATCTCCAGACATGATGTAAGCGATGGCTAGTGATTTCAAAAGCGACGACCTCCGAGATTCGTCGACGTTTTCGGGTAAGTTAAGTTCGGTCTCGAGTTGACGCGTGGCGGGCGGGAAAAAATAATAATTATCCGTTTGAAAATCGATTAAAAATTCTTTTTTTTAGCGAAAATCATAGTTTAATAGTGTTACAACATAAAACATTCGTTTCGTTTGGATTACCGAAATAACATCGACTCTTATCATATACCCGCTCGAATAACGAATTTATTTTCTTTATTTATAAATAATTTTACAATCTATAGTGATTAGTTTCCAACGAGCAAAATTATTATTTTTATTTTTTTATTTTACATATATATAGCATGATTTATATTGAATTAGAAAGTCGTACTGAAACCGTACATCTGGATTTTTTTTACTTTTATAAAATTAATGATCGTGCTGAAGATTAGGATTAATATAATATGATAATAATGTCAATTAATTATCATAAAACGGTCGTAAGTACTATAATATGTCGGTATTACTATATAGTTTCGTTGTTTTTTTTTTTTACTTTTCGATCTATCTATAACCATGCCCACGTGCGATCGCGCACGAATTGTGTTCAGTACGATCGAGGATCAACAATCAACACTCTAAACCGTACAAGCCGGGCAGTATTCGTCTAGTATATTATAAATACTTGCGCAGGACGAAAATATACCTACGTGTGAGAAACGAATTATTCAAACCGGACAACCGCTAATCGAACCAAATATATATTATAATACAACACCGGTGTTGATCGATGGGACCAGTTTTGGTTTTTGTTTTACCGACCGGTTCGACTGTACAGCTCGCACTGCGTTTTAAATGTGTATTTATAGTAGCAGTTACTTCTTATCGAAGCGGTCGGTGTTTTTTTTTTTTCGTTAATTGCGTTCGCTGTAAGTACACTAAATATACCGACCGATGTCGATGAATTTCAGTGGGTATATATTTTAATATATTAATTCTCGCTATCCCGTTTTGATGAGATAATCAATGAATAATGATTTGATAAGAACCGGTGTAGTTTTTAACTCCTCGGTTGTGATCGGGTTCGCGTGAAACGTATTTTTCGGCGGACGATTAAAAGGCCAGACGTCGAATGATTTCGCGCGTTTTTTTTATTTCGTTTTATTTTATTTACCACGTTTTATACACATACGTATACCATTGACTTGGTTTATTAATCGGGTGCGAAATAAGAAAGACGACGTCCTCCACTCGAGTATTGTAAGTTGATAAGATAATAAGATAATTATCCTTAGCTCAAGCCCAAAATGGTAATATTATTTTTTTGTTTCCTATTAATCAGTGTATTACTAAATAAAACGATATGAAATTTAGGAAATAAAGATGGCGAAAATTCGTGTTGTCTGTAACGACGAGAGAGAAGCGGCGGGGTTCAAACAAACAAAATAAATCCGGTCGTTATATCTTGTCTCGCCGCCCACGATGTATACCCGGCGAGACAATGCAGGTATCCAAGCATCGCGTTCAAAGTTCAAACAAAAGAAATATCCGGTTGTTATTGTTACGCCGCCGCCGCCTACTTCTTGGCAACACAACGGAAGAACCGGAAACAGGCACGAGGTTGACGTTCTCTTTTATTTATCTCGTATCGTCTCAGTCTTGTTCGAACCGTCGTCGTTGAACATTGTCGTCCGTAATATTTTGTTAATTTTTTAGTAGACAACCGTAGTTTTTCAATCGGTTTAAATGATTTTAAATGTCGTTCGACGTTTTAAGAACGAAAAAATTGTAATTTAAATATTTTCAAATCACCGAGAACAAACGTTATTCGCATCGATGGTAATTATTTTATTTTTTTAAACTCGTTATTTGTCTGCGCAACAATAATAATATACGTCATACGACGATGATTTTAAAACGTATAAGGTCCGCGCAATCGGCTACGCTAATCACGTCGAACGGAACACAACGCACGCGCGGCGTTAAATTGCGTACTCTTTCGCCGTGGCACAGAAATCGCTCTGAAGATCGAACGAAATCGATAGACGATCGTCGCACAATATAACCTCTTTTACACGTTTTATTTGTTTTATTTGTATTATATTTCGATTACAGACACGATCGTTTGTTCCACAGCTGACGATCGGTTCGAGAGATTGGACGGAGAGTGGTGTTACAGATATTATTATTGTGTCGCCGTCGGCGTTGAAACGACTTCGGGCGAGCGTGTAAAAGCGCCGTCGTCATTTTTTCCCCCTTCTCAACGCGAACGCCTTCGTTCCCGGCCGAACCGAGTGTTTAACGGGCATCTAACATCTGGCAGACGGACTCGACTTTTTGGCATGCGCGCCTTCTGGGTTAATGTGTTACGTAGCTGCGGTCCAGTCGTGACGGGATTCCTCCGCGACATAAAACGTTGCGGTAGGGTGTGATGCGATGTAAATAAAGCTGGAAACGCACCGGCTGCAACATTATGTTGCGCAATGCAACATAATGTTGCAAAATATATGTTGCGAAACAAAAAGGAAACGCACCGACTGCAACAACGTTTTGAAATTGTTTTACTACAACATGATTATTTCAGTACATGATTATCAGTCGTAGTAACAAGTGCTAAGTTTAAGTATTAAGTTTATTACAAGTGTTTAGTTTGTTTCCCTACTCCAAACATGGATAAAGAAGTAGAGGTGAATATTTTGCTGTGGCAATTTTTGGAGTTTTTGGAATTGGAAAATGATAAACAAAATAGATTTTGGGTTCACCCAATCAACCAGAAGAGAAATATTTCATTTTTATAAGGCGGGTCGAGCTTCAACAAGCACGAGAAGTCGATCCGCGTCAATATCCATATTTAAGTATATTAACGTGTACTATGCTCTATTGGCGTTGCAAACATACTGATGCAAGAGGTCTTCGGCAGCGCAACAGCGCCCTCGTGTCGCGATACGTTGCACAACGTTTCAAGTCAGTGTTGCACGCAGTGTGCACCAGTATCATTTGATTCTACAGAAAATGCGGAACGTGCAACATTGAACTACGTTGCGAGACGTTTTGCAACATAATGTTGCAGCCGGTGCGTTTCCAGCTTAATAGATCAAATGACACGCCCGAAGTGCGTCGGAAGCAGCGAGCTGTGCCCATGGCAGGTGGGGTCGGACGACCAAGCGAACGAACGATTTGAAAAACGATCGTTATCGAGAAATGACCACGATGAATTCGCCACCGACCGCGACGACGACGACGTTGCAATATACGTGTCCGATCGTAAAAACGACGCGATCGACGGCGATTTTTTCCAACTGCGCTTCTCACGAACGCGTCTCCAATTTTATTTATTTCCTATAAAATTATTACGTAACGCGCGGTCGTCGGAAAAATCTCCGTTCGGTTTTCATTCGCCGCGCGCAATATCTGCTGTAGAGGTACAATAATATTGTTGTGTTATTTAACGTTCATTAATTCATAACAAACAAACACGACGCGAAACGCGAGCGTGTAAATATCACCACAGTGTGTGTGTGTATAATATAATATTATTATAGTTTTTTTTTTTTTTTTTCAATACAAAGCACGAGCGGGCGTACATAAATCAACGGGATATAAATTGGAACGACTTGATTAATATGCGATTCGCGAGTTTACGAAAAACTAGGAACAAAAAAAAAAAAAACGGCACGATATTATAGTAAATTTTTTTTTTATTATTTTCACTTATAAATCGCTACGAGCCCCGCTTGTGTCGCGCCGAGTAGTGTGTAAAAGCGTAGCTGCGGCGGCGCAGAGTACCGCGGGCGGCGGCGGCGGCGGCGGCGGCGGAGTAGAGTGGATCGTGGCGAAAATATTATGACACTGCCAAAAATCATTTCAGACCTGAACCGGAGGAGTTACCGACGAAAATGTTGGCACGAAAAAAAGCAACGGTTTAAAATTAAACGCGCATTCACAGACGCGTCGCGTAATATCTCATGCGAGCTCCACTCGCGATTCGATTCGCGAACGACACGTCTCGAGTTTTTCAAAACGCACCACAACGTATTACGATCGTCCTCTCCGTCAAAAGGAATATTATTATATTTTTTCTCCGCTCGTCCTCCATCCTTTTTAGTTTTTTCTTCTTCTGTTTTTTTCTCTCTCTCTCTCACTCTTGGCATCGCGCCGTGATTTCCCTTGCCCGCGCGCGCACGTGTGATGTGGCTCGCGTATTTCTGTGTGGCGCACACGACGAGCTGGAGACAACGTATCCGCGCGCATTTCGCACGATCCAAAATGATCGCCAAACCCGTACGATATCTCGCGTACGTCGTGACGTAACGCGCGTTTTCCTCCTTGTAAAAATATTATGTTCTCCGACATCCGGACGGAACTCCGTCGATCGATTTCGCCCCGTCGAGTGTATTCAATAAGCGCGCGCTGTGATTGTGCGCTTTAAAATATTTTGACCGGAAACCCGGAGAGTACTCGTCGTTTGGTAACGAGTATATTTTTATGTTTTTCTCGAATCCATCTCGTTTCGTGTGTATTTATACATTAGTAGTAATTTTCGTAATAATATGATAATTTACATTCGCGCGATCGAGCGGGCGTTTGATTACAACGGTAAAGCGCGACGAAGTGAAATCAACACGAATCCGGATGTTTTTGTATTGTGTGTGGCGAGGGCGGCCGATACCTGTGCGAGCTATTTCAGTCGCGAGCGACGTGTGTGGCACGAGCCGCAGGACACCTTATATATAATATTTATAAGTCTGTAAGAGTACAACAACATTATGAATTCGGTAATTATTTCAAATCAGAACGATATTTCGTACAACGGAATCGGCATCACTGCGCTAAACGGTTACCGCGTCGTCCCCGCCGGATATTTCGTCCGAGGTGAGTCTACGAATTACAATTTCCGATATATTTATATACCATATTTTATTGTGTGACCAAAGATTAATGTTTTTTTTTAGGACCGCGGTATATAGCGGTTTCAGTCTCTGGCGGTTGTGTATTCCACTTTTCCGCACATTGGATGGAGAAACGTAATTTTCCAATGTCTCGACTGTCATCGAAAATTTAACTTTGCCTACAAGAGTAAAAAAAAAATCTCTTTTTATTTCTTATTAATCCTATAAAGTGCCAATTTTTTTCCAGTTACATAGTAAGTATACCAATTAGTATACGTTTAATAAATAATAATACCACATATTATAATATATATACATATTACGTTCAGAATGATTCAGAATAACGCGACGGAATTGTGCGTTTGGTTGCATTCTCTAAGCCTCGTTTATGAACAACTTTTGAAACGATGGTAAAAACATGATATTATTATAAATACTTTTTTGTATCGATCGTAGACTTTCTTTTCGAATATAGTCGTGTCAAACATACAATTCGTAGAGTTTGAATGAAACGAGTATCGCGTTGATTGTGGTAATTGTATTCTACTTGTATTGATTGTATCGACACATGTTTTATTTTTCATTTTAGTTTTGGGCCAGAAGATTTGGTCCGATCAGTCGAACTTCACCAACCTCCGTCCCAATAACAGATTTCAAGATCTGTCTTATGAATATAAGACAAACAAACCGTCTGTCCTTACATCTCGCTCGTTTTTAAATTGTATTTATTATTTCAAGACCTCGGGTGACACTTCACGTGTTCATTGGGATTTCAACGAGTTGACCGATTGTGAAACTAAGCGTTTATAACTTCAAAACCATTGAAAATCTTTCGGATGAGCGAATACAAAGAGAATTTTTATGCCAGGGGGTCGCGAGTGGTATCGCTAACATCGTGTTCGTCCGTCTTCTCCGAGAACATTCTAAAACGCAATCGGCAGGAATTTATCGTATCGTATTAATAGCCTCAAACGCAATATATTGTGTCACACAATGGTCTAGTGACTTTTAAATGGTTCGAAATAATAATTAGATCGCGCGTTGTTGCGGAGCGCACCACAAACCGTGTTCGTGTAATCGCTATATTTAGTTAATCGTGCACAAAACGGCGTTTCCATGTGCACACGACATGGACGCACGTCTAGAATAAACGGCACCTGTTGCAGCGACAGTACTGTACTGCAGTCTATTCGGAGGAGTCTAATTTCCGCGTGCGGTTTGTGCGGTGTTCTGTTTATCGCGGACCTCGAGATTGCTCCGGCTGTGACGGTCGACGACAATCAGACTGAAATCAGCGCCGCCGCGAGGTCCGCAAAAGCCGCAGCCGTCGCGTCGTCGTGATTATGGAGTGACCCGAGAGAATTTCTCACGGTCGACATGCCGTTCTTTAAGAATTTTCGATTAAATTTTTCCTTTCTTCTTCTTTTTATTGAATCTATATTTGTTTTGTCAGTCGGTGAAGTCGTAGTAGAAGAGTATTTATGGTGGAAAAAAGATTCGAGTCTCCGAGATGTTTCAATCTATTTACAAACTCGAAATCTTCGATGACAGTTGTTTTTTCTTCTCTCGGACGTCAAAAATATTTATCTCGTTATTGTAATACCGTTTTCCAATCGAGAACTCGGCAAACAGACGCTCGTCTATAAAATCCGCCGGAAACCGCGTGGTCGTCCAAATATTATAGCAGAGGGAAAAAAATATCATCGAACGAAACCCGTGTCAGTAAATATTCCATATTAGACGACTGCAAATAATTATCAAAAAATAAAGAGTATTCTTTTTCACTATAAATCGTACGGTTTCCACAAAATATAAAACGAAAGGCCCTCGCAGTCGCTTCACTTGGACCAAAATAACCACGTCGTCGGCGAGCGCCGAATGTGCCGAATGTGCGCGAAAAGCAAAATGATTTATACAACAAAACACTGCTCTCGCGTTGACGCGCGGGTTCGTTTAACGTTTAATAATAATAATATCATCAAAAACAATAATAATATGATAATGCTGTCCGGCGCTCCCGGTTTGGGTACATCTACGTAAATAAACACGCTCGGGCGAGCGCGCACATGTACCGTGAGTAATGCGAAAATATATTCTGACTGTGAAACGTATCACGAAGACGCGATCGGCCGTCGTCTCCGTTACGCGTTATTACGTTATTATCCTCGCGAGCAATAAAAAATATAAAAAAAAAAAAACCCACGCGGTTCGGTGACAATCCGCATACGTTTAATAACAACCCCGCGTCGTCGTCGTCGTCAAACGAAATAAAAAACGATTTATACTTCGTTACGTTGTGTTTATCCGAAAGAATTTCTTCGTTTCGACTGCAGAAATCGCGAGCGTGAAAATTTAGTAGAACATTATACACACATTCCGTCGAATCGACAAAAAAATAATTACTAGTCACTTTGCGCGTCGAGGCGAGTGGTGGCGTGTCATTGGATTTAATTCTCCGAGTTGTCTTCTTGGGCTCATCGATTGCGCTCGTTTTTGAATAATTATTGTTCGACCGAGTTGAAATTACTATAATAACTAATAATTACTAATCGTATTCATTTTTTTTTTCCAGATCCGATTATCAAGTCAATATGAAAAAGTATCAGTAACGAAAACTCAGTAAATCGTCTGCGATTATGAAATAGCCGACTTGCAACCAAGTTGCGGACGTTCGAGTCCAAACAAACAAATAAAACTGTTACGATTGTTACACCGTCGCCTACCACCTGACAAGACGACGGTAGACCCGAAAATAAGGATAACGAGGTAAAATCGATTCGGACGTCGGCTTTCTCGTTTGTCGATCTCAATCATTTCAGTCTTGTTCCGATCGTCGTCGGATATCGTCGTCCGATATCGTACGCTGTTGTCGTTTTTTTTTTTCATCATGTTTAACCGACTGATTTCGTTTGTTTTGAGAACGTCAAATGAAATTATTATCATCAATCCAATTGCGACGGACGCTACAGAGTTGTTTTATCACAGTTTCGGCGATGAAAACGCAAGGATAGAAACGAATCGAATCTCAAAACAGGTAAACCTATTCTAATTCTGTCGTTTTATTAGATTAAAATCGCTAAACTATATAATTATTTTAGCCGAAACTCGTTGTTATTGACAACCGACGTTATTCACATCGGAATTGTGCGTGTGTGTTTTTTTTTTTAAATTCCACTATTTCCATGCGCGTAATATTTCCTAAACCAAATCGCCTCGCCCATAAAATATAACGAAACTTGCTACCATTGAATAATATTATGCTCTTCAAATCTGATGATAGGATTAACAATTTTAGTCGTTGAAAATAATTCGTTTTTACCATTACGATTGTTGTTACGAAGTAATCGACATGAAAAATGCTCGTAGTGGGATTTTTTCGTTATTTGTATAATTAATTGTTCCGATACGAACGCGTAGTCGGTCGTTATAATTACTTTGGCATTAGTTGAACGAGAAAATAAATGAAATTAATGTCTTTGTGAAATATCGCACATCACGTACTACTTGCCTTCAAATGCTTTGTCGATGCGCGCGACATTTCCCAAAGGCGAGTATACCGATAAATTACACCGCGTCGCTCGTGTGCTCGTACTTCGGTGGACGACGACGGTGACGACGAGCGTTCAGGACGAGCGTTCAGATTCTTTGTCGATTTTTACCGCCCGCGTGTGTCGCTCCAAATTACCGACCCGGGCGTGTCATCTGCCCGGAATCGTGTCACGATAAATCTCGCAGACGCTAACCCTTTCCTTTCCATTAAGCCGACGCCCGTTCGGAGGAGGCAAAAAAAAAAAAAACTCCGAGGCTATTTTCTATCGGATCGTTAATACGCGATATATCACGTCGCGATCGCCGGCCGTGCAGCTGCGTCCCTGTTTATAGCGTTCTATAATTTATATTGTCTTCCGCGGCCGGTCTAAACCGTTAATATATCGCTTATAAAATCGACTGCACCATGGCGAACGGCTAACTCGTAATAAAAACGTTTTCATACGTATAATAATCGCAGTCGAAAACTGATTTCATTACCCGTCTCCCCGTGAATTTATACGGTATTCGATAAGTATGAACGCTCAATTATCTGATACACGAACGAAGACAGTATTGTCATTTGTGATCTATTAGGTAAACTCTTTTGATAAGCTTTTTACTGTACCGATAAGGCATTTCAAATCGAGTACTTAAAAAGATTTAAAAATTCATGTATTATTGTAAACCTACCAAAAGATTCCTCGTCTTCTCGATAAAACTATAGTTTTAAAATACGTTTGACTTACATTAGACAATATTGAAATCATTAATTACAACGTATTTTCGCATAGACAAACGTGTTTTATAAAATATATCGAAAATCCTCGTGTATTTTCATTTTTTCCGGATAAAGTAAATTCTAAAATAAGTACATAGTTATATAACGCGCGAATAATGTCAAAAATAAAAAAACCAAGTCTTTTTCTATTCTACTTTAAGTTTACTTGATACAACGTGTGGAATATATTTCATATTAATTGTATTTTTAATAATAATCGAATACTTTTCGACGGAAATACGTATATATTCTATTCCAATACGATTATTTTAAGGGTTTTTTTTTTTTTACGTCTACGGGCTGCTCAAGTCCGTCGTACTCACTGAACACTCTCTGTATAATGCACACGTGATCGATGGGAAGTTTGCGGAAGTGACAGCAAATACATACCTAATATAAGCACTATATAAAGTAAGTCGCAGAGTATATTATAATATACCGTACCTGGTAATAATATACGCGTTCTATTAAAAATTAATCAGCGAAAATAATTTACCCGAATTTATTCGGTCTTATCCGACGTGGCGGGGGAGGAGGAACTGTAACGACTCCGTATTATAATGGCGAGAAATTTTCGAGGCGATTTTCGTCCCGTAAATAATAAAATAACGTGATCACACCCTCGGGACTCGCGGCTTCCCGGTAAATCGAAATGATCAATCTGACTATAAACGGATATAATAAATTACTACTCAGTCGTCCGCGGTAGGTACACATTATTGTGTACGCCGAATTTTCCATTATATAAAAATGTTACGTTCGTACATTAAAAGGCGCCGCGCGCCGCATACAGAGCGATGAAATTGCAAGTTGTGATTTTATTTGATTATTTTGTTCGATTTCGAGCGGAGCCTTTATTCTACCAGAGAATAAAACTTTTGGTTTGAGATTTTTAGTCGACCTGGTTCGCGAAATTAACAAGAGATTTAGACAGAGGAGGGATTGTTCCTTACCTCGTCGATTCGAATTTACCGTCCGGACGAGCACTTTAAAGCGGCCGACTTTCAGCGGCAATAACGTAATATTTTATTCGTTCGATCGCGTCGTCGTCGGCGGCCGAGTCGCGGACGATGGACTCGGAAGTAAATAGTAGATCGTAATAATATGCGATAAACGCGTGTGTTGTGCGTACGCGTAAAAAAAAACTAAAAACTGCATCGACACAATTAATATTATAATATTACACCGATGCGGAGGAGCCGCGCCGAGCCCGATAACAATGACCGATACGAGTTGTTATCAGAGTTTGAAAAAACAACGTGTATAATAATAATAATAAATATCAAATAAATATTAATCGCGTTTACCCCGACCGTTTCCCCGTCGCGCTATCTCGCCGTCCCACGCGCGCGCGCGCGCTAAACAACAATAACTATACTATGAACTGCAGTAAACGTTGTCAACAAGTTTACGTGCGGCGAACGTGTGCGCGTATATTATAAAAGTCAAAGTAGATACGAGTCGGCGGCCAACTCGATCTATGAATAGTAATATTTTACGGTCTCCTCGATCCGTCGTCCGTTCAATGTCAACCGCCGGCACGCGGCATCGTATCGACAACAGTCGTCCGACAGACGCAATAACGGCAACACGTTCGAGACAAAACAGCAGCTGCGCGCCGTAAACCACACGGTACGAATAACGCCGTCGTCGCCAGCAGAATCAAATCACAAGGTAAATAAATAATCTAAAGGTTTCGTTTGTTTTTTAACCCTCCCCTCCCCCCCCCGTTCTTTTTTACCGACCGAAGGGGGGGGGGGCATGTGTTTTTTCGGCTTTGAGAAGGTTTAAAGTTTCAACTGTCACGCGATAACGATAGTGTCCATCGCCCCTTAATTACGCCTCTAGGATGCCATCGTAGACTAACCTCATCATACTATTTTACGCCGCCGCGCCGGTTCGAGTGAGTTTTCGAAAATAATATTCAACAAATCACGTCTGCAGCGGCACCGGAAACGGCGCGCGTTATTAATTTTTATGTTTTACCTCTCTCGACGAGCGCGTAGAAGGCGAATTTGACGTTAAAAAATGTATACATCGTCTCCGTCGCGCTTACTTACTACGCGGGACACGGGGCGCGTAAATCAAAATTCGTATGACGAGCGAGTGACTTTTTTTTTTTCGCTTTCCCGCTATGAAAACACATTTTCCGACACGCGCGTGTATACGTGTACTACAACAATCGGACAGCTCGCAAAGTCCACCGGACGAACGCGCGCTGACAATTGAACTCTGAGAGTTATAAATAGACCGCGGTCTACACTCTACGTCGGTCGTTCTCGAGTGCTCCATTGCGGTTTTTATAATAATTAAAATTGCTCTTCTCGTCGCCGACGGTAATAATTATTGTGAAAATAATATGACATTTTCTATACGTAATTACACCGTTCGTATGCGATCCGAAAGAATCATTTCTCTATCGCTTTTGTTTCATTTGTTTTACGATCGAATAAAACGCACGAGAAACTCGCGCAGAGCGACCGGAAATATTATACTATATATGTATTCCGGTTTATTTCCGCGGAAAAGTTCTGCGGCGCGCGGTCGATCGCAAAACTTATAATAATATCATTATTAATACTACGAGTAATAATCATAATAACATCGAATACGTGGTATATAATTCGCGCGTGCATCATCGTCGATATACAAAATCGAACAGTTCCGGTGAGTTTAAAAAATAAAAAAAACGCTGGTACTCGTATAGACGACAGAATTCCTTCGTTCCAAAGCGAATAACAATTATTGCAAATCGCGCTCGTGTCGTATATTTTTGAACGTTTTGTTCCTTGTTGTAGGCGTCGCTCACAAACTCTATTTCGTTTAGTTTTTGGAAAATAGGACACAAAGGAGTGTGAAAATTCGAGCGCTTTATTTGTTTTCGGGCCGTATTGCAATTGTTTTGTCGTCGCGTGATTTCGTAATTTCGTTTAACGTATAAAATATAATAAATAACCGCTTATTATCCGTGTAATTATATTATTGACCTACAACGTTCAGTTGCACCTCGGACCTTCCGATCTACTGAAATCCGACAATAATAATAGCGATGTTGTTGTTCCATTTTATACAACCTTCGTTATTATTCGTTTCAATGCTCCGATCGCATATAATATCGCGTATTATCATATAGGTACCGAATGTTTTTCACAATCCATTATCACTGCTGACCACCACATACATAATATGAACACGCCCCCGCGAGTCGACCTCACACCTTCGTAATCTGACCGTTTTTAATTAACTGCGCGATATCGATGTTATACTAGTTCAACGACTAGGTCAATTAAGCATTATATACGTATATTTCACACCGCATGAATGTTGTTTTATTCAAACACAATAACACATTTTCAACCATAAATGATTTTCATCAATCATCACTGTCGATTTTCAACCGGGCGTATCGTTTTTTTTTTTTTTAATTTCGTGTATTTCAAATCGGATTATAGAGACAATATAATTGCATCGTTCGAACGACAGAATTAACATCATAATCATAGTTATCGATACTATAATAATAGTTGTTAACGCCGTAGTTATTGAAAATCAAATTACCGCGGTTATTTTTATTGTTGGAAATAAAAGAGAGTCGAATGTTTTCAACAAATTAATATTTTAAAATCAAAATAAAATTATTGCGTCGTCGTTTCGTTTTTCAATCAACTCGTTAAATTTTTTTTCAAGACTTCGCAAACTGTGCAGTAAACAAGCTCGGTTCATTCGACTTGACTTTTTCAATCGTATTTCTAGTCCGAATTCGTACTCGTCTTAATAGTATTATCGTCACCGAGTTAGGATTAAAAGTAATAATAATTATAATTTATATTTTTCCAAGTGAGTGACGTCACTGTGAGAGGATTATTCATGGAATATTGGTGCAGTATAGTGTCTGTTAATCTAAAATCTAATAGTTTGAACGCACAGTTTCCCTATACACGTAATAATATGCGTAATGAACTAATGAATAATGTTATACGTACATACATAATAACATGTTATAAAAATTACGTTTTCAAGATCATATCATTTGCAATCTAAAAAATAAAAACCCTTCGATGCTTTAATAACACGCGTTATATACTCTAACAGTTCGTATTGGTACTTTAGATTTTTTACTACGAATACTTAAGTATTACAATTGTAATAGTTTTTTCGATAATTTCTTATTTTATGTTTTCAATAACAACACCACAACATCGTCGTTGTGAATAATGTGACCTTTTACAGACTATTAAAACATAATATGAAATCGTTATTTGTTTTATGAGTTTCTAGATACTATGATGATAATATTATGCTTCTCTAGAAATTTTTTTTAATATTTTGTTACAATATAAATCGTGTTTTTTTATTTGATAATTATGGTTTTCTATAGGACTATAATATTATATTATGTAAAATAATCGAAACGATTTCATGCACGGCGCGTGTATAATCGAGATTAGAGGCATTAGTCATTACTCATTAATATCGAGTTAAAAACTAAAATCAAGTTGAAACGTTAAATTAAATAATTCGTTACTAATTTTGGAAGTAACTTTTGATTTAACAAGGTACTTGAATTTTCCTTAAACAAGTTAACAACTCTAAGTAACTTGTGTGCGCAGAAGCATTGAAGTTAAGTTAAATGTCGTATGTAATAAAACCATAAATTTATAATTTTCAATTCGATTTCGTTATATAAAATAGGTACCTAATTATATATAATCACATAACGACAGTTCGTTATGAATACATAATTATGTAACAATAATAATGATTACGAGCGTGTGTTTGCGTGAAATCGGAATAAATGAATGTTTACGTCATCCATACGGTTAATGAAAGCAAAGCTGCTCGCGCCACCCGGCCAACGACAGCCGAGCGGCGCGCGCAACCCAACCGATCCGGCTTACCGGAGCTCAGTGTACGTTCAGTCTAGTGTCGACAGCGGTTCGGAAAGTTCTTCTCGTCGCAGTGTTTTTTTTTTTTTTTTCTCCGTAATAATAGTCGTCAATACCGTCGTCGTTTATCTCGTCGAATCAAATTTTTCGATCGCGACTTCTGTGCCCGTCATTACTCGCCGTATTTCACACGAGCCAATACGAACGCCGAACCTCAACCGCCGACAGGCCGTAAGTAGTACCGATTATATTTATTTGCATAGATAGTAGGGTCATAGGCGCCGCTATTTTTTCACGATTAAAAATCGTACCCTATAAAAAAATTCGTGATTTTTGGTGCACCAGAAACGTAAAACTATCGAACGGATCAGTTATTCGAAGATACTTGATTTATAACGATATCATAACCTCTCGTTTTCTATCGCCGTCGTAATAGTTCGCAAACGTCTCCGTCAAACTCATTTGTTATTCTCAAAAATATCTATTAATCAGTTCGATTAAATCTAAAATACCTATTAATTTTTTTCATTTCGTTTTATCATATTATTAATTATTTATCTAGTACCTAATTTACCAGTTTAAACAAGTTATACAAGTCGTATTACACTTTTAAAATAGGTTAATCTCTTATTTGATTAAAAACGTGTTAACTATTCATTTATTTCCGGAGGTATTTTTTTTTCCGGAACTATTTGCTACCCCAGTAGTTTTTTTTCCCAAACGACGCCACGTGTTTTAGTATGATAATAATTACCAATAAAAATTAAGTATGTTTTTGAAAACAAATTAACGGCTCCCTTACCAATAATAACAATAATAATAATAATAAAAATAAACGAATTTACGTTATTTAATCTAACTTTAATGACGAAACAGACATGTAATTACATGTCAATTACCTAACCACAAATTTTCTATTCAATTGAATAAATTAAAAAAAAAGAATTACAGCAATATATATTGCTGCAATTTCATTTTTAGTTTCTATCGAGGACGCGGGCGGCTCCCTTGATTATAACCGACTGGCCCAGAGGTTTACTTCCTATTTTAAATTTTCATATAACGTCTAAACGTCAATATTTAAAAAAAAATTTGATAAGTATACAATATAACTATTAACTCTATCCAAAAATGTTACCGCCCGGGACAAATGCCCTCCCCCTCCCTCGCAATACGCTCCTGGTTATAATACTATGGATTTTTGACTGTGTAAATAGATTAAAACGTTTTTGTGAAATAATTTGACTTTTAAACCTCAATAAATAACAATAACTAAATATATGATGTCAAACGTTATCGGCTATAGATTCTGCGACCGCGCGATAAATAGATCAACCGCTGTATCATCATCGGGTGGCGTACGAATATGAATAATGTAACAACAATAATATTATATTTACTTTTTAACACGCGCACACAATAAAATCATATATATAATCACGTATAGATTTATATTATCAATGTTAAAATAAAATAAATTTTAGATTTTATCGTCGAAAAAGAAGTAAATAATAAGAAAAGAAAAATCTGTACATGTCGTGGTCAAAGAAAGAACTATAATATTGTAGAGTTGATAAAATTATCGTAACAAGACCTTGATTTGAAAGAGCGAGGGGACCGGTCGTCGTGTAATCGTCTCTATATGGTGCGTCCCCCTCCCCCTGCCCCGGGTATACGAGAAAATCGACTGTTGAGCGTTAGACATGAGGTGGGTATACGTAGTGTAATTGTTGGCTTCTGTCAGAGTAGACGTGATGTAAATAATAGGTCACAAATTTCAGGATAGTTGTCGCGAACAGTAGCCGCCGCGGAGAAGTCGTTGACGTTTTGCAAATTTGAAAAGAAGTGAGGCAAGAGTGTGTTATGCGACTGCAGGGTGTTCGAATGGATGAGATGTGAAAACGATGAAATTAAGTGTTTTCTGGCAGTGTGTTATTCGTAGAAGCATCTCTGTAACCTGTGTGACCGGACCCAGACGTTGTCTCCTGCGGGGTAAGCAAAACCGCGTCGTACGTCGACCGTCCGTGTAATACACTTCGTATTGACTACAAATCGCTATGTAGAAAATAAACAACATATTAACGGCCGGTGGCGCGTAACTTTAGGGCCCTCTCGTATTTTCCACTCGAACCCCTCTGTTTTCCTTATTCGACCAATTTTCATTTGAGGTCTTTATAAACGATAGAAATATGTTTCGTCGATCACTAACTAAGCGATATTATATCGTCGTGTATCAGCTCTATACTATTTGATATGTTCGTCGATTACCAGTAGTATGTGCATTATATAGTGAGTTCGACGCCAACATTTATCATTTTTGTAAGCACGATATCTATGATTTTCCCGTCGAGATTATCAATTAAAATTATCACAACTATAGATCTCGTTAAATTGGTTAAAAAAGTAATCGTATTATCTAATATTAATTATAATTAATTATTTTATACACAATTATATCGAGTACAGTTATAAGCAATTATATAAATTACGTATTATCGATTCACACACGATTTACAACATAAAACTATATTTATAATAATAACTAAAGAATACGATACGCGATGAATCGTTTTAATTTTTGGCCAACCACTCAATCGGGCGATACTGATTTTACCCGCGATCCACGTTCGCGACCCACGACTTCCGGACCTCCCCTGACCCCCTTAAATCCGCCGGCCGTCCCCCGTCAACCCCGAGCGCAGTAGTCTTACGCAAAATGTCATTTAATGTTATCCTCCGGGCACGTTATGTCGTTTCGAATCCTGCGCGAGCCCGCTCGGCATATCTCGCCGGGCGCGCAATCGACGCGATCTAATCGCATGTGGTTTTCCTCGCAGACACGCCGCCGGAGTACCGAAAGCGAGCCCGAGACGCGCGCAACGACAACAACACCGCCATCCCGCAGCGTACCGAACTCGGCGGCAGAGTCGTCATGTCGCAGCCGCAATACGAGCCGCCGGCGTTCGACTCGAACTGCATGACGCTCACGCGGTTCGTGTTGGCCGAACAGAAGAAAGTGCCCTCGGCCACCGGGGACCTGTCGCAGCTGTTGACCAGCATCCAGACGGCCGTCAAGGCGGTCAGCTCGGCCGTGCGCAGGGCCGGACTAGCCCACCTGTGAGTACACCTTGCTATATTATCGTAGTCGCAAATCACCAAAAATACTTAATAATATTAAAGGAAAAAGATCCGCGAGTGAAATATTATGGTAGTTGTACCTGCTTTAAATAATAATTATAATCACAGGATTCGGGGTGCAAGCACCCTTAGCACCCCTGCGATTTGCGCCTTTGTTTATTATATCAATCGTCCATCGATCGTGTTATATACTCGTATATATTAAAATATCGACCGCGTGTTTTTCGACGGTATAAAACCGAATTATAAACGTTAAAACTCTAAAATTGTATAAAAACTCGCTCGTGTAAAAAAAATTAAAATACACGAAAAGATCATTTCACTCTTGTAAAATATCATCGATACTATATACGTATATGGTAAAAATAAAACGTGTTTCTCGATATAAACGGACTCGTTTTTTACTCCTTATTTAAACGTTTGAGATTTCTTACTCGATCAATAAAACATATGAGTAAAGGCGATATTTATTAATTAAATGATATAAAATTACAGCTTTAATGTAAACAATAGGGCGGCACGATAATTTTATTTTCCCGACTTAAATTGTGTTCGTTCCCAATGCTCGTGACTGTTACAGTGAATACATAATATAATAAGTGTCTGTGTTCGTGTCTATTTATTCGTGTTTATGGCACTTTAGCCGAGATGTCGGTAGCGAAGCTCTGCTAACCCGATAAAAAAAAATTACTAAATTATTATGAAATTTTAAACAATGAAAGTCTGGTCCGACGAACGGCAAAGACGGAGATAAGAACGTGGTATTGTTTTTTTTTTTTTTTCATTATTAATTTAACATTAGAAAATAAATCGATAAATTAAAATTGATTATTGTACGAGCCATTCGCATGAACGTGTACGGTTATAATGTTATTTTTAACGCGTTTAAAACATTCGTAAATTCGCAATGGCGCGCGATAAATCAATTGGATGAAATCAAACAACTACGGCGGCGTGCGCGGCGAACGCGCGCGGTAAAATTTATGCAAACCGTCTGCGACGTCGGAGATGACAGCCGGGGCACAATTTCGAGGCGATTCGCGAAAGTTTGATTCCGACACCGGGAATATATTACCTCGTGATTTATTCATAACATCGTCGCGTCGTTACGGCATAGTAATAATTGTATTTGTGTGTAATATACGTGCGATAAACATTGAATGTGCAACACTAGGAAACACTGGCACGCTTTACATAAAATCATATTGTATAGAACGTTGGCCCGATCATTAATAATTATAATATGGGCGCTTGCCACGAGTCGTTTTCGTTTTCAAGGTCGGATGGAAAGAAAAGAAAATAAAAATCGTTTCAATTCGCTGTTTTTAGATATTGTAATAACGGTGTGTCCGTCGATTAAAGTCCGTGTACGATTTTAATAATTTCGCTATTTTCTCGCGATGATTTGTGACGCTCGTTTTCATCGACAGAACTGTTACAGCGAAATCGGTTCGTATAATATGGAACAAGAACATTGGTCGAAAAGAGGAGAAAGCTTGAACATAATAATTCAGCTCTTTGGATAAAACCAAATGAAACCACGTGTTTGTCATAACTCGACAAAACGGGTTTGAAAAAGGTCTGTCAACATTTTCACGTAGTGTACGAGTATGCGTGCACGCCCGGTTAAAATTAAAAAAAAAAAATTCTATTACCGATCGCATTGTTTATTAAATACGGTCTTCGCAGGTGGGAAACTTTACGAGAGTTAAATTTTGAATTTAAAAACGCTCGAGTCCAGTTAGAGACTCGTATTAATAATAATAATAATACGGTTGATGTTATTATATTATTATACTAACTGATGTTATTATTTTATATCAACGCAGGTATGGCATGGCTGGGACCACGAACGTGCAAGGCGAAGACGTCAAGAAATTGGACGTGCTCAGCAACGAGCTGTTCGTCAACATGTTGGCTTCGTCTTACACGGTCCACATGATGGTCAGCGAAGAGAACGAGACTGTGATAGAGGTATTTCGACGTTTCATAAATAAAAAATAGAAAATAAATAAACAAAGTAATTATATTAATATTTAATGCTTAATACTCATAAATAATAACAAAATATTATTAAATATATATATATTAAATTATTTTAATACAAACTATTAAATATATTTAAACAATAATAAAATAAAATAAAGGTCTCCGTTTTCGATTGAAAATCATCATCGGATTAATTAATATCGACTCGGCAACTTGTTTGAAAACAATACAGTATCTTAATATACGTATATTATATGATATTATACTCGGTCGATATCTCCAACGAATTACTCGTCTCGGTCGAATCCTTGTTTAAAATGCATAGAATTTCCGCGATACCGATCGATCCCGACACCCATATAACCCCGAAAAAAGTACTTGTTCGACAATAATATTATTCATTTTAAAAACCTAAAATCATACACAAGGGCGGGCCACTACACTGTTGTGACACCGCCTTTGGTCCACCAGTGGCTAGTACGAGGAAATGGCGATGGTGTGTGATCGCACGATTCTTTTTACATTCGTCGCCTCCTCTTAGATCCGCTACAACGCTTCGGTCTGTATAATATATTGTCCAGGATTTAATCCTAAACGCGTCACTATGCCGTCTCGATTGCGATCATTGCGTTCGAGCGCATTTCAAAATGTACACGTGATGAATTCGTTTCGAGTAGTCGCGATTTTCAACTGCGGCCACTCGACGGAAAATATACCGCAGTACCGTTGACTAACGTGGTTTCTTCTTTTTTCCAGATCGAGACTGAAAAACGAGGCAAATACATCGTGTGCTTCGACCCACTGGACGGGTCGTCCAACATCGACTGCCTCGTTTCCATCGGATCCATATTCGGAATATTCAAGTAAGTCATATTATTACATATTGTTTTTAATAATCGTTGCGAAGTAAAACACTTAAAACGCGCTTCTCGTGTGCCCTTACATTTTGTACAAAAGTTATCATCACGATTATAATAATATAATGCAGGTAAAAGGATCGTTTGGGGCGGGCGAATTATATTTTTTCAATTCCGTTGAATCTAATAATCGTGGAATCGACCGAGTTCATTGTTAAATACGCAATGACATGGTATGGCCAATAAAAAGCACATTCAACGTTGATGATTTCCTTTTAAAATATTCTCTCGAATCTTTTCGATTCTTTTTTTTCCTTCTCGTGATAAATTGATCGGCTTAGATCGTACACTCATAAAGTAATCATGAATATTACACGATGATGCTATTTTATCTCTCGTCTAACGTTCACCGTTCTCGGCTAATGTGTCTATTAAAATATTATTATTGCGATGATAAAACTGCATACACTCGCGCGGTTCTTCGTAAACATTTTTTTTTTATTTTCCTTTTCAGTAAGTACGTATTTCGCGATAATATTAACTACTCTGACGGTACAAATTACAAATGCCATGACTCTCACTGCAAATGAAAAAAAAATATATTTAAAAATATAAAATATAAATATTTCGAGGCAACTACTAGAATTGACAATCAAATCGATCGATTTAAAACGTATACGTTACTCTCTGCAGGTTATTGTACTTGTTACCTACCCGTCGACGGGACGGACGGACAAGTCGAGTCTATTCGGTTAAAAAAAAAAGGAAAATAGGTACTCAAACATGGTACTCTGCGATAATAGAGTCACTAAATCGGTTAAACGTAAAAATCGTCAAAATACGGACCGGCCTTGAATCCACTGGTTACTTACTGTTCTCGTAATTATATGCGACGACGCGGCGTTTGTTTTTTTATAATTTTGCAAACTTATTGATAAACACGGACGCGCGACCGCTATTCCTACGAAAATATCTATGTCAATGTGACATTCAGACTCTTTCGCAGGCATACGACGAACTACTTACCCGTTTATTAGCACGCCGCCGTACGTGTTTATCATTATTTACTACCCGCAAGACGTTATATTATAATCGCACGCGCGCGTACAATGAACTCGGTCGGTCGTTAAGTCGACGTCACGTCGGCAATAGGTCGTCGTCGTCATGATTATTACAGACAATATTATGACGTATCGGTGACTATTTTTCGCTCTTCGGAATACATATCTCAAAAGATCAACGGATTTATGTTGAACACGATTCCGCCTTTGCACTCGATATTCATATTTTACTTAATTTATAACCCCGCGCGTCGTAATAGAGGTGACACGGGTACATTTGCCACGGGTCATTTATTTCGCACTTATTCGAAGACTACTTTCGAAAATAATAATTGCCATTGTTCGTCAGAGGTGTGAGCGGGTATTCGGCAAAACGTTCGAGCAAAGTGTTTAACCCGACTTCGAGTACATCTTAGACATCTTATCACGGCGGATCGGAACGTACGAGTGCTACTCGACGTTGGCAATGATTTTAATTGCGCGCAGAACTGGGCGAAATGGGGTAGTGTCTGGTAAAACGTGCCGCGGGCGCGTAATCACACACGGTGTAACCTCTCGATAACATTTTCACCGCGAATTTCTATTAAAAGCCATATCGAAAAATAGATAACAAAATATCGTATCGTTTTTTTACATACTATTTTTTTTTATCGGCCTGTCAAACGACCTCTATTCAACTCGCCAATCTCGCACGTAGAGTAAATTATTGTCTATAAAACGTTTTTTTTTTCCGTTCGCCAAATCTGCTCTTGCCCTTTCAACTTCAGACGACCCGCGATTCGTTTTAATCGGTCGCGATTGTTTTAAACCCGCAGGTCGAAAGTGAGCTGTCAGATTAACTTTTTTCCGTCCGTTTTCGTGTGTTCGCGTTAGTTAACGAATCGTCGTCCTGCCCGGGCATATTTCCGTATGCGCTATAATAATATTGTTATTACTCGCGGTTAATTAGTCGAACAAACGTGTCCTCTACCTGCATCCCCCGGGTCCTTAAAAAGAGTTATGGGTGTGCATTACCTACTTATCGCGGAATGGGTTATTCCTTAAACGAAATAAACTTACAAACTATGAGCGCACTGCGCAGCGTGACTTTACGCGGGGGGTGGTATTGGTCCTTCGGGCGGCCTGCTGTTTCACTCGCCTTCTCGCATAAATATCATAGAAATCGCCGAGACAACGGGTACCGTCTACAGTCGTCACTATTACATTTTGACCCGACTAGGTTTTTATTATTGATTGTTGTTGTTATTTTACGCGTTCTGTTTGTCGAGAAATCATAAATCTCGTTAGAATTTAGGGAACGAAATTTTTATTTTCCGCGACTAAATATTTGATATGCCACAAGACCGAATACACGGCTATATACCGGAAGAATTATAAAATCCGGTGTACAAAACCATAATTTCCGGAAAACCGGAATATTGTTATTATTATTATTATTATTTTTTTTCGCCCGCAGTTTCCAAGTATTAATCGTTGAATACTCAACATACAACGGTTCTGTGGTAACAATCTAGAAATTTCGTAAACAGAATTTTACATCTCGAAAATTAAAATATTTATCGTTTGGTTTTATGAAAACAAAATGTCATCTCAGACGATTGGAAAAAACTTTTAAACCTTGACTGCAGTACTTGTATCTAATTAGAAATTTATATTTCATTTGAAAAAGTTATCAAAACGTCATCATTAATAATACTAATAATTAATAAGAAACTATAACAAGTTAATCGTTTTTGTGGAACGTATAAAATATTATAAAAAACTCAATGCCGTAGTACCGTAAAACGAGGTAAATACGTATAATTGCAACGATTTTTAAGCTTTTCCTTGTAATTTCGAATTTCAATAAAAATTCACGTTTTTACACTGCAGTTAATAAAAAATTGATGCCGGGGTATTAAATTTATAATCTAGAAACACAACTAAGGACGTTTTTCTATTTGATTTAATTTATTTTTATGACGTCGTCGTTGCAATATTCACCTTAGATTCAAACAATGCAGAGATGAAATAAAAATTAATAGATTTATTTTTTTATTTTTTTCAAAGCTTACAATTTTTAATTTAATTTACATTAATAACAGTTCGACGTCATAAAATTACTGTAGTAAATAACCGCATGATATAATAATAGAATATAGTATTTAATTTTAAATAGCGGTTTACTTTTTTCAATCACAGCAATATAATTTTTCAGTCGTAATTCGACCTATAAGACTATAAAATAAAATGCTCTTTGGTTAAACACTCATATAACTGTTGTACGACGTTTGATAAGTAAAAGAAATTAGAAATTAATATTATGATAATATAGTCTTGTCAGTATAAAAACCATGAAATCGTTGAGAGGTCAAATGTCATTAAATATTTTCCCCGTACAATTAGCCCGGGACCGTTAGCCGAGACCGGACTCATAATATTTTACGATAATATTATGATGTATAATTGCTATGATTTCAATAACCCTTTATGTTTAAAAGTATTATATTGTTCATTAGTGAGATCATCACTTGAATTCGGCACGATATTATTGAATCCTAATCAATTGCAATTTATCGATAAATTAGAAAAAGTCCAGAGAGATTTCCTCAGTTTTTATGCATGTAAAACAATGATTTTTAACCAAAATACGGATGAGATTGCAAAAATTGCAGGTTTAAAATCACTAAAGACCAGACGGTTAGTTTTTGATGCCACTTTTGTTTATAAAATCTTTAATGGAGAAATCGTCTGTCCTGAACTATTACAAAAAATTGGTCTCAAAGCGTACCCTCCTTCGATTCAAGACAAAATCCTCCTTTTGCTATACCACAGAGTCAAAAACTAATTATTTCTCTAATAGTCCCCGCGATGTGTCGCCTACCAACGTTATGCAATCAAATAAAAAATTTCGATTTCTTTTTCGATCCGTGCACCACGTTGAAGACTTGTATTTATAATTCAAATAATTAATGTTACATGTTTTATTTAATAATAATTGTTATAGTTCATAATTCTTATATTATACTGTATTCCTACCCCTTGGGGTGTTGTTTATTTATTGATTTTTATAACAATAAATATATTATTATTATTATTATTATTATTATTAATATAAAACGCGTTTGTTTATTTCTTTTGTTCACACAGAAAAACCGACGACAACAACGAGACGAACATCCAAAACGCGTTCCAAAAAGGCAGGACCATGGTGGCCGCCGGTTACGCGCTCTACGGCAGCGCCACAATGATGGTGTTGGCGTTGGGCAAAGGGAGCGGCGTCAACGGGTTCATGTTGGATCCGGTAAGTCGAAAACCTTTGATCACATTTTTTATCGTAGATCGCTCGGTGTGTTTTCACGTTGAAACGATTTTCCTCCAGCCCTCTGCAATACCGTCGGTTGTGAAATCCTCTATTTGCACGGGTACAAAATATTGATTGGGGCACCAAAACTAACTTACCGGTGATTTGTTGCGAATAACGTTTCGGTAACTTTTAATATGTTTTTTTCGTAAATAATTATTTCACATCATTTTGTTAGATAGAGGTAGAGCGATTAAACTTAACGGGGAGGAGGGGGCGATCACTCTTCTCTCTGCCACCGGTCGTGACTCGTATTTGCTGCACGCCGAGCAATCCATAATATCGTGTCTGAATCGATTAGAAAGTTTGTCATCGACTCAGTGCCGCAATTATGAATTCTGAGGCCCGTGTGCAAGGATTTATTTAGAGGCCCCAAATTAATAATAATATATTTATTACTTGATCTTTGTATTACTATACAGAAATTTTTTAGTATTTTTTAGTACTATAACTTAAATATTTGACGGATTCGCGGAACCGATCAGAAGAATAAATTATGTAAATTTATAAAAAATTGAGCTTCTATAAATACCTCCTCTATAAATTAGTATAACGAATAATCAAAAAAAAATAATGAACAACTTAATTCAGTGATCCAAGTCTAGTATCTATACAATAATTATTTGAGAAATATTTCGCAATAACTGAGAGGGATAATGCGATAATGACTATTATTCTACAAATTATGTCATACTTTATAATATCATTTTCGTAATTTTATTCCTATAATAATTTGTACGTTTTACTATAAAACCGAATTATTTACAGATCCAATGAAGCTCTTGCATGATATTAATTATCATCTACTTGTGCTAATAATAAATTCATTGAAAACAATTACAAAAAAAAATCAAAAAACTTTCGAGGTACGAGCCACGAGGAAGTAAAGAATATACCAAGATAGGCTAAATTCATTTTGAAACGGACCATCTTCAATTTTTAGCTTATGGTTTGGGAGGCCCGTGTTGTGGCACTGGTCATCGTTCGTTTTTACTCTGTGCGCGCGAGAAATCCATACGAGCCCCGACCGTATTTTTATTGTGTCGGTTCCCCAATAAACACTATCGGACGCTTACCGTTTGAAGAACGAAAAAAAACTGTACGTTTCTAATAAAAAAAGTCGACGCGCGCGACGGCGGTCGATTTTAGAACGATTGAAAAACTAACCTCGGTTCGGGAAAAACTCGACTCTCTACGATTTTTGTTGTTCCCGTCGATTTCTTACTGCTCTTTAAAAATGTAAATACCAGCAAAACAATATTCCATTTAGCAGATTAGATAAAACGACGATGATGACCTATTACGGTTAACAATACGAATAATAATCTATACTGACATTCGGTTATTAATTCTGTTTGTTATGTAATCATTAATATTTCATGGATCCATAAATACATAAATCATCATTAAAAACATTTGTTGTTGGATTTTCAATCGTAATTATATTTATCATTATATAATAATTATATTTATTTTTCTTAATCGTTACAAAACTGTGTACATAATATAATTATTATGTATAACTGTAATAGTGTAGTATCATCGTACATTAAAAATGAACTCTTATTACTTAATCTGACAACTTTTAAACAATAATCTTGACACTTTCAGTATTTCAGAGGTAGTTTATAAAACGAACAATACCAAATAGTGCGAACAAATAAAAAAAAATTTAATTTATTTATACATAATATTTACAGGTAACACTTGATTCACCCGATGTTTAACTTAATAATTTCATTTACTCGGTGTTGTTGTCCACAGGCGATCGGTGAATTTTTGCTGACCGAACGCAACATTCAAATACCCGCCAAAGGGAACATTTACAGTATAAACGAAGGTTATTCGCATTTGTGGGACGAAACCATCACAAATTATGTTGCCAAGAAAAAAGACCCCAAGGTAATTTCATTTGTTATCGCAGAAGATCGATCGGTTGTATATTAATAAATCTATTTGTCCAGTGCGGTAAACCGTACGGCGCCAGGTATATCGGTTCTATGGTGGCGGACGTGCACCGCACATTGAAGTACGGCGGCATATTCATGTACCCGGCCACGAAACAAGCACCAAACGGCAAGGTAAACGCAACGTGCATTGTTTTTTCATATTATTCCAAACGTCACGAGTTGTTCTTGGTATGTTGATTAATGATTGTCTGATTATTTTCGCCAGTTACGTCTGTTGTACGAAGGAAACCCGATGGCCTACATTATGGAAGAGGCGGGCGGCGTAGCAAGCAACGGCAAGATCCCAATATTGGACATACAACCGACGGCCTTGCACCAGAGAAGCCCAATATTTTTAGGCTCTAAAGACGATGTCAACGAATTGTTGGCAATGTACAATGCATAAATTTAATCGAAATAACCACTAAAATATTATTTATATAAATATATATATTTAAATTAATTTATCATACAAAAAAGGATTGTACAATGTAATATTGTGAATTTCATAAAGTCGGAATAATAATAAAAAAAAAAATTTGTTTTAAACTATTGTCATTAAAATAAGAAACATAATATGTCAAATGAAAATGAATACATATTTTGGTATTCTGAATTGTTTTAGTATTGAGTAGTACTGAGAGTAGAACACGAATGGTTGGTGATAATCGATTATGAACGGAGTGCCAAGAATTGATGGAACACTTCGAGGATATGAATGTCAAGATCTTGAGTGAAAAGTAATCCTTCCAAAGTACTGCTGTACTTTTGCACTTGTTCGTGATGCTGAAAACATTAAATACAAATTCGATCAGTCAAAGTGAATGAAATCCGTTTTTTTACATTTAATTTCCAATACAAAACAAAAGTAATGTGGAGGATTCCTAGAAACAATAATTTATATTTAAATACTACAATAATATGCAAATAGTACGTTCAACGTAAATACTCACGGCTAAAAACACTTGTTGCAATCGCCCGACAGTGTATTTATACCAGTAGGTATCGAACGGTTTGTTGTCTGTGTCACACTTAACTAAATGTTCAGACAATATCATGATAAATCTCTGAAATATTAAAATAAAAATTTAGTTATTGTTCCAAAGACTACTATTACAACACAATAGAAATATACCTGAAATACAATCAAAAACAAATTCTTTTGATCAGCTTGTGCCATTTCTAATTTCTCTTCCATACGCTCAACCATTTCTTCAGTGACGTTGTCATCTACGTCCATTGGAACTTGACCACCAAATGTCGTAGCAGACGGCCGAGATGGTTTCGACTCTGCTTTTTCCGTTTCAGTATCACTATCATCTGAGCTGTTTGAAGTAGCTGCTGTCGTACGCAACTTTTCTCTGGCTTCGTTCAATTCTCTAGTCAGTCGATCCACATGTCTGGACATCTTATTGATTGTCAATGATAATATTTCCCAAATATACAACCTAAGAAAATCACATAAATTTCATGTGCCATTGCATTTGAAAAACGATTCTGAGAGGAGGTTATTGTAAGATTCTTGTAGTTTGTATTTTCTTATGATAGTTCTCATAATATTATTACTAATTGGAAATTACAATTAATACTACTTGGTCTGTAAATGTAATGACTTAAAAAAAATATTTCTTCATCACAAAAAGGGCAATCGGTTTCTATTATCTTTACATATGGGCAAGCTCTTTGGTTCACAAATTTAACAAAATGTTTTGCTTTTCAGCTTTTTTCAATTATGACCTATCAAAAGTAACAAGTTAATAAAAATATACATCTTTATTAAAACAACTATCTTCCTTGCTCCACTCAGAATCTAAAACTCAACTGATTTCTAATTATTACTTGGTAAACTCTGGAATCATTTCTTTTGAGAATATCCAATTCGCCACTGACGAACATTCAATAATCTGAGTTTTCAACATTTTATCAATAAGCACAGTTAACATTTGTTGATCAGCACTCCACAAATCAAAAGTACTTTTTAAAATTTGTAATTGACCTTCATCAGATTCTCCCAAGGCCTATAAATTAAAATAATGTTTAATGTATTGTATGATATTATGTTGTACAGTTGCTGTTTATCAGATATTTCAAAACATACCTTGAAAACATTAATAAACTTAGTGATTGCGGCAAAAGCATGCGAAAATGACTTGCTGGCTATGAACAGTAAAGTTTGCACGAAAGCGTCGATTTTATTTGGATTTGAAAGGCCAGGGTCTGCTGTTGTTTCTACTGTTTCGCCGTTTTCCGACAAATTAACCATCAATGGTTCTTTTAGAATTTCAATTATGTCCTCGGGTGATGTCTTATTTCGTATCTTGGCAAGTAATGTGTTTGACAATAACTGACCCGGTAAATCTAAAAGATGAAATATAACCTTTTGATATATTGCGCCAAGACAAATACAAACTGAGAACTTACTAGATTTTTCTACACCATATTTAAACTTTGGTTCGGGTTTCTCTGGTAACAGCGGTTCAAAATCAGTTGGCACTATATCACACATTCGTTCGTAAAAAGATAATCTGAAAACATTCATAAAAGCATTATAACACATTAGTGGAATAAAATCCTAAAATCCTGCGCACCTCATCGCTTTTTGAAGAACCTCGCGTACAAATTTTGGTTTCGGGTGCTCTGGATCTAAGGCCAAGCAATCGGCCCATTCTTGCCAGGACCAACTGAATTTGAAGTTACTCAAATGATATGCAAACCACGATACAAACCTAAAATAAGGAGGCGTTTCATTAAATATTTGTAATAAGAATCAGTATCAATGACATGACTTAACATACCTATCAAAGGCACACACGTGCATGGATTCTATACGAGAGTATAAAATCTCTGTTGTCTGGGCCAATACAAGCGGCATCGTGTTTGTCGACAATTTCGACAGTTCTATAAAGATGGAGCCAAACATGACTTCCAAATACTTTGGCTTAGGTTGATGAAACATCAAACTAAATATCACTTCAACAATACAATACTCCAAAGGTACTTTATTTTTGTGCACAAAATTCATTAAATTTGTTGCGCTAGATAAAAAAAAAAATGTACACATATAATACATATTATTATAGTTTTGAAATGTGAAAACTTTAATTTATATAGAAAACACCAATATTGATAATTACCATTCTTTTCTATTTTTACATGACATGTCAATAATCTGCTGAAGATGTTCTTCCACCAAAAACCGTTCGATAGAATGAGCGCCAGGCATTATGTGACCCTATGGAATTGATTTGAAATTAATACCGAAAATTCGTTTACATTTTATTTAAACGTCGTTCACTTACGTCAGTCACGTCTGTGTAATCAAACATTCTGTATACGACCCAAGGCATTGGATATACACAAGCGTTGTGATGAGGGGGTGGCACAATAACGGGCAAATTATGCTGAAGAGCTTCACACAGAACATTGTCGAATGTCAGATAAGGTCTTGGTATAATTGTCTCTGTCCAGCTGTCATGTTTCAATTTTTTTACCTGATTCCATAAACATTCCAAGTATTCTTCCTGAGGATGAGGTACATCAGTAGACCAAATACGCAGCATATTGACATGTTTCTTGGGACGTTTATTCAAGTATACTTCGATCGTTGTCAATAACAACTCAAGAGGAGATTCTCTTTTCTCGTATAATTCTCTACCAACCCATGGTAAACATGACATAACAGCATAACAATACCTGTTACATAAAAAAAAAACATATGTATCGTTAACACAACAATATATTATCACTAAACATTCATATACATACCAATCTTTTCGTACATTAGGAACTCCGTCTTCTTTGGTAACATCTAATAAACTACCCATTAACTGTACAAATGAATTGGCTGACACAACATGACAATTCACCAAATCACCAATGAAACGTAACAGTACTCTAGCTTCATTCCAAGAGTTATTCTTCAGGCTGTCTTTGAAAGCACGTACAATGTTTTCTACAAACTAAATTTTACATATTAGTTTTTAATTCACGATTAAATAACATTTTCACTATATTGTATATTAAAATTTTCACTTACTTCCCCGCCAAAATTATAGTTTTTAGCATTTAACAAGCCAACCAACGTTGAATATATGGTACATTTTTCCGGCATATTAACCGCGCAATCCACCAATATTTTGAGAACTTTTTTCTTGAAATTTGGCAAGTCTCCATCTAGCACACTAACCAGCCCTTCTAAATTACTTTCTAAAGTACTAGTGGTCTGTATGTGGAAAAAAAAAGTATGTTAATTATATGCTTTCTAGTTTTATAATATACCTAGGTTAGGTATTATATTCTTTGGGTAATTATTAATTGATGATTATAAATATTGAAATATAATACGCATTCGATTTTACTTGTAATCAATTAAACTATAATTTTAAATTTTAATACATTACCTTGTCTCCAACTTTCAGAATTAAACTTTCCAATCTATCTTCTAAATCGACACTTTCAGAACCACCACGACGGCGTTTTTTGTATGCACGGTCAGCGCCTGAAAATTATAACAAAAACATTTATTTGTTTCTACTTAGAATATTACTAGTATTACGTAATATAATTTGATTCTCATAAATTGAAATTTTAATATTTACTTTAACATAACTAAACAATGAATACGTTAAAATTTTAAGTAAAATAATTAAAAGTCCAAACAATTTTTCGACAGTAACATTAATAATTCTTAATGATTTGGTCCCCTAACGTTCTATCTTTTCTGATAAATCGTAACCAACACGATTGTTAGTGATGATCAAACGTCTAAAAATTATTATAAAATATGATCTGAGGCAATAATGCACTGACATGGCCGATTTCTACGAAAAGTAAATGGTTACATTCGATTTAAGGCGAACGTAAAATGATTTCTACCATAACGCCGTTTGATTTGATATCACGCCATTTGTTGAAAGTGGAATCATTTCAATTAACAATACGTATATTATTGTTTCAGGAGTTGTGCGATTGAAAATGTTATTGATTGGGATTGATAAAACAGAACACGAATGACACCCGCATTCCAGCCGAACGGTTCATTGAAAAAACCACAACTGTCCGAGCCAATGGGTGACGAAATCGTTCAAGCTGACTCGTCGGTGTCGAGATACATTTTCAGTCGGTTTCACGCGCGAAACAGATAAAAACAACGAAAATTCTCACCGTACAGATCTTCGTAGCTGTCGTGGATTCGACGACGGCTCATGTTGCTCGAGAGGAGAGACGGCGGCCGGAGTTGAGGGGCAAAAAAAAAAACGATATCAAACTAAACTATAAATACGAAACGACGACGACGTCTGAGCAGCTGAGGTGGTTCGATGATTCTTACGAATAAAAATTAAAAAGTACCAAACCAACTACGAAAAACGAGACCGCGGCTCGATGTTCGTCCGCTGAAAATCGTCAATGTTTACAGCTCACAGTTAGCGTTTTATATATCAATGGAGTTCGGATAGCATTTTAAAGTCTGATTAGAGCGTGCGTTTTGCGGCGTTGCAGTTTTGCCACCACGCCGGCGATAACGAACGCGAACGATCAGTGTTTACCGCGTTACTTCCGGAAAAAAATGGTAAACTATAATAATTATTACAAAACTAGTCACCTCGCAAGCTCGGCACCTAGCCGGGGGCTCTGCCCCCTGGACCCCCGACACACCATTGGTTGTAATACTATTTCGGAAGGCAATTTTATTCTATCAGATGACACTCGGTATTTTCATATAAAATACATTTTGAAACAAATACTCGACGTTTGAAAATCATCTTTTTTCACCCATGTTCATCTAAATTGAAAATCTATCGAGGGACTGTAATTCAAATCTCCTCGGTTTTAGAGGTGAGCCGCCTTCGGCGGCAAAGGCGTCCGCCATCTAGCAGACACACATCAGTTTCGAATAAAAGTCGAATAAATTTAATAATATACCATATTATTTAGCCTTTAATACAATTACCGGTAAAAGCGATAATAGTATCAATATTGATCGTAAGTATTATAAACCGTCGTATAACACAATATTATAATATAAAGCGTATGAAAAGAAATCGTGGAAAACTATTTCAAGAAATCGCAGAAATATTAAAATTAATTTTCATTTAAATAATCGGACAAAAATGAGCTTCAATACTTTGTTATCGATTTGATATTATAAAAGATACTAAAAAATAAAACCAAAACTATTCTATCGGCTCACTCGGGTTAAATTACAAACGTAATACATACTGCGCAGGCTATTCCGTCGCAGTATGAATTTCTAATATTATAGAATACAAAAACGCGTATGTATCCGAAATAATAAAATAAAAGTTAAAAAATCCTGGGACCGATAAAATAAGCATAAATAATAATTATTAGTGAGATTTTAATTTAAATAATGTTATTTTTTTTATACCATATTTTATCCTCGCGCGGACGATCCGTAACAACAAAACGGAAAAATCGTACGTTTTTATTAAAACATACACGATAAAATCGAAAACGTAATTTTATAGCAATCGAAAACGAAAAAGTCATCGCGACGGAAAAAAAAATAAAAAAAAGACGCGTCGTCGGAGGGCAGGCCGCCGGGAATCGAACCGTCGACCGTCGGATCAATGCCTAACACGCTACCTAAAGGGGACCTAACGACCTAGCCTGCCTAACCGAGATGACAGAAGTAGCGAAAACCGGAGCATTTAAAACAATGAAACGGCGACGTCACGAGCACGGGCGAGACCGCGTTATCAGTCGGAGCGAGCCGTTATCAGGGGATCCGGACGTGATTAAGCAGCTATCACGAAAGGGGATTTTCGAAGGGTCGCGACTGGAAGACGGGGCCGCGGAAAATCGGGGGACCGCGCGAAATGGAAAGAAGGGTCCGGGGACCGGGGGCGGGCGCGGAGAAAAGGGCGGAAAAGGGCCGGGGGAATAAAACAGAAAAACCGACCCCCCCGCTTCAGGCGTAGCCCTCAAGAATTTTTTTAATTATATAGACTAGTCACCTCGCAAGCTCGGCACCTAGCCGGGGGCTCTGCCCCCTGGACCCCCGACACACCATTGGTTGTAATACTATTTCGGAAGGCAATTTTAGTCTATCAGATGACACTCGGTATTTTCATATAAAATACATTTTGAAACAAATACTCGACGTTTGAAAATCATCTTTTTTCACCCATGTTCATCTAAATTGAAAATCTATCGAGGGACTGTAATTCAAATCTCCTCGGTTTTAGAGGTGAGCCGCCTTCGGCGGCAAAGGCGTCCGCCATCTAGCAGACACACATCAGTTTCGAATAAAAGTCGAATAAATTTAATAATATACCATATTATTTAGCCTTTAATACAATTATCGGTAAAAGCGATAATAGTATCAATATTGATCGTAAGTATTATAAACCGTCGTATAACACAATATTATAATATAAAGCGTATGAAAAGAAATCGTGGAAAACTATTTCAAGAAATCGCAGAAATATTAAAATTAATTTTCATTTAAATAATCGGACAAAAATGAGCTTCAATACTTTGTTATCGATTTGATATTATAAAAGATACTAAAAAATAAAACCAAAACTATTCTATCGGCTCCGTCGGGTTAAATTACAAACGTAATACACACTGTGCAGGCTATTCCGTCGCAGTATGAATTTCTAATATTATAGAATACAAAAACGCGTTTGTATCCGAAATAATAAAATAAAAGATAAAAAATCCTGGGACCGATAAAATAAGCATAAATAATAATTATAAGTGAGATTTTAATTTAAAAAAATGTTATTTTTTTTATACCATATTATATCCTCGCGCGGACGATCCGTAACAACAAAACGGAAAAATCGTACGTTTTTATTAAAACATACACGATAAAATCGAAAACGTAATTAATCGAAAACGAAAAAGTCATCGCGACGGAAAAAAAAATAAAAAAAAGGCGCGTCGTCGGAGGGCACGCCGCCGGGAATCGAACCGTCGACCGTCGGATCAATGCCTAACACGCTACCTAAAGGGGACCTAACGACCTAGCCTGCCTAACCGAGATGACAATGGTAGCGAAAACCGGAGCATTTAAAACAATGAAACGGCGACGTCACGAGCACGGGCGAGACCGCGTTATCAGTCGGAGCGAGCCGTTATCAGGGGATCCGGACGTGATTGAGCAGCTATCACGAAAGGGGATTTTCGAAGGGTCGCGACTGGAAGACGGGGCCGCGGAAAATCGGGGGACCGCGCGAAATGGAAAGAAGGGTTCGGGGACCGGGGGCGGGCGCGGAGAAAAGGGCGTAAAAGGGCCGGGGGAATAAAACAGAAAAACGGACCCCCCCGCTTCAGGCGTAGCCCTCAAGAATTTTTTTAATTATATAGATAACAAAATATGATTAAATAATATATAAAATTATTACAAACTATTGAATATATTTAAACGATAATAAAGGCATAAAGTGCGCTCTTTACACCCGATGATGATTTTCAAATCGAAATTGGTCGTCACTTTTTCGCACTCTCGAGGCCTAAATTTAATTTTATTTTATTATTGTTTAAATATTATATTTAATAGTTTGTATTGAAATAATTTTATATATTTAATAATATTTTGTAATTATTTATGAGTAGGGTTCGGATTTGAAGGCAATATAATCAATAAAAAAAGCATTTAAAATGTAAAAAAAAAGGCATTTAATTTATATAAAAAGCAATTCATAAATGTACTACAAAACTAAATATACTAACTAGTTGGAATTAAATAAAAAATTCACTACCATGCAATTAGATAAGCTGTCTTCAGTAAAACGTTTACGGTTTGAGCTCAAAATATTTTTATACATCGTAAAAGGATCTTTCTACGTCCACCGAAGTTATCGGGCCGTATTTCATACATAAATAATTATTATCTAAATTAAAATTACTACTTATTAAAATCGTCATCACTTGTTGTTTCTCCAATCAATACTACTTGGTTATTAAATCGATAAATAATGTGTATAAAATAATTAAATCAACTGAAAATTAAACACAAAAAAGGCATTTATAAGTACAAAAGGCAAAAAAATAAATAATACTCGGTAAATTACTCATAAATTGTTAGATATTAATATTATAATTACTTTGTTTATTTATTTTCTATTTTTTATATAATATTATTATTGTTACTCCGCCGCGCCGTGTCCTATATGATAATAATACGTTGAAAAACTAATTTTGCCGGTGTTAATAATTCTTTTTGTCACGTCCAAAGGTACGGATCAAAATAAAACATGAAAAACACAACGTTCGATCTGTGCCGTTACGCCCGACGACGGATCGACTTGTTCCACGGGACGGGGCGACCGCGAAAATCAAAGCGAACGTGCAGTTTGAGCTGACTACGGCGCGTGCGGACAAGGAGTAAGTTCTCATTGGAAACGTTTGAAAATTGGTAATCGAATAAAGACATCCCTTGTACAGAATGTGCTCCGATAATATTAAAATACTCGACGAACGCGTGTTGTTACGAGTAATAGTTTGTCAATATAAAAATTTATCATATTTTTTATCGTTATCGGTTATCACTGTCGCGCGACTATATTCTTTGTTTCATCGAACATTTCGACGTCGGTTCTACTTCTGCATAATATAATAACTTTTTCGTTTACAAAAATCTAAGCACTTATAGGGTACTCATTAGGTACAATAACATCTCGTGCTCGTAGTTCAGATGGTTATTTTATGCAAAATTACCTCATTGTTCGCGCAAAAAACTACCATTAGCTGACCACCCACACCCAGTTTTGAGTTGTTGCATGCCCGCGAGCAACACTTGGACCCTAGGTTACACGCCACTGATTGAAAGCGTTAGTATTTGACGAGCAACGCGTTATTCTTGTGATATTAAGTAATTTATTGTTGTGTCGTTTAGAAATAAATCATCCATGTGCTGAGCTGGGACATTCGAACATATACACATACCATCATCGTCTATACATGGCCCCGTACACCTATGCGCCATATGAGAAAAAACTAATAAAGGACGTGAAAGATAACTTCGAGTTTGATACGTCGATTCGCTACGAGATGAAGAAATATCGAATGTCAATAAATCGTACGCTCCAAAAACCGTCCACCACCAGAGCTGTAAGTAATAAACTAAAACACATCATGCAGGTGTATTGTGTAGAATGACTCTTAAAGGACGTCTAATATATGCGACGCCAGTCGTACCGGTACTTTAGTACTCATCTGTTAATAAATGTGAATACATATCTACTTGTTTACATCGACAGACGTTTACCGCTATATAAGTGTTCTTACTTTCACGCTTTCGTGACTTATTTTCATCCTCGCCGATGTTTATCTACGCAATCCCACCGTGTCCGATCGTATCATCGTACGCGTAGATCAACTGAGTCTGGTTTATTAAAAAACATTCATATCGGGACTTATCGTTCCTTTTTTTTTTTTTTTGATTTTCTATTAAGTTTCCTTTCAATAATACGTCCGTGCGTCGTAACAGAATTCGATTTTAAGGTCGCGAAGACGAGCGCATACCTAACAGTCGCGTCACGTCTCCGAAACAATGAGTACCTATACCCACGCGCGAGGGCTAATACGATAGTTTTATTTATTTAGAGAGCGAGGAGGATTGTTCTCATCAAAGGTACACGGCCGATGCCGATTTGTAATCCGAACGCGACAATCACTATAATATGTACACAATATTATATACCGACATATTATTATTTTAATAACACGTCGTTGCAGTACTCGTGTATCTAAGCCCAACTACAGAGTCGACGGCGAGCGCAAACGACCTAAATACCATTACGGGCCACTCGACCATAATACGATATATATATAAAGTATAATGTACGCGATGAGCTCCGAACAAGTGGATAGAGTGCTTAGTACACACGATCGCGAGCCATGCCCACACACTCGACTGCGGTCTGTAAGCCTATGTCGTCGCAACATCGTACGTATACAGGATGAGCGTTTTCGTCGCGTTACGTTTCGGAAGAATTTTATTTTCGCTACCGCCGCCACACGGAAACCCTACACGCGAAACCGTTTTTATTCGACTTCGTTCGATACTTCGATCCCAAATACACGCGCGTAGCTCTACAGTCAGTCGGACATTATATTATAATATTATACGATTCCCGTTGAAAAAATCCGATTAATTTCGATTCTCAAACTATTAACGCGCGCCAGAATTTTTCCCTGGAAATTTCAACGCACGTTTTACTGATATTATAATACTACTTAAGGGTTCAGAGGAAAAATTTATATTTGTTTGTTTAACGAAATGAAAGAAATATAGTTCTGCAGTGTGCACTCGTTTTCTATACTCTCGTCTAAACAACAAACTGCATTATGCAAAAGTCGTAATAATATTTTACCGGCCGATAATATCAATAATTGCGTTCACCCTGTGTATACAAACACAATATAATATTATTTTATACGTCGTATTGCGTTCCCGTTGAATCGTTACCGATCAATCTTCAGACCGACCACCGACGGCGGCGGCGTAGATATTATAGTGTAACTGCGCATTCCGATTATTTTCCCTGTACACAAAAGACCGCGTAATTACAGTCGTGATTTGTGGATCTCTCGAGTGGACGAGAGAGCACACTACTTGTAATGTCAGTTGAATTACATCGGGTATTATATTATTTTTATAATAATATGTAATACGTTTTACGCGCGTTGACCTATCAAACGAAATGTATTTTCCTTGGCCGACGGGCGAACGTACGTTTGTAGATCGCGAAAATGTAATTTTAATGTTCTCGAACCGTGTCGACGAAAAGAAATAAAATAAAATACTTCTAATCGTTGTCGCTTTTGAAACGCCGCGCCGTATGATAATATTTCTGTTTTCACAGCAGTTAAATGTGTATGTATACATTTAAATTAATCTAGCGAGCGTTCAAGGTGACTGTTTAATATAATATCTAAAAAAAAAAAAAAAAAACAAGACTAATAAGATATTTAAACGCACGCGATACTCGCCGCAAATGATAAATATTATACTGTGCCGAAAAATCGACAAACAGTCACCATCGTGCGACATGACCACACCACATTTTTTTCACGATAGATGCACCTCTCGGTACTTTATACAAATCGTTTTGTCGGTGTTGTAAATCGATTTCAGTATTCCCACCTCCAACCATGCGACTAGACGAGGACCTCGTAAAACCTGCACCCAAACCTATTATATTATGTCTTACAAATCCAACACTATTTTCCGAATAATCGACATAGGTAGTGTAAATAATATCTATCTAATCGGTTTGCGATTAATTTTATGATATATTTAATGTAGGTTTTTTTTTCTCACTCCGTCGATCCGTGTAAAATACAACATGTAGAACACGTTCTACGTTTACATTTAAAGAAATTACGAGAACGCAAAGTGTCGGCTCCGTCGCACGAACATCCCAACCATTAATAATACGTACATGATAAGGCACATTATTTAATGTTAAACGGCGTATTATATTCTATTATACGTCATATTATATTATCACCATTATGTAATAATACATACGGTCGACATCGTTAAAAATGTATTCTTTCCAATTATTTCGGAACACTGGAAGTCGGTTGTAAATAATTGCAACGTGTGTGTGTGTGTGTGTTTCCACTATTCGACATTCGACTTTTCGAATTTGATTGTTCTAACCGTACTCGTAATTTGCTTGACGTTTCTACGGCCGTCATTCAATCTTCCAAACTGTCGGAGGGTTTGAGAGGAATTTACAGGAATTCGCAATATTTTTCTCGATAATTGAAAAAACAAAAAGAAGAGATTCACATTATTAACACGAATATTTGGTTAAGTTCGTTTTGTTATCGTTTTGAAGACTTGACGTTTTAAAAGTGATATTATTTTGAATGTGTTTCATTCTCTTTTTAATAACGTCCAAAAATATTTTTCAGGTTCGCTAAAAGTTTGTGAATTCAATACGAAAGTTGAAAATACATACCACTAACCACGCATACTATAATTAATATATATCACAGATCAATTACCACACACGCCGCTCGAGTGCGTTCCCGAGTGTTTGATTGATCCGCCATAGCAAGAGGTGTGCGATTCGGTTCGAGATGAGAATATTTGACGTTTCGGAACACGCGATCATCGAGCACGGCGAGCGTTGTGAAAAGTCACGTTATCTTGCGCGCGTGCCACTGAGATACGTACACTGTCGTCCTCGTTACTCGCAAAAGAAAGAAAGAAAAAAATTCGATGGCTAAACCGTGTTTTTTCTTCTTCCTCAAAACACACGCGCACATTATTATACCGTCAGCTATATATTATAATATGTCGTCGAATTATATGACCGATTTAACCTCCATACTCTGATTAAACCGTCGACGTTTCCATCCGCGGCGCGTATATACACGCGCGCGTTGTAATTATGATTGTTTTGGACGATGACAATCGTTATTACGGAGTAACAGAAAGAAGAAAAAAAAACAGGACGAAATTTTTTTTCTCCTCCATTTTGTCTATACGCCACGGCGGCGTTTAATAAAAACTAATGAATAAGGTTATAGAAAGTTATCCGATTCACTTCAATGGTACAGCCGCGTGTTGGTTACAAAATACATAATATAATAGTAGTATTATATATGCCTGCAATAGGAATAGCCGACAAAAGTGCTCCGGAGACGTGTCTGTGTTAGATAATTTATATTTACTCGACACTGCTCAACACGCAATATTATTAATCCGTTTCGAATACTTTCCGGTTATAATAATAATATATAAAGTTACACCCGTAATTATTGTCTCTATGCCACCTAATAATTGGATTCCGACGGTTCCGATAATAATATTATCGAATACATATTATAACGCGCGCTGACATCAATCTGTTGCTCATTTTAATATTATGTATACGCCCAATAAGTAACCGAAAGACAGGGCAAGTCGATGTGAAAACAAATAAAAAAAATTACGCCAGAGTTACTTGAATTCCGAGTCAACGCGGAAATGTTGGAAAACGGAAAACCATAGTGAGTTTTAACAGTTTACAAAATATAGCACATTTAAATATTTCGGTTTGAAGTCGACGAGGAGCAATACGTACGTTATCGCTACCGAAACGTTTTTAATTTACTCACGATCGAACATTATTTGTTACTAGTTCATTTTTACATTTTAATAATTTATCGTTTTCCTTATCGTCATTCACTATAATATTATGTTTTGGTTACGGTCTTTTATTTCAAACCGTAGTAATCGAACCAAAGGATGTATTGTGTCGTTTCGACTTATTAATTTTCAAACAGACTGGGAGAAAATAAAATATCGCGATCACAATTTGGAATAAGTCGAGTATTTTACACGAAAAAAAGTAGTCATCCAGGCGCGAAAGCCTTGAAAAGTTTATGGAAAAATATAACTCGTTGTTATTGACAGTCTCCCCGCCGCCTATGCCAGTATTTGCGAAATTTCTCGACGTTTAATATCGAACACGCGTGTATTGTTTATTGATTATTATTGTTTATGTCAATACCACCGCCGCAGCAGCCAGCATTGAATTCGAGCCGAAAACACTGTAATTATAATAATTTACCAATTTACCAAACAGATAATCGTACGCGTCTGATATAATTGGGGGAAAAAAACCGTCTGGAACGCAATTTCAGTGTTACTCGTATAAACGCCGCCGTAGTGAACATTTCGACTTTCAATTGTCTTCGGCGTGTCTGTAATGGATATACTCGTATAATATGTTTTCTATATTCGTGAACTACATTATCTAAAACAAGCGTAAATACGTTTCATATTCTTATTGTTGTTATTATTTTACACGTACGGTTTACGGCGCGTAAAAAAAGAAATAGAATATCGAATGAGGAGGACGTTTATGATATGAATAATTTATTATTTTTTTTTTCTAAATTATATAAGTTCTTATAAACTGATATCTCGACCAAGATCTGTGAACTATTATAGTCGGCAACAAATTATTATACGTACCAATAGATTTCTTTGTTTTTTTTTTTACTTTTTAAATTGGGCAATTTATCGTGAAAAGCGGGCAATTATAAGAGTAATAAGACGTGCCGTAATTTACTAACGATAAATTAATAATATTAACGGCGAAAACCCGAGACGAAACAGTGAAAATATGGAATGAAAAAAAAATAAACGAATTTAATACGCAGTTCTTTGAAAACTATTGGCAATTAAGCTCAAACGACGCTCTAAACCAGTGATTCCCAACGTGGGCGCTACCGCCCCCTTGTGGGCATTTTTTATTTTGAAGGGGGCGTTTTTATGAAGGGGGCGCTAAAGGGGGCGCTCATCTATCATTTAAATTTTTTTTGTTTATAACTGATTGTAATGAAATGTATAACTGCGTAGAATAAAATACTAAAAATAAAATAATAAAAAATAAAACGTTTATCATTTTAAAAAATTGATTGGGGGGGGGGCGGTGTGAGATTTTTAAAATCTAAAAGGGGCGTTGAGTAAAAAAAGGTTGGGAAACACTGCTCTAAACCGTTCAAGCTATTTTTACTCGTTAGTTGTTTTAACGTGACTTTTTGAAAAAATGACGTCCTTTTTTACTCATTACACGCTTGTTGTATCCTTCATTTCTACGACAACATAATATAATAGTGTATAAACTATTATTAGTTGTGTTTACAATTTGTCGTGTTTCTCGTCTCATAGGATTTCCGATTTTAATTTTACAACAAAGCGTTCATAAACTGTGTACAGGCATACAATATATGTATATGTTTCATAATCATAAATATCTTCTTTTTTTTTTTCCAGTCACGTTTCTAAAAGGAAATCTGACAAAAATCACTATTGAAAACATTTTGTTTTTGCAGCGAGCGTACAAATAGTTTGGAAAAAAAAAAACAAACCGATTGTATACCGTGCTATACCGCTGCTATAACTGCATTCACGAAAATTCCACGTCACAGAATCGCTTTTCGCGAACGCGATGATTTATCATTGCGTTCGTCGTTGATTTCATATTTACAATAACAGTTTCGAAACACTATATACACACGCGGGCAAGGACCTAAGGCGATGAGCGAAGCGAGACGACGACGTAATGTAACATTATACGTAGCAGTTGTATATATCCGGACAACATGGGCCGGTCACTGCGGCATAACGTTTTCCCGACGCGCCGGTGAGTTTTTTTCTCCTCTCGTTATTTATATTATCATTTTTCAATTATGATTTATCGTTCACTTACAAAACAGCGACGCGCGATATTTTCATTCGCCGCGTAAAATCGTTCGTTTTCACTATATTTTTTTTTACGCGTTTTTTTTTTTTTTTTTTGTTTTTTGCCGGCAAATTTTCAACGTGTAAAATCCTAAAAGACCCGGTGCACCTGGTCCCGAGCTGATTTCCGAGCGCGAATTTCAATAACACGCTCGTCATATTATAATATTATTTACGATCGTCGGCGGCGGCGGCGGCGGCGGCTATGCAACGAGCAGTTTAAATAAATAAAAGCCAACTATACGCGCGTGCAACGTTATTTACAAGTCAATTTACGCGCGCGTTTATCGCACGACCGCTTAAATCTACTCGGTGTCTCTACGTGTACGTTTTCCGTGACGTCGTAGTCGGCGAACGCAAAGTCGTAACGAACGCAGTAACGATATTCACTTCCGAGTAGCTCGGGCTGTAGGTTTCAGACGAAGGTTTTTCACGTTTTCGAAGCCGGATGTAAAAATGTAATCGCTATTATCTGCACGCTAAGGCATTACATATTATGTAAGTGTTCCATAGTCAATATAACGCGCGCGCGCACTGCGCGACACAAAGACGAGTGGACATCGCGAAAACTAGCGAGTTGTGAAACGCTGCGAAAAGGTTTCTATTTTCGATTAAAAGTTCCGCTGTAATGTTTCATTTTGCGGACGATTTTTCGACATGGAGAGAACGTATTTCTCACTGATTTCATTACGTATTCGCATAATTGTTATACGTACGCGGTGGATTTCGGAATTTTTAAAATCATTTGCCATTCGAGTCCCCGATGTCGATGGGGGCGGTTGGGTGGGTATGATCTAAGAGGGGATCTAAGGTTTACCATCTCCATGCGATAAAAAACACTTTATTTACCGTGTAAGTATTTTATATCCCGCAGTACAAGCAATTATGGATGTGTCTTGAAAGGCGAACTCTGTTTCATATACGTATAATACCTCCCGTCAACTCAAAACGATATGATTGGCGGCGGCTTTGAAAGGGAGCAGAGGCAAGTGAGGAGCAATGCTCGATACAAGTATACTCTTGCTCGTTGACGGCCCGAATTTCGCATTTTACTTACATGTTCGTATTTTTATTTTATTTTTCTAATTAAACGTATTATTTAATAAAACGATATTATGGAATTTAGGTAAATAATGCCTACTGTCTGACAAGACAACAATAACTAGAGGCCGAATAAACAAAATAAAACATGTCGTTATCGCCACACTGTCGACTATCCGGTAGTACAACGATAGACCCGAAAATAAGGATGATAATGATGTAAGATCGATTCGGACGAAAATCATAGGTTTTCTCTAACCCCGATCTCTTTCGTTTCAGTTTTGTTCGAATAAAGTCGTCCGAAATGTTTAATTAATTTATGCGTCGTAGCAAATCGTGCATTTAGTAAGTTTAACCGACTGATTTTGTTTGTTTTATGAACGTTAAACATGTAAATTAAATTTTCTTTATCGATCTAGTTATTATCGTGATAGACGCCGCTACAGTTGTATTGTTGCAAACTCCGTTCGACATTGAAGGTCCAGCGATTGTAACGAATAACCTCTCAAAGCAGGTAAACAACATATTATTATTATTTCGTTACTGTGTTATAAAAAGTACAGCTATAGTAACCATACCCGTTGAATATACGAGTAATATCCTATAATTTAATACCACACGATTAAGTTGTTGATTAAATAATCAAGTTTTTTTTTTTTATCGCAAAATAAACAAGACACGACTGATAAAAGTGCATGTATTTAAATCGTTGGATATTATATTTAATCGTTTCGAAACATAAGCTGTAAGACGGTAGAGGTAGTGGATTTAAATGCAAATTGAATTTCTCGGCAACAGCTCTGAAACAATGCTTTTCAATCACGGAATTCGTTTTACACGTACGAGTATATCGTAGGATTAAAAAGGAAAATTAACTTTGAAATATTTTAATTTTAGTGTTTTGTTTTTAAAGACACGTCGTCGTCGTATTCCTTTCTTTTTCACCGAATAAAATCATTTTTTTTAACGCATTACAATCTACACTTATAGCTATGCCATTATAATAGTACGTATACCTATAATGTTTCCGAATAAGAACGAACCACTCCTAAAAAATATGAATAATTATCTTTTCGTCTTTCCTTATATTATATAATTTATATAAAGAAAAAAAAAATCGCCGCCCTGATTTATTTATTCGTTGCGTCGATCGCAATCTTTCGGCGCGTGTTCTCCTCTTCTTCGTCGCGAAAAGAAATCTAAATATCTATTCCCAGTGTTTTGCTGCGTTTATCGTACGTATAAAACGACATCGCGATGACGCATCGCGCGGTCGTGGCGTACAATATGTAAATAATAATATAATGTATTCGCGATTGTGCTCATAATACGCGTTCGTATAAATCACAAACGCGTTCCGTTCTAGTAGTTTGCGAGAAAAAAGAGCCTACACACCCAATAATTATCGGTTCGGCGTGTATTATCATAAGTAGGGATGAGAAGTTATAGGAGCTAAAATAGACAAAATATGCAAGGAAAAAGTATGATATAATATGCATCAAAAATTTGAAAATATGCAAAAAATATATTATAATATGCAATTTTTTCTATTAAAATATAAATAATTTTTAACTGAGAGGTAAAAAATTAATACTAGTTATAAATATGAGATGATAAATGATTGGTAGGTGTATTGATTATATATTGATAGTCAGGTGATTTAATCTAAAATTATAAAAATACAATTTTATAAGTTTTGTAATATATTTAATAATTATTTTACATATTATATTTTACATTGACAATTCTACAATTTTCAAATTTGCTATTTTCATTTTTATTTTATTGATTATTGACTACAAACATATAAAATTCCATAAAGTAATACATTTTTCATGTCAATTGTATTAAAATCCACATAATTTTATTAAATATGCATTTTTATGCACAAAAAAAACACGAATATGCAACTTTTAAGAAAACTACCAATATATGCAAAAATATGCAAAATTTAAATACCAAATTTCAATTCATTAGGTTATAGAACAGATTTTTAGCTCACCTAGCTATAAATAGAAGATACAGACAAAAATATGTAAATCCTATAACTTCTCATCCCTAATCATAAGGTTTTGCGATCGATCGCGGTATACGTAGATCGGCGATCATCGGTTAGCCGCCGCTATTTCCGTACGTTCGCGATCATTACATCGATCGGAAATAATATTTCGTATGTAGTACGGCAGTGGGACGAGAGCAGCTCGAGCGTGTGTCACGATTGTTTTCTTTTTTTTTTCGAATTCTCTCTCGCTCGCTCGCTTTTTTTTTAACCTATTATTATTACGCTACTGCTACTGCAGCTTATCCACGCGACCGACCACTTTTCGACACGATAATAATGACCGTTATTGTCTGTCGCCCGCACGAGACGTGTACTTACTACGTCGTACGCGAGTAAATCGTACGCATTGTCGACACAAACGCGGACAGACGCGTCGTCGGGTAAATCAACGCAGTTCGAGCACACCTACGCGATAATACAAATATTTAAGATAGGTACCGTTGAAGAGTGTGTCAATATGAAAAGTTCTCCGGCATCCACTCGGTTTTATTTCCCGAACACCACACCGAAACCTCTTAATACCGGACACCCTCGAAGGTGGCAGTCCTGAGAGGTTTCACCCCACGTAGATGCGACTCGCGTGATCCTCGCGGTTTTCTTTACGGACAATTATTATTATTTTTCATACCTTTTCGATGAAGAATAGTATCGACAATAATTGCTATGTATTAATTTATTCGATATATTCGTCATCGATAAGTGCATTCCGCGCGCCGTGCGCACATATCGTTTTAAATTGAATTTGAATATCTATTTCCTATTAATCGTTCGGTGAACGGCGGAAATGATAAATATAAAACAAACGATAATATCATTATAATACTATAATAGGTTGGCAATTTGAAAGCGATGTGTAGTAGTTTAACACAACACTGGAAATTAAAATAAAAAAACGTTTACAACATAAAATGGCGCGTGTAGGTACTTAAAGATAATAATGATTATTATGGATATTATGATTTCGATAAAACGTGAACTTTGTTTTTCATTTGACTATAACGTATTGTTACAATTTAGGCTCGATTCGGTCCTATTTCCGCCACAGAACGCGACCGTACATGCATATATAATATATACGTATATTTGTTACGATAAAATTTATTATTGTTTTACAATACGCTCCGGTTTTCTATTTCTATCGTCGAAGTTACGCGTATTACCTACATTTTTTTGTTTCTTTTTTTTCATTATTATTTTCCGAGACGTTTAATTTTTAATTAACGTTCGGAAGAGAAAAAAAAAAAATCGAACGGGGGCGAGGAGAAACAAACGAAATAACACTTCCTACGCACGCGCCTAAAAGGCGGCATGTATAGTGATGTCGGCCAATCTTCCGCCGCTTTCTTTCCACGCTGCATACACGGTACCCGACCGGCCGCCAATCGGACACGTACGAAATCGGATACGGCCGATGACAAACGGAAATCTTCATCTTCCGCGCAACGTTCGCTTGAAATTTATGGTGGTGACTAGACGTATCGATTTTTGTAGGACAGTACTGTAGTTTTTTTTTTTCCTCTCTCGACGATGTCCTAGTGTCCTTATAATAAACTAATTAAATATCTACGTCTATTAATAATTGTTGAATATATTCCGAAAACAAACGTTCGTATATATATAATACGTATATCATCAGTAGATAGAGGCACCGAATGCCCTGACCTAACTTACCTTGTCGTACTTGAATTTCAAGTTTTCCTCAAATATCATTTGATTTTTTATTCAAATGTTTTCTGTTGCCACTTCGGTATTGTGTCTCGCCACCAAAAGTCGTTTACGAAACGACCGAAATGTCACTTTATATTATCAACACGAAATACCCAATTATCATTTTCTATCACGGCCGCCGATTTATTTACTATTATTCTCCAACATAACGTAAACATAAAAGAAACGATTATAAACCATTACGGTTTCACTATTTTTACCGCGTTTAAATATTATTATGCTGCGTTGTGTGTTCGGATATCGCGAAAACGGATCGATTTTTCGACACGAAGACAAACGCCTTTGTTTTTGAAACGCGTGGGAAACGTTTCATCAGATAACCGCGTGTTTAAAGTTTCGACGTTTTAAAAGTCGAACACACGCGCGCGCAAAACACGTTTTTTCGTCGTTTACGAAATCAGACGGTTTGAAAAGTCGAACGCATTACGTGTGAAAAATTCTCGTCTACAGGAGGCAGGGACGGGCATACGACAGGCATCCGAAGATCCAAAGGAGACGCGAGGAAAAAGGTCAGGCGGCCAAGTAAATCGGTAAATTATCATATTTAAGAGATCATTACAATATGTGCTTTTCAGTCTTCTAATGTTTAAACATTTTTAATTCGGTAAATTAATCGATTCGATTTGAATAGGTATGATTAATTAATAATTAAAAATTAATTAATTAATTATTAAATTAATAATCTATGATTGATACCAAAAAATATTTCAGAACATTGACCAAAGAATACTCCTGGTCGATTTGTAAATAGGTTTATTCCATTTATACGTCCTGGGATATCACTGAGCAGTGATCATGGCCGGGCGGCGGCACGTCCTGCTGTCGCAGGAGCGGCGGGGTCGGCGGGAGCGGCGGGGTCGGCGGGATCGGCGGCGGCGGCGGCGGCGGCGGCGGCGAGCATCAGAACACGCGCGCCGCTCAGTGTGCGTTGCGTGTCCCGTCCGCGCGGTCGTACGTTCTCCCGTCTTCCCGCGAGCTCCGACCGGAACGAGAGAAACGTTTTTCCGTCGACGACGGCCGGTCGCGTGTGTGTACGCGCTCCGTTTCCCCCCGGGATATTATGTGAAGATTTCCGATCGTCGTGCGTATAAATTCTCTGCGATATTTTCCATATAGAGTCCGACTCTCGCGTGTGTGTGTGTGTGTGCGCGCGTGTGTTTGAAAAATGGACGAAGAAACGGCCGTGGTTTTGGGCGTACAGCTTTTGGCCCTGTGCTGCATCGCGTGTTCTCTGGTGAGTAGATAATCTTTTATATATTACGTTCCAATAGCCGTGCGACGCCGGCTGCGGTTTTCGCATTTTTCAACTCGACTTCACGTCGGATCTAGATAACTTTTCTGGGGGGGGGGGGCGCAGGGGTCTCGCTTTTTTTTCGACGGCCGTTTTATATATTATATATTTTCTTGACGGGTGTATTTTGCACGGGACCGATTGAAATTTCAGTCTCCTCCCCCGGAGTATTATCCGGATTCGACCCTGCGTACGTTCAAAAGCCGTCTAAAAGGTCTTACGTTCTTCGACACGATGTTACATAGGTACTTAGTGTATAAAATAATTATAAGTAGTGGTTTATAATAGAGGGTAACCGTGGGTGTATTACGGGAGTGTTGACGGTTTTTTCGTTTTTTCATCGCGTAACGTTTTTATTCGATACTCCTCGGGTATACGCGCAAATCATACACGCACAGCAAACGCATTGTTGTACGTATAAACTACGACTTTAATAAGTATTATCTTTTCTCTTTTTTTTTTTCATATCTAGTATTGCTCGTGATTTCTTTGAATACTCTTTTTTCGAGTAGGTAATAACTTTAAAAATCATATTGTCTATAACACAATCCGGCTAAAATATAATAATAGTTTTACGAATAACGTAAACATGTACGATAACTTAAATTTCCCTGATGATATTGAACGATAGATATCAGTCTAAAGACGGTTAGATTTGGTGATTTTGAGTTGAACTATTGATTTTCGCGACAAACTAATTTCGAATTTAAAAAATCGTTTTTTTTTTTTTTTTACCCATATTAAATAGAATAATATAATTTAAAACAATTTAAAAATCGAATCGACTATTAATCTAACTTACGATGGTAGAATTCAAACTTTTTATAGAAAATTTCGTGTTTCTACTCGAGAGTGTAAATTCCACTTGCAATTGAAGATTTATTCGATTTATTCTAAACTTTGAAATGTTTGTCTCATTATCGCCAGTATTTCGTATTTAAGCTTTTAAAATGACTTAAAGTAATCAATGCACGTGTAGTGACTACAGGTACTAATCGCATCGATAAAATATGATGAACACCTAACAAAACGGTACGTTTTCGCTATAAAAACTAAAAAGGGCAAAATCCTTTTACGCGATTTAGGCGTTAATTAAAAACTTAATTAATTTTTTTTTTTTCTATAACCAAGTACTGTTAGTATTTTTTTCTCTCCTCTTGAAACGAAACTAACTGATATCAAACGTATCAAACGATAATAATTAATTAAGATATTATGTTTTTATTTTTATTTTTTTTTGCGATCTCCGTACACTTAATCATTTCTTACCTATTAGAGTATCAGTTATGTTTGCACGATAGTTGTGAGATAGATTGTGAGGTCAACGTGGAATGTCATAACAGTGCACTATCTACAACGACATTCTTTCATTGATTTTCCATCGAACTATAATTTTACTCCGTTAATTGGACACAGTATTATCTGACATTCTGTTTTCGAATCGATCTAATATACGATCTAATACTATAATCATAGCATTGCGCGTTAATCAAACAAAATAGTTAAAACGATCGACGCACTGCGGTCTAAAACAAAAGGATCTTTATGCATTTTGGGCGCCCATCAGTATAGATTAATATTGTAATAGCATTGCGCCTAATGATTTATTTCAAACTATTGAATTATTGACGCGATTTTAAGTTTTTCAAGTGTTAGATTTCAGCTCGTTCTTTAATTTTCACATTACTCCATCATCACGAAGTTCAATTAGTACAAATTGTTTGTTTACTTTTAAAACGGTCTTAAACAAATTAGTTTGCGTTTGAAGCACGCGAGGATTAGATTAGTTTCAATAATTCGAGTAGGCGATAAGTCGAAAACGAATTTAAAATGGAAAATAATACGAAACGACGGAAACTCGACTGTTGCATAATGCTTACATATTTTTAACAGTGCACTCGATCGCATTTCGGACGGCGCGGTGGCGCGGCGGGAACATTCGTTTATGGTCGAAAAAATAAATAAAACATTCGGTTCGGATTAAAATCTTTGTTGGTTAGAGCACACGGAACCGTGTTGGGTGTAAAATTTCTCGAGCATATCAATAATATTATCTGAGAAAAAAATCTGATGAAAAAATAAAAAACAACGATCTACAATCGCAGTGAAATAAAAACCGTCTCCGCGTAGTTAACACTGGAAAAAATGATGTTATAATTCATAATTCATAAGACACGTATATTCGATAACTGCATTTTAAATCGTAGAAAAAGTCGAGACGATTATATCTTTAAGAAAAGTGAATTTCACAAAAATTAACTCTTCGTTTCGAAACGAATTAGCATTGCGGGTTTTTTTTTTCTTCGTTTTCATCATACATACGTATATAATATATAAATCATAAATTACACGAGAAATTGCTATAAGGTTTGACGAAACAAAATAATAATAATTTGTAATCGAAATAAATACATCGACTATAGTATAGGATGCAATGACGGTTACGAATTTCTTACAAAAAAATACACACACAATAACAATACGCACAACTTAATTAACTAGCCCAAGTGTACGAGTATACTCACGTGGTGGATATTAGCGAGTGCGATCTGTATTGGTTGTGCAATCGAATAACGTATTTCGTCGAAATCCGCGCGTACATTTCGGTCGTAAAATTTGTAATTCACGAGCGTTGATGGGAACTCGATTAGTTCGTAATTAATTAATGGATTTCGATATTATATTATTTACCGCCTACACTACTCGTCTGGCTCGTAGAAAAATGGGTTTGGTTATATAGCGCGCGTTGCGGTTACAATTATTATTATATAACTTGTAATTAGTAACTACTAGTTATATTTTTAACTCGTGGCTACTACTCACGACGACTAACACGAAAAAATACATCTAGTTAGCAAAGATTTATGGCTAAACATTCGAATTTGCGAATGACAATTATTTTCGTTTAAATGCGTTTTTTAAAAATTGCGAAACGTGTGATTCTTTTGGAATTTTCTATTGTTTCCATCGACCGATTTCGTCAAACGACATGGTCCTATACGTTTCACTACTAATAGAACTAGCGACGTACGTTATCGGATAATTATTGTTTGAGGCGTGTTGAGGTCGAGAGAGATGACAAGCTTTACAAATATTCGATACATTTTTTTTCGTTACAGGCCGCGATTATTACCATACACGATGATGTCCGTACGCAGTGGACAAAGTATTATTGCGTTTTTTCCTCTAATCGTGACGGACATTTAAATAGGTATCTGTGGAATGCGTTCGATTGTTATTCGTTTTCAAACCGTTTATACTTCTAATCGTCGAACGATGAATATGAAAAACGATAACGTGTTTCGATCGGTTTCACAATTATGCGTAATTGCGTTCGAAAACGACAATCGTGTCATTATTTTCGTTTGCTGACATTGTGCATAATATGTATATTGCGCTCGTGTGATATCTCTTCGCATTTGGGGAGAAAACGATTCGTGTGCATTATATATAGCGACACTTTCGATCGCCGCCGCCGCCGGTCGTAATCCTACATTCTTGTAACAGCGCACGACAATCGTTCCATTAGAGTATGATATTAAAATATTTCAAACGTTTCGCATAATATGTATGAATCGCATTTCATTTCATTACTATTCCGTTCCGTTTCGTCGAGAAAAAAAAAATCTCCTCCGTTTGTCTGCGCGGTCGACGATACGACGTGTCTCGCGATAGTTTTCAAAGGAAATTCCTTTTTTTTTTTCAAACAGTTTTTCCACCGAGCAAAAAACACCCTGTACGTGCCGGTACGAAGCTATTAAAACTATTATCAACTCGAAACAAGATATTTAAACAGTTAAAAGTTTTTTGTTTTTTTTTCGTCCCGACAAAGAGGTGAAAATAAAAACTCTTATCCGACGACAGTTGATGGGAAAATCATATAATCAGAGCACGGAAAAAACGATTAAATCATCCGGTATATCGATTTGACGAAACAAAGATTGTCACGATCTATATAGTGGTCATCTCCGGTCGATATATTCTGTCCTAAAGTCATAGAATTCGGTGGTCAGCACGATAGACTCGCGGGTCGTCAGAAAATAGAAAATACATAACTGTGTAATACATAACGATTACATTTTATATTACATAAACCGTAAATTACACTTTGTTTTATTTAGTTCGCATGCGATTCCGCGTGAAAATCGATAACGAATCAACGACGATTGGCGAGTTTAGTCGGATAAAAATTGTTTAAATTTCTACGGTCCAAATCGCTCCGCGGGAGCCGCCGCCCACGTGTGCCCAACGCGGTCATCGATTAAACGCAGTTTCTTTAATACGGGAGAGAGAAAGCAGCTATTATTCACACGCGTTCTTCGACGTTGTTCGGAATACCTACTAAAATATTCAGTAAACCTCAATAATAATTATTAATTACTATCGTTTTTCAGTGGAATAAAAATCAAAACGGTCGTCGCGCGTCGTCCGGGCGGCCGACAACAGTATACTCAACCGCTCGGACACAACTGCCGCCGTGACCGATAGATTATAATGGTTTTTTTTTTTTTTCATTAGTATACGAGTTTGATATATAATATATTATACTATTTGATTGCGAAACACGACACGATGGTAACGAACCGTTGCTCTTTACTGCGGCAGAATATGTATACGACGACGCGCGTTAGATAATCGCGCGAAATAATAATATATTAATCTCTGCCGGTGGTTAATTATACTATTTGCACTTGACGAGGAGACGCGGCCCTCTATATACGCCGCGCCGTCCCACTGCACACCCGATCTGCAGGGCAAACGAACGTATACGTATTATATTACTTGCTCACTGCGCTTTTTACGATATTTTCGCCTCGAGCGTGTGACCGACAACTCGGGGACATGCGTTTAATTTAATAACATATCGTCGATAACAGTATATAACGCGCGGCCCGACGAAACGGGTCGTGTACAGGCAGGTATAATATTATAAAACGTGTGCGTATAATAATTATAATCGTACACGCCATTATATCCGCGCGGTTAGTTATTAAAACGCTAATAATAATATATTTGATATTTGCCCGGCGACGACGAATTGCATAACCGCGAAAAACGTTTAGCGCGATCGCCTCCGCGGCAGTATTATGCTCGTAGTACGCACGTGATAACATAATACGTAAGAGCGTAATATATTATAATATTTTACGATTGTAAAGCACACGCGGACGACGACGGGGGATATGAGAAGGCTATCTGGTTTTTTTTTTTTCTCCGCCCGAGCTTTTGAAACGGTTAAAAACGATCGTTGACGAACAAGCCGCGTGATTCTATGTGTTTCGGCGCACGACTGCTGTATTATGGCGTTTGTTATTGTTGTCAATGTCGATTGAAACTTTTTATGATCACTTTTGGCGATATATTATTCATTGGTAGTATACCGTATCGATATCACGCGTGCTGCGCTCACGCCGTGCTATTAAGAGTCGTCTTTCTTTTCCAAAAAACATTCCATTAGTATACACTGTGATGATCAAACAAACGTACGGATTCAAAAAAAAAAAAAACCGACGAAAACTCCCAAGAGACACAAAGCGATGCTGAAAGGTCAGAAACGAGCTGCCTCAGCGTTCACGTCCGTCGTCGATGAGCTAATAAAACGGTCCGTGGCCGAGGGGGGAAAAAGCCAGATTTTCATTGAAATAAAAACTTTGCGTTTGCAACGTTTGCGAGACGTTTTCGTATTGTTGTAGAATCGTACACATACGTATATGGTCGACTAGGAAAACGTGATAATAATTCTATAGTACCTCGAAAATCTCATCAACAGCATTGTACGTACGTCACGTACGCGCCGTATTGTATTTTTTTAATTTTCGTACGCGTTTTAATAGTTTTTCGGAAGATTTGTCGGAATCCAATCGTTTCGGCGCGCGCCCGTACTAAAAAAAAAACAAAACAATTTTCGACGTTAAACGCGCGTGATTTTAATATTACACGCTGAAATCGCGTGGATAATCTACGCGCGTACGTTCACTCCGTTCCACGGCCGATCATCACCACCGATCGTCATGGCCGACTCGGAATCCATCTCGTCGACTTTATTACTCGGCGGCGGGTTTCGTCGGGACAATGTCTACTGCTGGTCCTCGGTACGATTTAAGGGATATCGTTTCCTCCGCAGCGAGTCGGATCGTCATTACGAGTACCTCGTCGTCGATGACCAAACCGTAAACACGCGACCGTGTTGAAAAACGCCGAACGCTTTCTAAACGTCCCGTAAACCGCGCGGAGGAAATGGAAAATATTCATAAAGACGGCGCGGCGGCTTGAATCGTTCGATTTTTCGACCGTGTGACACTAAATTGAATCGAATTACATTTCATCTAATCGGACGGCGACGCGCGTGTATCCAGTCATAAATATTAATATGTAAATCTTGAACGTAAACGCGCTTGAGAAACCTTGAAAAAAAAAAACAATTTTTCTCCTTCTCTATAATGAATTTGAAAATCACGTAATCCGTAATGAATACCATTATTATTTATCACCGCGGCGCGAGGCTCCGAAACAAGTTAATCTGATACACATGGACGTTTCGATTTCACTGACTTTCCAATGGCTGAAAAGCAACGACGCGGTATGACAATATTATGTCGAAGACAATTACTATTATGACTAATGGCCATTGTCGAGAACATTTCTAATACTCGTCCTGTCCATCGGCCGACGCTGTTGTTGTGTGTTGTCAAACTGATCGGATCGTTTCAAATCTTAACACAATCGATCGCTTATCTTTAGTCTGCCGGTATCCTTAGCGATTTCCTTAGACAATATTCAATGAAAAATACTCGACACGCGAGTGTCACATCAAAACTTGTGGTTTTTTTTTTATTTTAAATTTTTACATTTCACGCGACTTACGCTATAACAACCGTAAAGTTGAAACTAACAAGCGCATGGAAATATTTAATTAAATTTTTCCATTTCATATTAATCTTAAGAGTTATAATATTTTCCAACGTGTTCACGCTGATGTAAATTCAAAAATTTAAATGAATATATATTTTACCTTTCTCCAATATTGTCGACCAGAATTCCGAATAAAAAATCGCCTCTAATTAAGGTCGAATCTAACATTATTACCTTATAATAGAAAGATATAAACTTGAAAATTTCAATGTTTTTTTTTTATTATTATCTATAGGTAATTTTGAATTCAACTGATTAAATGGGTGTTTACGAAATAAATATTTTAATTTATTCAGTTATTTACTATTTAAAAACGATTGCACAACGCCTTAACCATCGAGTATTGACAAATAATGGTATACATTTTTGCTATATTATATAATATCATTCCCAAAGCCCAAATAATTATATTAATTGAATTGTTCGCGGCGGCGGCAGAAACGTCTGAAAACCGATTTCAACACCTAATTCGTTTTTACAGTCTTAACAGTTATTATTATTGTTGTTGCCGTTGGTTAATGTAAACGTTCTGTCATCAAATAAGTCGAAAGTACGGATTTTATTAATATCTCGATTGGGCTCGAATAAGTAAATATAATAATCATTATTCGCCGTACTGGTCCCGACTCGTTTTATATTGTGTTTATTTTGTATCTAAAACAGGCGGTTTCTACTCGTACCTATAAGTAGTAACGGTTATTAAACTGGTGAAAATTAAAAATCGTAAAATTATATTAGAAAAAAAAAAAAAAATGAGAAATTATGATGAAAAAAAAACAAACTATATACGTATATAATATATAGATAAAACGTATAATATGTAAAAATAAGGTTGACGCACAAAATTTCTTATCTGGATCGTATCAATAAATTAAACCATTAAATCGAACGTTTCGATGGGAAATCGGTTTCGACAGTTGCGGCAGACGTTACGTCACATAAATATTTATAATTCAAACGTTTCAATCACATTTCGAGTTGATAGATGTAGAACACGTGACTTTTGTAAAAAGATTAAAAAAAAAAAAATAATAAATAAAAAAACACCGATTAAGAAATCTAGTAAATTATGCGAAAAAAGAATGCTAAAAAAAAAAATACCAAATACGATTTCGTGTTGTAGTACGAAACGAATTGATAACTGATAAAGTTTTAGGGAGAAAAATATAATTATTATTGTAATAATACGGCCTGCAAATCGTACTCGTACGAAACACGTAATGATTCTCGATTTGGACGCGTCGTGTCCGTTGACAACTCATTAATTACTTTTTACTATTTACGTATTTATATTTTACATCTACTATTGTACATTAAGGTTTGGCATCGCGTCAATTCGTAAACATAATTTATGCCATCGGCGTTATTAATATTTTCCGTTGGAACTGAAACCGCGAACAGTATAACGTTATCATATTGGATGCCAAGAAATTCTTGAAAAAATTCGTTCCCACGAGAGCGTACAACACTTGCGAAATAGAACGCGGAACGCAGCTATTTCCGAGCGTCGAAACTTAACCGCCGATACGTGGTCACAACAAAACGTTTTTATTATTTTAATAATATATAACGCTTAGGTAAACAAAAAAGCGCGCGTGTATGTATTACGTGTATTATCGTGTGTACGACGGAACGTTTTTTTTTCGTCATCGAAAACAAGTGAGCTCATAACTTATTATTATTGTAAAGGTGCCTATCGTTTTTTTTAATTTTCCTAACCGCGTTTTTGGTTTTGTTCACAAAACGGTAATTGGCTTATTTAGTTAACGTTCAAAGGACGCTCAGAGTGCAAAAACGTGTGTATGCTCGTGACACAAATTAACCGTAATTACGGTTACGAAACGAATTTTTTCCCGTTCATCTCTAATTTGGCTCGTCTATTCACTCGCGACAATGCCTATAGCAACGTGAAATCGGCTCGATCTGGAAATACGCACGATCGGCGTATATATATATTTTTTTTGTTGTTTTTTTTTTGTCATTCTTGTCGAAACCGCGGTCGACATAGTTATCGATACGGAGTGCGTAGAGGTACTCTCATAATAGGTATATTGTCTAAATCGATGTTATTGTATTAACACTATTATAAACGTCTGACATCAATAACAATTAATGTAATGAACGAAAATAACTCGTATAGAATCGTCGAACGATTTTTTTTTTGTTTTATCGTGACGGTTTTATACGTAATTTAGATTAAAACAAACCAGCGGATAATGTCGTACACGTTGTGGTGTACGGACGGCACGAAGAAGGTAATATGAATCGCTGCAGTGACACGGCCCCGTCGTTGATGTTATTTCTTTTTAATATTTGTACGCGGCGAAACACGCGCAATCGATCGTGGGAACGAAATCGATTCGTCGTCATCGGTTTGAATAAAAAATCCAATCACATGTCGTTCGCGTAAACAAAACGAAGCGAAGCCGAGGAATTTGGTGAAAAAACTTCCACGCGACTACGGTACGATAAATTAATAATCAGAGTGAAAACCACGCGGAAAAAGTGGCCGAAAATTGCGGAAAACGTAGTGTTCAAACCGGTGCCCGCGCTTTTATCCGACGGGAAATCTCTGGACGAGAAAACGCCCGCCGGCTTGCGTCGTCGTCGGTCGTGCGCGCATATCTAATAGGAAAATCTCTCGACGAGAAAACGCGCCGCCGCCGGCTTGCGTAATTATCAGGTGGCCGGTGCCACGTCGTCGGGGCGCGCGCGGAAAACGTCTGGTAAATAACGACCGTGGTCGTTAGCGCGCCAACTATGTGAGACGATTGAAAACATTACGTGTCGTATAATATATTACAGTATTCGCTAGCACGTACTATATTACACCGTGAGTTCGACCACCGCAGGACCGCGCGCGTTCAGGTCCTTGCCGCTCGTCGAGCCCGATTCGTATCGGCACGACGACGACGACGAGTCGCAGAGGACAATAATTCGAATCTCCCGCTGTTCGGCGCGACTGCGAGGCGCGCGTCAATGATCTCCAGTGGTCAATTGATAAATCTCCAGTCAATGATCTCCTCGCCCCGAGTAGTGCAATTGCAACCGGCGCGATCGGGGCAATTCGGATAGGATATAATATCGTTACATTAAATTATGATAAACGCGCGATTTTATAATACCACTCGCGGAAGTTTTGAGTATTTCTAATAGTGCAACGCGTTTATTTTTACAATCGGACGCATTCAGTGGGATCTACCTGCGCTCGAGGTACGTCGAAAACAGTACAAGGATCAATGAAAAGGAATAACTCGCGGCGAATAACAATAATACCGAACTTCTTTAACACGCACCAAACTAGTATAAGTGACACGGTCATCGGCGAATATTAATCATTCAACTGAATGTCGTGAGCAACGACATTGATCGGTTCGGGGGGAATATAATGCATGCACAAAATAGTTACACGATAATTATATAACATAATAGTTACTCAATATTATTGGGACCACGTGCATTTTTTAAGTCGGAAAATAATAATTCAAAGACATTCGTTCTTTTTATCGAATGTTTCGATTGGATCCGGTGGCGTGGTGTCGTTTTCTTCTTCCTCGCCGAATGGTTAGGTTCGCGAATCGAAACCCATTGAAATTCGCTCTGCAACGTTGCGTAACGATATCGTAAACATCTCCTAACCGTCGTCGTCGTCGTCGTCGTCGTTATCTCCCGAGCTCGGCAAACCAAACACGCGCCGCCGCGCCGTCTCGTGACGAATATAATAAAATATATTACACGTGTACACGAGAATACGCGAGTTTCCGCTGTTAATATCGTCCCGCGAGATTTGAAAAAATAAAATAAAATACATTTTTTTATCGGGTTTGACCAGAGTGGAAAAAAAAGTTTCTAAACAAACCAGATAATCTACGACGGACGATTCGACTGTTCGGTAGTTACATGCGCCCATGCGTATAATAATATGTGTAAACTGACTCGCAGATGAGACTGCAGCGCGCACGTTACTTTCATCTAACCACCGCCGCGCGTATAGTACCTACGTATTCGCCAACTCGATAAACGATCGAACGACTCGTTATTAGATTCTCCCCCCCCCTCCCCATCAATTGATCCTCTCTCGCCCAAAGTCCGTAAAACCACGCGCGCGGGCGTCCGACATAACAAATATTATCGGGTGAAAGTCCGTAGGTATGCGCGCATACAATATATATAATTACGTATCATAGTGATATTCACTGTGTTTCGAGGAGTGGCCGTCGTCGTCGATTGCGGTTTACTGCTTTTACGCGCGCTTTACCCGCGCGTGCTGTATGCGTTTGAGGAAATCTCCAAGTCCAGATCCCGGGGGAGACTCGGACGGGTCAGCCTCGCTATCGCGAACGCGGCCCCTCGGCAGCAGATTTTAACGCGAAGTCGAATCGTGTGCGTTTTTTTTTTTTTCATTTATTTATCATGATTTTACACGATGTTAAGCTGCAGAATTGATTTTCACTTTTTCGTCTACTCGCGCGCCGGGACCGCGTGACGACCGTTTCTCGACAATTAGAATTTCATTCGACGATAGCGAGTGCCAAGTGCCGGAGCTCCCCGGGAGTCTATAGTTGTGCTTTATTTATTTGTTCTCTCGTGAATGGACAAAATAATAATAGAATGATCAAAAAAAAAAAACACTTGATTTTATGATATTATGTATACACTTTTGTGAATATCGTGTTATCAGCGTGCGGCCATTAAACTATATCGGTACATCCTTTGTCCTTTGTCAGTCTCCTCGAGATTTTACACCTAGTCGCGCGTCATTGTACCTATGCGTTCGTTCGTTCAGACGACAATCGGTCCGTGCGCTTTTTATATGCGTTTGTGACGTAATAATGCTCGCTATAGTATCGCGATGCAGCGGCGGCGGGATCGCGTGCACCGCACACGGTCATCGGCTCTCGTTCCGTCGTCGTTCGAGTATCACGACATACCGCGCGGTTTATACCAAAGTGTATAACGTACACGGACATAATGTTTTCTATTATTTATGACGGATCGCATACCGCGAGAGAGTATAACGCGGAAAATAACGCGTGATTACACGCGCGTATAGTCGTTGGCATTGCCGTAAAAACCGCTCTCTCCCCGGCCCCCCATCATTCTCGTGAGGATTTCCGAGATAACTTTTCAAAAGCTAATATTATTTTTCCACATTTTTCGAACGCTCGAACGTACGACCGTAAAAATAAAAAGCACGATAATATCTTATTCGGCATTTAAACCTCCGAGACACCGTGATAATATAAACGTTCGCGGGAACATGAATCGAACAGGTGGATTTTTGTTTTAAATTAATTTTTACGCGCCACGCTTGTATGCAAATCAAACGGCACGCGTTGATTAAGGGTATAAGTATATTATACTAAATATAATTCACTATTATGTTTATTATGTCGTTCTGCCGCGCCGGTTTCCACATTCGGGCCGAATAAAATTGCAAAAAGCAATCGTATTTCATATGTTATAACAAATGATATTATACATACGTTGCAATATAATATAAAAATGATATCATTATTAGAGCAGACTGTGTGGACAGCGACGTGACCAAGTCTCTACGGTGTGCGCGTTAACGCGACGGAACGCGTTCATATTTATGGTTCGAGTATAGACGGTGTGACGTAGATATACGATATGAAATATTCGTATTTACCGTATCTGGTACGGTCGACCGCGTATAAGATATCGTACGGCTGTATCACATTATATAATATTACGTTATTGTAATACCATCGTTTAGCGCCACCAAATCGATTCCGATGATTGTCCGGCCGTTATAGTCGAGATTATTCGGCTTTGACCGAGCTCTGCCACCACTCGCAAAAAAATGGACACGTGGCCTGTCCGCAGGTGTTATATGGCGAAGAAATAACTGACGAGATGTGTCGAAAAATACGAAATATAATAATTATTTACGTGTAACCATCGGAAATTTATTATGATTCGTTTGATAATTCAAACACGATGCTTTTTTGTTTTTGAATTGAACGTCGTCGTTTCGTTCAAACCTTGAATTGTGAATACCTACTACTGCAAATTAAGCAAAATAAACAAGCGTGCACGCGGCGTGGCAGATATTATGGTAAATTCCATTTTCTTATTACACTTCACATTATCGTCTGTGGTAAATTATTAAAATTACAATTCATAAAATAATTTTTTCAAATTAAATTATTATTATCGATTCATAATAATATCAAAAAGTATGACTTTACCCATGTCGTTTAGCGGTTTTATTCGTTTTACGTATATTCCGAGCGAACGTGTTGGTTTTACGAGTAATTTATTATTAATCAATTAGCTCATTGACTAGGAAATCTCATTCGATTGGAACAGCAAAAAAAAGTTCAAACTGTAGCGTAACAATAGGAAAATGTTGAGAGTTTTAAATTTGAAATAAAAAAAAAAATAATACGCTACACACCACTGCCACACGTAAGATTGCGAAAACAACGTTGACATTTATACGCTCGTACGCCTGCCGCTACTAATAAAAACCGATTGCAGTTGTTTTTTCGTGATTCAGATAATACGATCGTCTCTCGGAGACTTGACATTTTCAATGATTATTATCAAATACATTACGTCAAACAGCGTTGTGCCAATAAGAAAAATCGTTTTCAGATTGAACACGGAGTCGGGTATTTTGAAATATGAAATATTTGCACTTGATAATCGAACTAATTTCCAACAAACATCGTATATTGTTTCTTATCGTATTTTTTACTACACCCTATTCTATGTTATAATGTATACGTATGACGCCGACGTGAGTTTGGAAATTATAATCATATTATGATTATCATCATCATGTTATGTACTCATATGACCACAGACCGCAATTGCATCGAGTAGCTGTGAACCACCCACGCGCGTTATAATAGTAATGATAAAAAAAACGAATAATAATACAACCTCTTGGTTCGTGTGATAACGAACGAGCGTGAAACGTGAAGACCTCGCGCTCGCATACGTGTATTTATAGCAATAACGTCAATAACATGTTATGAACAATCAACGCTTCAGACTTGCACTCGAGTTTCTACCGACTAACTGAAATTTGTACCGTATTTTCTTTCCGTCTTCATATACGTGTTTTAAAATTATTATTCGTAATACATCGTATACATCAAGTACCGTGTACTACGTATAAAAACATACAAATATTATTTGAAAAATGGAATCGGACAGGGACAAAACTCCCCAAAAACTCTCCTGGGCGCACCTGCACCGGATCGAGGATTACTCCGTGACCTCCTGCGTGTACAAAAGTAATACGCGTTATAAACATAAACACCTGACGTTTTTAGCTTAGATCACCGTGTAGTAACGATTCGAATTTTTCAAATTCTCCTTGAAAAAAATAAAAACAATTTCGCAAGAAAATTCGAACCTCGCTAATTACCAATGGGCTAGCGGGCTCCGTGGATTTGCACACATACATTTTTTTCTAAATCGTATTAAATACTAGGTGACATTGAAATCCAGTTTATGATGCCTCGATTGAAAATAAGAAATTCATTCTGTTTTGCATATCTGACATATTTATAAAATATATTAATTTACGGACATATTAATGGTATTTTCGATTAAACGAGTTGGAAGTTGAATTTAAATTTACGATTCCGTTTGCTTTAAATTCTTCTTTTTTTTTTTTTAGCTCGCTAACCTCAGTAATAATCGTTACGTTTCCGCAGGTGCTGTACTTGTTGAGGAAAATGAGCCGAAAAACCGTGTACGCGGCCCCGGCGCTCCGGTCCGTGTTGGTCACGTCCTGCGAGACCTGCGTCGGGCTGCAGCTGTGCGACAGGCTGGCGGCCGCCGGGTTCCGGGTGTTCGCGGGCCACAAACCGGACGCCCGGTCCGAGGCCGCGGACGAAGCGTCGTCGTCGGCCGACTGCGCGTCCTCGTCGTCCTGGTCGTCGTCCTGCAAGTCGTCCGAGGCGTGCGCGTTGCTCAGGTCGCGAGCCAAACAGCGCGAGTCCGCCGTGACGGACGTGGAACGGGCGCCCGGCGGCATCGTGTTCGTGCCGTTGGACGTGACGCGCGAGGATTCGCTGCACGAGGCCGTGAACACCGTCAAGAGACACCTGCCCGCCGGCGAGGACGGTGAGTGCGTTTGTAATTGTCTAAGGAGGCGCTGCTGGCACAAACGCGGAGAAAATCAATTCTCCGTCGACGGCAATTCGGGAGTTTTCACCATAGATATAGTTCTCGAGCTACCGCCTGACAATACTGGCTTATTATTACTACCGCTTGTTAAATAGAACATTGGTTATGTTGCAAAAAAATGTAATAACCGATATTATAATGAGCGAAGAACGATTCAAGTACTATTGTTTCAAAAGTACTTACGAATCAGATTAAAGTGTTAAACTTAACGCGAAAATCTTTTTATAATAAATCAATGAGATTAATCACTAGCTTGTGATAAAACGTTGGAGAAATTTGTAATACGATAGTAGTACGGTTTCGAGTTTTTTCTTTTCTTTTTGAACGTCCACGTGCAATAGTGAATTCTCGTAAAACACTCGATTTATTATAAAGACGTAAACTAATAATGTTCGAAGCAAGTGCTCTTTGTGCAGTAAACTACAATTACCGTGCACTATTTTCAGGCACTTGTCCAGGCCATTAGATTTGCTCTTTATTGGTGTGGCGAACGACGTATTTACAAACACTCGGAAGAAAATCGATGGAAACGGACTTGTCATCCCCTCTCCGCGGACACGAATTATTCATATAGTGTATACGTTTTAAAACCGTAGTATTAGTTACAAATAATGACAAATCAAGAGAAACGCGACTTTTTAAATTGTTCCGAAGACAAAACATAATTAGGGTAAAACTACGTTTCCACACACATTACCTATATATGTATTCCTACGATCGTATAGTGGCGTGTCATTTGTTTTCTGTGATTATGCCTCGTACCGTTTAGCGAATGAAAAAAAAAAAAAAAAACGTTTCTTTTTCGAATATTATTTTAGCTCACGACTTGGCGTCGTCGTCGTCGTCGGAGAAAACACGTTTCGAATTATTGTGTTTCCGTAAAATATTCAAAACGACGAGCGATCACCATAATATAATACGTACGAATATTATTATCCGTGTAAACGAGTATTTTCTACCGGCAGAAACGTTTCGCGGATTATTCATCGTCATTCCGTATTCGTGAAAACGACAGCGAAAAAGCAAGCATTTAATAACATAATACAGTGTGATCGAGAAGTCGCGCACATCAAAACGAATGTGTTTGTTAATAGTATTTTTATTGAATTACTTTAACTTTTATTTATAAACATAAATACAAAAATATTCAAAATTAATTTATACATATGCAATTAACGTAATTTATAATATATACTCAAAATAGCTGCCTTGTTCATTAATGCATGCACGAACCCGTTTTACCACGTTTGTGGCCACTTTGTGCAATACACTTACATTGATTAAGTGTTGTTATGTTACTCTTCGGTTCATCCAATGTTTGCGGTCTATTTTTATAAACCCTTCCTTTAAGATAACCCCAAAGGAAGAAATCTGGAGGTGATAAGTCGGGAGAACGGGGAGGCCATGATCCTTTGGATATGATACGCTGGCCAAAAAACTCGCGTGAAAAATTCATTGTTTCATTGGATGTATGTCATGTGCAAAGGGGTTTCGTGAAGGACATGTGGATTTTCGGTGGACCAAATTCTAGAGTTTTGACTATTCACATATCCACTCAGATGAAACCATGCCTCATCACTGAAATAAACACGGTCAAGTTCTCCAATTCCATTGTTGTCAACAAATGAACGAGACCGTCTACAGTACACAAGGCGCTTTTCTTTATCAGGTTCTTTTAATTCGTGAACGCTACAAACATGATATGCACGAAATTAATCTCGTTATGGTTGAATTATTGTTAGGTACTGCTACATTCGGATATTTCACTCGAAATTCATCAATAACACAAGCATAAGAACGGCCAGCAAAATACTGTTCAACAATAAACACACGTTGCTCTTGGGAAAACGACATGTTCACATAGCAATAATCAAAGCACTACTAAAAGCGTCGTATCACCAATAAAAATGACGTCTAGATTAAAAGTCGAGAATACCCGTAGTGTTGTTTGGAAATAACCGATATAAATAATTTATCACAACTACTATTTAGAAACACTTCTATTTTGGTGCGCGCGACTTTTCGATCGCACTGTATAATACCACAGAATAAATGAAATCAGAATGGACACTGATAAGAATTTGTACGGGCAACATAGGGAAAGCTGAAAAATCAATCCGCCATATTTTTGGAGTCCAACAGTGTGACCACCAAACACATAAACTGATAATTTTTAAGGTAATAGTCGTGTTTTTTCTGGATTACAGTACATTTTTGATTCAAAATGAACACTACAAATTCTTTGATTTCGATAAATTGATTCGATCGGTGTATTTAGGAGGTCATGTCTTCCACACGCCTTAAGCCATTCAATACAACTACAACAAGCCAATACATTTAACATTATGAAATCGATATTAATCAGTTATGAAATTAGTAAATCACTAAATCAGATTAATTTAACTATTCAAACACTTACCGATCTTTCATAGAAGGAAAACGATGATAAATAATACATTTATTATTATTTGTCATGCAATTTTTGCATCCTTGTGCAGCACATCTCACTCCTCCCATTATAAAATATTAACAAGGAAAATATACGTGATCCGTCAAAACTTCAATGCAAATATGAAATAAAACTTATTATCAATATTTTGAATTTTCAGTATCATTTAATATATTTATTATCTTTTAAACTGATAAGATACTAGGACTCCAAAAACATGGCGGAGTGATATTGTTTACATCTAGGAAGTGTCCATTCTGATTTCATTTATTCTGTGATAATACTCATAGTGTATATTATAATACGTAACGCGTTTCGTGTAAGCGCGCAGCGATAATAACGTGGCGTTTACGACTCGATCCGACGCGCGCAGTGGCTAATAATAACGCGGCGTGTGTGTGAAAAAAAAAGCGCTCGGTGAAAACGATATACGTATTCGACGGCGTACAACGGATACGAGTATAACGCACGTTCGTATAAATATTTATACGGCTGTTACAGAGACTTTCGCGTATTGTCGTCGCGTTCGCTCTTAGAATCGTAATTGACGCGACCATGAAACGCTCCGCGACCTATACCTAAACTAGGTGACATACCCGTGACGTATTATTCGAGACGATAATCGTTTTTTTGTTTTTTTTTTCCCCCCCCCTCGCCCGGAACCTTCCCACAGCAGCGGCAAACGGCACTGTTCGCATTGATAACGCTACTATTATTATTGTGTGCACGCGCCACAGAGAATTTCGGAATCTTTTTACCGTCGAGGTCTCGGCTTGGTTGACGTTTTTCGTACGTCGTCGCCTTACTGTGCAGGCCTACACGACGACGACGTAAGCCCACGTTTGACGGCTCGACGACGCGAGTGACGCGCGTATTAAAAAATATCATCGTTTTTGTCGATTTTGTTTTTCTCGTACGCCGCACGATATTTCTGCAAAACACACGAAGGATGACAATTCGTAATCATTCGTCATAATCCGACAAAACGTTCAGCAACGCGTACATTCATCGTATTATTTTCCGAGTCCCTGAGTTTAGAGAAGAGAATCTTGTCGAAGAGATCTTTTTACCATCCTCCTCCCCAAAAAAAAAAAAATTATAAATAAAAAACAAACGAAATCCTCCCGTTATATTATAAGTATTACCGTTGGGCGGTTTTAATCCTAATTCATATACGCTCATTGTAAATATTTTGTACAAATCGATTGTGTGCATCGATAGTTAAAAATCTAACGATGAAAATCACGCGTTCAATGTTTAACTCTTTCTTTTTAACTACCTTCGCGTTCGTTTTCACGCCAACTCGTGTGTGTGTGTGTGTTTTTTACGATTTCCGCGAAAAAACTCGTGGACATTTCAAACGTACAGTCGTGTTACTGGCGACGATATATAGTTACATTTTACTGGTCGAATGATTTACGAACGAATGTCTAGTTAAATGTGTGTTTTATGTTGGTAATTAGTTACGAAAAAGAAAGTATCGCACAGATATAATGGGTACTCGCGTTATTACATATTGTTATTTGGTGTATTATGTGCGCATTTAAAGGACTATGCACCGAACAATTATTTAATCGCTCGAAAGTACACGTGTTGTTCTGTAATCATACCTTTCGAAACGATACGCGCCTAATACACACGCATAGGTTACTATAATATGTAACGATTATAATGATTTCTTTAGCATAATATAATAAGACGTATTATTAAGTTTAAAAGATCAACCGTATTTGCATATCCTTGTGTGTTTGTATTCCGACTCGATATAAGAACTCGTGGTTCCCGTATATTATTACGTGAGTGTAAATTATTCCAAAATAAAGTCGACACTTTTTCAAAGACGTCCAAAATCAACTGAACGTTTTAAATAAGGACATTAGTGCTCGTTTCACTTTTGAGCATTTTCAGCGTGTAGGAATAACTTTAGTCCAACGAAATACCTCGACTTGTCATTATTGTCGTACCTATTTGTACCATTTAATTATGTCATTTATAATACATTATAATGTGTGTCTTATTAAAATCGTGAAATTGAAAAAATAGAAAAAACGTTCATACGTGTATACGCGTTATATAATTTTTAACTAATAATTTCATATTAAAAAGATGTATAGTTTCTCGGTAATATTGGCGAAAAAAAAACTCATCATATTTTTAATGGCTAATTTCCTCGACACGTGTAACTACACCGAACACGTGACTGGCGATTATGGCGACTACCGACCATAACCTACATCGACTTTACACGAAAGACACGTGAAATTTCGAATCCGTAAAGTGAGAGTATAATATTACGGCGAAGATTAATCGTAATTATTATCACTACTATCGTCGTCAAGAGTGTCGAACGCGTTTTAAATTAACAAAACAAAAAAAAAACAAACCAAAAAAGAAACGACGCGACGACGACGACGTTGGCTCGAGACACGCGCGTTCGCCGGTGGTCGTCCCACGAGCCGACCGTTTGAATACACGCGCGCGTCGAGTTTTCACACGTCATTTTACCGATTAATTCTCTCAGATTACAGCCGTGACTACGAGAACCCGTCGTCGATTAGAAGAAATAACAACAACAACAACAATAATAAAACTATTAGTGTTAATTGTGCTGAAAATTCACAACACGAATTACGCTCGTGTAATGGACACGACACCCAATTATACACATACGCGTCATCGGGGTTCGGAAACACATATTATAGACAAAACCATTGTGCGTGAAATATACATAATATACGTGACACGTCGTCGCGAATTATAAACAATAATAATCGTACCTAATTGAACAGCGGCGTATATTTATACGACATACAATAATGTGACGTATGAAAATACGTTTTACTTATACTTCTATGTGTCGGACACGCGATACGCTCCATTGTATTAACACGCGAATTGTTTTTTTCTTTCTTTTACCTTTGTTAAGGTATACCTCTATTCGACGGAATGAATGTCGGTGATGTTAAATTCTCTTTCTGCAGTGTCTCACTGGTGTGTTTCTATTGGAAAAACGCGTCGCTGGGAAACTCATAAATAATACGCTTCTCGTTACGACGTACGTATGGAAATTATGTAGGCACCGTCGTCGCGATCTGTTATTCCCGATGGAGAACGTATATATTGCGAAGGCGGCGCGCACAGAGGTGAGCACAGGCCGCCGCCGCGTCCGCCGCGAGCGTCGCATTGTTTTTATTGTAATGCTCGTTCCGAGATGAATATTTCCGTCGAGACGGAGTCGTGCCCCGCGAGCAGGTAAAAAAAAAGAACGTGTGTAGGCAGAGGAAAAAACGCGAGGAAAAAGTTAGGAAAACACACGTCGTCGTCGTCGTCGCTACGAAAGTCGAAAAACTGGAAAATTTAACTGCGAGATGAAACGCGATTAATCTCGGTCCGAGATCAACGCCGGCGGTAATAAAAAAATAAATAGGTACGCGCGCGCGAATCATAGGCGTGCGACTTTCTCGGTTTCGACGTCGTCGGTCGCACGTATTTATTATGTTGCTGCGCGCGGCGGCGTCCCGACGCACAGGTGAAAATTACTATTTTTACGCGCACTCTCTACGCGCGCGCGCGTCTATCATCACACGCGTGGATCGCATATATCGATAGAACCCGGCGATGACCGCGAAAAGTTGCGCGGACAATGGGTTGTTTCCGAAAAAATAGAAATACGCTCGGAGATACTTCAATAGTGTTCTCTCGTGCTCGTGTTTATTACCCTCTCATAACGACGTAATTGCGAGCCCGCGCTCAAGTGTTTTGTATAATATATGTATCGTGATTTGAAATATGTGAAGATTGGTTAATAATTATCGACTGAAAAAAACTATTTGTGTGTCGAGAAAAATGTTCTTCTTCGTATGGATCGTGAAGCGTATAATAAAACAATGATCGTTTGAAAAACATCTAAAATTCCAAAAACGAATGAAGCGATCGGCGTTTGATTTTCTCGTCGTATTGTTAAACTTTAACGAATCGTATGAAAAAAAAGAAAAGCAAAGACAACCACTATAATATAATATGTTAACTAAGAGTGACTCGACGAGTACCTAGACGTGGAATTTTACGATTGTTTGATTACTTGGACTTCTGCGGTTTCCCACGAACAACTTCGTTTGCATCACGTTATAGGTAATACCTACAAGATTGTATTATTTGTACACACACAATTACGTTCTGCCGCCACACACGCGTTATATCTTATATCTATATTATAGATTTAGTGAAAATTAGGAATTTCACTCGGTTTCGATCGAGGCACAAGTGAAAAATTATAATAACGTAATGTTTGAAATTCGTTTCTGCGAAATAATTTCAAATCGTGCGTGTGTAATATAGATACTATGGCATAATATTAGTGTCTGTATATTATACAAGACGCCGCCGTATTATATACGGACGTCAGACAAAAAATGATATGCGCACACAACACGTCGTAATGCGTTTAGGTAGTTAACTATTGGATTCGTCTTGACGACAAATTACACGAGACCGACTCGTAGGTACTTACATTTGCGTCATTCCGTTTCCCCGCAAACACTTTCGGGGGCAGCGTATCCGTCAGAATAACGCGCATACTTTTACTACGCTTTTGCGCAATATTAAATATAATTACCACGTCAACACGGTAAATAACTCATCGCCGCCGCGCCGGTTCGAGTACATCGTATTTGTGCGTGTTTCTGCGCGTTCGGATAGTGTCATATCGTGCAAATAAGATTACGACGAGAACGTTCTTATAATGTTTGTGTGTGGTGCGTAATAATATTTACGAATTACGTCTGTCGAATATAAAATATATTATTGCCGTCAAACAACATTTCAGGACCTTGGTTAGTGATTTCGCGGAATTTGTTTTAAATTCACACGCGCAGTACGAAAATCGTCGTATTTGTATAACGGTGTTTGACGCGTGTGGAAAACATTTCGCATCATAATAATAACGAGCGATTACCGATGTTTTCGACTCGTCAGTAAAGAAAAAAATCCAAGACAAACGTCGGGGCGATATATAGATGGTATTCGGAGAGACAAATAAAATTGTATAACTGACTATAGACGCGACGACCGATTATATATATAAAATTGTAACAATTCGGCGGTATATGTTTATACGTGTTCGCATTGAGTGTCTAGCACGCACACAACGTCGAGATGTTAATATTATTAGTACGTTACTGTTTGTTTTTGTAATATTGTTTATATCGACGACGCGGGCGAACCAGACGGATTACTAACATAATAATTGGCGAGTTTCCCTCGTCCGAGACCGTTCTGTGTCGGTCTGCGTTTTACCCATGAAACGTAAAATAACATACACTCTCGCATATATTATATTATATTCCCATGCCATTAGAACGAGTGTTGTGCAATATTGATGCGCGCGTTATATTTTTGTTTGTGTTTTTTTTTTTTTTTACGTGCGCTCAAGAAAATATCGCTACAGATACGTTCTGATTGTTCGGAATCGACTATACACGCCGCGCGTTATTATGATATCGTACGCCAGTGCGTGGCGGCCATTATGGTATTGACCAATACGAAATTTAATTATTTTAAGGCAAACGGATCAAACGCGTGCGGCGAAAACGATACGCACGCGTGCGTCGCGCGATAAGACACACGGCAAAAGCGAACGCGAACGCGATCGGCGATGTGAATCGTCGGACGGTTGGTTGTTGTTTGTTTTTTTGAGTATCGAAGAAAATGTTCCGACGACTGGGAGACGCGGGAAAAAAAAAGGATAAATATTAATACGATTACGACGTTTGCTGCGTACCTGAGATATTGTCTGCGGCGTAAGATACTTGGAAATTTGAATATACGAGTATACGCGGTGTGACGACAAAGAATTTGTATTCATTTTTTATTCTTTTTTTAATCTCTTTAGATAATATGGCAGGCCATATTTTATATTATGATAACAGCGATCCTCGTCCAGATAACTTCGTCGTATCAAGGCTGTGCGAGTCGATAATATCTTTCGACTTGGCGAGTCCAAACGTAATGTTTTTCGGTCCGAGTTAAACAACAACGACCGTCCATACAAAAATTGCATTTAAAAACGAGTAAGCGAAATCAATATCAATTTAACTCCGGTCGGTTTGACTTACAGAATAACGGCCGTCGAAAATTGCATGGGAAAAAATGGAAACGAAAATAAACGAGTTTGAATTAAAAGTGTTTACGAACATGCGCGCAAACTATAGTGCACCGAGTTAAAAATAAACTCGACTTTTGAACTTATTAACTCGACAATATTCGGCCTCGCGTTTTAATCGTCGTCGCAAAGTAGACTGCGGTTAGATTTATAAGTGATGTTGTGAATATAGAGGAAGTTAAGGAAGTACCTACTTCCGATCCGGGCGGAGTCCGACGCGCTGTTACGATCTGCATTAATACGATAATGGTCACGATCGTTTGGATTTAATTACGGCTCGCACATCGAGTAAACGTGTATTTTACCGTACCTATAATAATAACGATAACATTATGTTGTGCGGCTGCATGCGGCGTGCGCGAACGAGTCGGTTACGTTCTCGGCAACTGGTTTTCATACAAACTCGGAATCTAGTGCGTTTGACTAACGGGCAAGTGCGTTTTGTTGTTTTTTTTCTTTTTTTTGTAGGGCACATCGTGCTCCGGGGTTCGTACGCGCAGCGCGAACGCGTTGGGAAACATTTTACTTATCCGAACCGCCGGCGACGTATCCGCTCGTATCGTATATAGACTCGGAGTTCAGTGTCTCGTATTTATACGACGAAATATCTTTTCCTACTGGACGATAACGTTACACCGCGACGACGACAGTGCGCAGAAACTTTGGTCCGTCCGTCTCTTATTCGTTTGTTAATTGATCGCGTTTGAACGTATATGTTTATACTTTTTCTTAACCGTGTCGGCGCATATTGTATAGCAGGGGTCACCAATTAATATTTTCCGCGGGCCACATTAAGAATTCGGAAAATTCTCGCGGGCCATAAAAATTCAAAGTTCATAATAATTATTATAATATGCCGGTTGGTCAAAAATACTTTATTTCTAAAAAAAAAATATTTACACTTATTAATTATTATGTAACTAAAACTAATGAAAATATAATTAAATTCGGACACCACCATCTCACCGATAACTGACGGACTGACGTGTAGTACGTATATTAATATGTGTGACTTAACGAGTTGTCGACATGTAAATTATTGGATTTTCCTCTCAGTCTGCGGGCCGCCATTTGGTGACCCCTGTTGTATAGAACCGCTGTTTTCGATATCGACGACGACGCGCGACACGCAGTTTGACACATTTCGACTTCCCCGCTTCGAACGCGCGTGCGCTCTCGGATGTTACGACGGAAAATATCCGAATAGCCGAGTGACGATAAATTAAAATAAAAAATACATTTTTTTTTTTAAATAAATAACACACGATCGAAACGCCGGTATACTTTCTCTTTGACAACCGTCGCACACCGCGCGCGCAGTTAGGTATGTGTGTGTGTGTATATATACTGTTAGACTGCTACTCGGTCATTCACATCGGTGACCGGCCCTGTTCCGACATAACATTTTTATATATTCATATACATACACACCGCAGGTATATAAAATAACGACATGATAATACATATATATGTGTGTGTGTGTGTTTAAGCGCACTTCACGGCCGTATTATTGTTATTATTTTACGAATGTCGAACACGACGACGACAATAATATTATTATCTAGCTACGCCTCGCGGTGTGCGCCCGCGCGACCGTATTGAAAATAATAATCGTAGGTATTGAATGTAACTAGGCGGGCTGGGAAACGCGCGATTACTATATAGTCGTAATAATAAAAATACTCTGCTCTATTTGTCACGGCCATTATACGGATTATAATTAGTGCGCCCGTTGCCCCGTCGCAGTCGGTCGCGACCGTGCGCTCTCTTCGGAACAAGGGCGCGCTCGACGACGACGACGAAGAGGGGCCGACGCACCTTCCCCGTCGTGTTTGATTTCAAACGATTTCGCGTCGTTTGCCGTCCAAATGTATACATAATATATCATTACGTTTATACAGAGAGAGAGAGAGAGAGATGTTTCCGTGTCTTCCCAAAAAGTACAAATTGAATAGAACACGAGGAAAGTTATGCGGATAAAATAAAATAAATTTTATTAATATTCAAAAAAAACTAACTAACCGTCCGATTTCATTGCATCCGAGTATTTTCGTATATTTCTGTACAAGCGAACACAATATTTTATTACATCTTGCGTTAGAAGTGTTCAAATTAATAAGAACGAGGTATATAATAATTGATATTACCAAAGCTTAGTTTGAATTAGAAAATTAATTCAATCGAGTTCGCACCGAAACCGATCCTGTAGCCCCTGTTTGAAAATAAAGAATTCGTCAACTTTAGTTGGACAATAGTACAAAAGTTTTGCGCGTAAATTGCGTTCTGATAAAATAACGAAAAACGGCAACGGAAAAAGATAAAAATCATTTTTTTTTTTTCAAAGGACCCGAAAATATATTATTCAAAATTGTCTGCTGCGAAGACTTTACAAGCGTAAAGGTCGCGTTGAATACAATTTTTCTATATACAAATTACAGCCGAAAAATCTCATAAATACTGTGTTTACGTATTGTCCGTATTTATCGACTCATAAAAACGATATCGATCGAAACGATTCGGGTCCGACTTTAAACGATTCCTAACAATATCGACGGCGACCGGTAAAGTTCGTGATACGATGACACGCGTCGTTTACATCACAATGAATATTATTATTCCATGACGATTTCACGTGACAAACAACGGCCTGTGTTATTTCTCTTGCGTTCAATTAGTAATTCGTCACGTCCGTTTATCACGTCAATTTAGCGTTTATACAGTGAATAACCTATAATATACGTACCTGGGTACGTGTACGATAATATTATTTCGATCTTACCAGTTAACGTAATATACGGACGAAGTCTGTTTTTTTTTTTAAATTCGACAACTAAAAAAAATACACGTCGTCGTAGAAAAAATGTCGGTAATTTTTATTAGCTATACTATGGCGTTGATTTTATGTCACGTTTGTGATAAAAAAAAATAAATAAATATAAACAGCCAATGTCTTTTACGATCTCTTATCCGACGATCGTCGTTCGGTACGTAGAGGATTAGATCGTTTAAAAACGCTCAATATACTCGATCAATATTTATCAGCACTTGCATACAATACACACGTCATTAAAGGTGTCGAAAAATTAAACAATGTCGTTAAACCAGTGGGGTCCGGACCTCCCTAGCCGCCGCTCTTTGTCGTATATTATCGATAACAATTTATTATTATTCGATATGAACGATATTGTCGGTGGTCCCGCCGCGCCGCAGTGTAAACACTATTTCAATACTATGTGAATATACGTAATATTTTCGCACCGTTTTATGATAATATATTCGCCACGCTTTTATGTCTCCGCGAGAAACAAATCGTTTACGGTCAACGGATTCGGCGGCGTTATATTATACAACAGCTGTAGCAATCGAACGCGGCGAACGCGTTTTTTATATTTTTTTTTTCTTCTCCACCGCGCTCCCTCGGTCCGTAGTAGACAGGCGCGGATTTAGGTGTGAGGGTGACTGAAAAATAAACCCCTTTTTTTGCTTACCAATAATAACGTTTGATATTTTCCACTCGCAATACTTATTTGATTTGATCAAACGACGAGTTGTTTTAAAAAAAAAACATTCGAATCGGATGAACAACATCGTACGGAGTTGTCCGAACAACGGCGGCGCGGCGCGGCGTGACTTAACGTATTCGACGAGTTTAAATGTTTCATTTTCACAGATACTCGATCTCTCTGGTTTTCTCCGATTTCCGAGCCGAATCGTCAGTACTCGCTAAACATCCAAGTATAGAATATAGAGGCCTAAAGATGACTTTTCTCCGCTATAATAACAGAAACGAACATCGAGTTCGCCGCAGTATTAATCGTTTTCGATTTTATTCGACCGTGCTTTTCGTTAATATCGTTCGCCCCGATTTTGCGGTCGAGATAATATACTCAACGTTCATAAACCGTTATCGCCGAATTCGCCGGCCTCCGATGCCGATAATGGAAAACACGCCTTCGCGAGCCCACTAGTTCTCCTCGTAACTCCGCGGCCCTGGATGTGCGTTCGCGAAAAAAAAAAAACAAACAATCCCAGTGGCGAATAGGTTATTTCAAATAATACACTATCGATGTCTATATATTATAATATGTGCCGTTAACCGCACGAGCTGCTGACCGTTACAATATGTTTGCACATGATATTATAATTGAATATTATATAATACGTTGGAATTCTGCGAAATGTAATATACTCGTGCGTGTCCGTCGTGATTTGACGATAATGTATAGTCGTGAAAATGCGTTATGTTTTCACGGACAGACAATACTTCTACTGCGATCGAACGAGGAAAATAATCGAATTGTAAATTTCGAAAAGGGCTCATCTCGAGTTTACATCAATTTTATGAGTGAAAAGGACCCATATCAGTTTTCTATAATGATGAAAAAAACATCCGAATTTTAGAAAAATTTCTAAAAAGAAATGTTTTTAAAATAGGATGTTTATTTTACTAGATAATTTTTTACTTATTATATTTTTTGTTTTATATTTAAAATTCATAAAAAATAAAAGGACATGTATAAGAAAATATATTTTTGTATAAATTTATGTCAATAACATGGGTATTTTTAATTTTAAATCACTATATAGTTCTCGTAAAAATTTCGAAAAGGACTCGTCTCGGAAAACTTAATGATTCGCTTTTCCAATAAAATTTCACTTCAAGAATATTAAATTACATATGAGCATAATAACATTAAATAATAGTCTGTAATTTTAGAGAAAAAAAAATGGTTAGTTATAAAATACAAAATTAAAAAGAAAATCAGTTTTTTGAACTTCCTGAAAAATTTTAATTTTTGAGCCCTTTTCGAAATTCCCAATTCAATTGTTACGATTTATATATCGCGTGCGTGCGTCGAACGGTCCGCGCGCGAGATCGCCGGTGCAACCCCAACCGCTTTGAATTCAAAAACGATACGCCGCACATTTCATTATTGTTATTATATTGTATTGTATCGTGAAAGATACGAGAGAACTGCAGTATCGACACGGCGAGCGTGCGCGCACAACTATTGATACTCGCCAATTAGATCAATTTCTAAAACCCCGAGAAAGGCGTAATCCGACCATATTAAAATATTTTTAATTGTTTCCTCCTGCCGACGTTTGGCCACGCGATATGTCATAAGAAAAACGAGCGGCCCGTGATATACGACGACGTTCCTTGTAATGATTGTTATTATTATCGATTGTATATCGACACGTTAACACTACCGCAATACGTATTAGAGTTGTGTAACACGTTTGAGCCGCGATAAACGTTTCTATACGTTGACGTATGAAAAAACTAAAACCTCGCAACACAGTTATTTCGTGCGAAATTAATTGCCCACAGCTTTTAAAAAAAAAAAAAATCGCATAAAAAATATTTCTCGTCGCCGCTGTTCACCTTGGTCGGTTGAAATCGCTCACAAATGTGATTATAATATTATTACAACGTTGATACGCTGTCGATCTAGATGCTTCGAAACGAGAACTCGCGATGTTTTTATAGGGTTTTTCGCAATACATAATATAATGTGCGACACAGAATTAAAATTCTACTAATATTTTGTCAAAAGAATAAAAAATCATAAAAACAACTTCAATTCGTATACCAAATGTGATAATATCGAACATATTATATGTCTGTTGGTGACGAAGGTACCAAAATAATAGGTTGTTTTTTGAACGGCACTGCGCTCTTATTCACGTAGGCAATATAATGTAAGAATAGGATTTCGGACAATGATGATGGCCCCTGGCGATTTCGTCTTTTTCCGCATCTACGCGGCGCGACGTTATTATATATTATTTCGCATTCTTCGTGTCTTATCGTTGGACGACGAAAACACACCGCGCGAACGTTTCGAGTTTTCACGTCCTGACAAGGACTGAATGAAAAGCAATTGTTGTCGTCAGACCACGATCCGTGTGCCGCGTAGAAGTTTTTACGATTTTACGGTGGTGTAATTTGGTATCGATAACGAACAATACTGCCGCAGCGAATGACACCGCCACGCGTGATTCGTACCCGCAGTCGCGCGACTCAAATCCAGAAACGTTCGCGTTCCTTCGTACGACATAATACGTATTTATCGCGTTCGAAATATGCCGTCGTGGACACGAGACGGTCACGTCCCCGACGATAATAACACGCGTATAGGATAGTACACAGAAATCCGTGTTTTATGACGAAAAACGTCCAACTCTATGCGCGGAGAGAAACGTTTAGTTATCATATTACGTCGGTGTATAACATTACCGCGTCTAATATAGTGTTATCGCGTAAACCCATAGATTATACGATTATTATTATTGTTATTACTGTTTCGGGACCGACGGAAAAAATCGCCGCGGCTCTCCTCTCTCGCACATATACACGAGCGCGCGCGCGCGTTATTATATTCTATTATGTTTTTTCTGTTTACCGAAAGACGACGACGCCCGAATGCGATTGTGTGAAGCGTGCGTGCGTGTACACACGCTTATATGTTATTAGCGATGCCGTACCCCGTCTAATAGAATAATCCTTATAATCCCGAACGTGATGTCAGTCGCACGGAGGAATGCCCTCCGTATAGATATGTACATACCGGAGATATTGTAATATTAAGAAAACGGGCGTATCTCGTAGTCCTTGCGATCGGTCACTGCGGCAGGCCGGCGCGGCGGTACGAACACATTAATTATTATTATCATTCTGGCGCAGCAACCTTGTAGTATTTTTAACCCAGACCTATCGCCCCGACTGCACGGCAAACAAGATACATACTTTGCTTGTGCTTGTGACAGCCATTAACAATTTACTCGACCCCTGTGTACACACACGTGACTCGCAAGGATGGAACGTTCTTCGGGACAATAGTCAAAGTGGCGATAGGAAATCACTATTCCACATCGACCCGACGACGGCGCGTAACCGTTGTTTTTCTATAAAATAAAAGTAAACGTCGATTAGAGTTTCCCAGAGAAAATATCTCGTCGGTTCGCTCGAAACGTTTTTCATCGGATGGCCATCGAACAACGGAGGGATTTCGTTTTAATTCTGCGTGTTTCAATGTTCTCGTTTTATATTTTTATTCGATATGCGTCTCGCTATTTAAACCGTCTTCGTGAACTGGCCGCGTTCCGATCTCAAGTCGAAAACGAACACTCGTGCCGTACGCTGCGTTGAGTTGCCTATCCTTGAAATCTTTAGGTGAACAGAGCTGCAGAATACCTATGCTAATTATTATAATAATTTACGTCGATGCCGTTCGAGGGTCGTTTTAAATCGTTGTTTCGTTTATTTTTTTCACTATTAATTCAGAATTACGCGTGTTTATATTTAATATGCACATTGCTCACAACAAGAACAATCTGTTACTCGAGCCGATATTTCTGATTTAATACTGCGTGATGCAACGAATAAAAAAATTAATTACCTTTTCTTTGGCATGCGTCGCTGTCTAAACACCACTTCCCATCCGACCGTTGCAGGTGTATAATTACACTAAACGTGATGGAAATAATAAACTTTATTCAAATTTCAAATTAATCCATTCAAACACTATTTATAAATATTACAATAATAATATCGCGTATAACTCCGAGATATATATGTAGGTACGTTCGTAGTCACTACGATCGTATATTTTTTTTTTCCTTTTCACATATCTTATAAACAATAACGTACGTGACGCGAATGAAAATTTATGTTTTTACGTTCACTTTTTTATAATAATAATTAAATTTTTTTACTATAACCATAACGGATTGTCTATAATATTTGTATTGTAAATCTTGAACCCTCTTGGGAAGTTAAAAAAAAAAACGGTTCGAGATATACAACAATTGAAAAAGATAAAAATAATAGGAAACCGTTTAAATATTTTAAAAAACACGCACGCACACACACACGCACACATCTCACGGTAAAAGCAGTGACTTCCTCGTTTCACTCGGAGTTTAAAATATGGTCGTATTGTGGGGCTCTATCAATAGATAAATTCTCCAATAAATTTATTCATGCCCAGCGTCTGTCTTCTGTTATCGTGACGAATTATTGTATGTCTCATATACTCATATAACCCGATAACAATAATATATTTACCGTACCAATATATCGATTGTGTGACGATATTTTTATTTTTTCCCCTTCACAGTCTATTGACATTATTGACAGTTTTTTTATTATTATTTTTTTTATTTTTTTTTTCAGGTCTGTGGGCTGTCATCAACACGGCAGACGTATGTCTCAGGGGAAGGATCGAAATGCAAGAAAGCGCGCAATGGGAGACGCTGTTTAAGACCAATGTTTTCGGAACGCTCAAGACTGCCAGGACATTTTATCCTCTGTTAGCGAACCAAAAAGGTAAAGTTCCGTCGTGCATTATAATATAATCGTACGCCGATATAGAATGATATTATATCGTTTACGGTTTGACTGTAGAACACACGGCGTTTCAAAGCAACAACGACGTTTATTTATAAATCGAAACCAATCGTAATTTTCAAAGAGTAACATTGCAAAATTAATTTACTACATCATAATATTATATTATTCTGACTGCTAATTGTCTCGGCGTTCACATAAATTAAAAAGAACAAAGTCAAAATAACGATTGCTGTATAGTGATCCGGATTATTCTCGCGTTTTACAATATTCGTTACTAGTCGAGTTATTTGAAATTATTGTGCTTTTGTAAAATATTTAAAAACGAATCAAACGAAAATATTTTTCAAATCTCTTTCGACAGTAAATAGTAATTATGTGTGGAAATCCGAACAATATTTTTATTAAATAGTCGATCAAAAATTTACCGATTGCTTATCCGTCGGTCGTCCGAACATCCGGGTCATCCGCGTGCGCTAGAATTTGGCACTCCCACTTTGTGCTAACGGTTTCAGACCATCACTTCCAGAGTGATTTGCAATCGATCCGAAATAATTGGTAAATGATAAACTAATTATTTTAAATCTTGTTCGTGACTTTGTGACAAAAAAAAAAAGGACGAAAATGCAAATTATTCTCTCATATCGATGTGGGGGGGGAGGGAACAGTTGTCGTGAAAAAAAAAAAATTGCGACGGCCGGTCAAAACGCAAAAAACTAAAAAACTACCATTTTTAGTAGTCCTGAATATGGGTCGTCGGGTGGCACACTGTCCTCGACAGTAATGATTAAAGTCCGAGTGAAATATTATATATATAACCGTCGTCGTCCTTTGTCGTTTCAGGTCGTTTCATCAATTTCGGCACGTCCGCGGCCCATCCCCGGCGACAGGGCATGACGGCGTTCGACTCGGCCCGGCACGCCGTGGTGGGCGCCAGCACGTCCCTGCGAGAAGACCTCAAGGACCTGGGCGTGCACGTGATCGTGGTGAACACGGACCACATCCGGCCGGAGACGCTGTTCGAGCCGGTGCGGTCCTCCTCGGCGCAGACCTCGGCCGACGACGGCAAGTCGCCGAGGACCGCGCTCCCGGAGTACGCCGTGCACATCCTGCTGGACGCGCTGCTCGAGCCGCACCCGAAGCCGGTGTACGCGTTCGAGAAACCGTCCAGGTTCGCGTGCGGCGGGCTGACGAAGAAAATCCTGAATCCCGAACGCTACGTCGGCTACGAGAACATCTGACCGCCGGCGTTTCCGGACACGTATTTGCACCTGCAGCGCAGCATGTCATAAAAAATATCATCCACACTGGCGACGATGTCGCGAGATCCCGTACAGAACGCACGAAATATTCAAACCGGCAATAATCGCATCATTTTTATCCCATTTTCCTCCCCGTTTTCATTGTTCTAATGTCGCGCACGACGGCGCGTACTGTTTTATTGTTATATGAAAAGTACGTTAATTTATACGTTTATGATATCGCGCGTTTGGGGCACAAGATATTTATAATCGTTTTACGGGAGTCGTCGTCCAAAGAACGTATTATTATTATTATTGTTTTATCACATGTAACGGCGGCGGTTCTTAACCTGTCGGCTCACGCGAATGTTTATGTTAATTTATATCAAAGACGACTGTTTCCAATAGTCGTATGAAAATCTACAAAATATTATGAAATTTTTGAGAAAAATCGAAATACGAAAATAATCGTTTCGAGTGCATACATTTATTTAGTAGTTTCCTTTATTTTACTCGGAAAATTCACCGAGGTCCGACGATTATTTTTTACACGAGTCCGCGCGGCACAAGAACCGCCGATATATTTTAATATAATATTATACAATTATTTTTATTACTACTTTATCGTTGTGTGCTCAATAATATAATATATAATATGTATGTATAATTTTACGTTTATAAATATCTATTATATTTACATAGTTTTAATATGTTTTATGTATCATTATTTAATCGCCCGAACAGATATGTTATATTACTTATGTATGTGTTCTAAACGCCGCCGTCGTCTTTATATATTTTACGTAACATATAAGTACAATATTATTATTATTATTATTAACACGTGCATATATTAATATTATCATTATTGTTTGTTGTACAATTATTATTATAATGATGTAAATTTGAATCTATTAAACCATAATAACACGAGTGAAATGTTTACTGTTGTCGGCGCGTCGTCGGTCGTTAATATCCATTGGACGACAGCGTACAAACGAACGACAAGTGTTTTTAATTCGTTCGGTGGTCCCGTTCGATCAAATTCAAATTATTGTAAGATTTCTCGACACGAGACCTAGGATATTATATCGGAAACCACTGTTAACCCTACACTGCATAAAGTATCACCCATGATACACAACCATGAAAATTGAAAATAACTGCTGTTTCTATAACAACAAAGGTTTGACGGTCTTTTTGTTGACATCTTCATATTATATTTACCCACACATTATTTATTTGATAAAACGTCTTTGACATCAGCTGTTAATTAGTAAAATCGCTATTAATAATCGTTATCAACAACAGAAAAACGTCTTTTTTATAGTTCAATTAAAGTGGAAAATATTATCATAACTAACGAAAAAAATAAATATTTTCTTACTCAGTTATGTGTTGAGTGTTTTATCTCAAATTAATGGTTAGTATGCATTAGTTACAAATATAATTGTATCACAGATGATACACTCTGCAATGACGACTATTACAAAAGTAAAATTAAATAATTACTTAGTTATTTTATTATTAATTATTCATTAATTTGATAAGTATTGTTTTACCTTCATTTTATATAATTCTTAAGTTTTTATTTAGTTTTTTTATATCTACTAAAAGTCTGATAATCTATTATAAAAGTGATCATTTGTTTTTATATTTATCTATATATATATAAAAATTTCGTGTCACGATGTATGTTCGCGATAAACTCCGAAACTACTGAACGGATTTTGATGAAATTTGGTAACCATTTATAATATGGTCCAACTTAAAAGATACAATAGTTTTTTTTTCAATATTTATATGTGGCGAGCGCCGAGAATATTCTGGAACGGTTATATATACGGTGTGTTTCACTCAAATGGTAACACTAAATATCTCTGGTGGATGACTTTGTATTGAAGTGAATTTTTCAGAGGGTCTAGGGAGTACTTGAATACACATTTTCTGATAATTTTCGAATTTTTAAGACTTAAGGCACTGCGCATGCGCAATAAAACTTACATTTTTTAAACGGAACACCCTTTTTTTTCTACATATTCGGATAGATTATTTTTTTTTAAACATTTTTTCTACGAACAGTTTTTTTCTATCTACAAAACTGACCAAGTTAGAGTAAGTCAAAATTTGAATTTTTGCATAATTTTTTTTTTAGTGAAATTTTCGCTTATAACCACTGGAAATAATAAAATAAGTGTCAAATCAATGTTTAATTTACTTTATATGTTTACAAATAATAATCTAACAATATTGTGTGTCACCAGAATGTTCGTCAATTAGGCTGTGTTGTCCACGAAATTGGATTTTCGTATGGTTTTGTCCAAAAAATTAAAAAAAAAACACAAAATTTTTTAGATCATTAACCTTATTATTTACATCTAAAAATAATTTTTTCAATTGAAAGTTTCAACATAAAAATTAAGTCATGCAGTGTAATGGCGTATATTATATATTTAACGTACTCGCAACGTGTTTATAGGTATTAGATTAATGATTTTGATCGTGTGTAATAGAGAGAAAACGCAGTTATTATTGAAAACCGTGTTCGTATACGCAGATTGCGTCACGGATCGTTTGTACAATACGTACGTATTATGACGATAATTTATTATTGTTGCATAACAGTCGGTACAAAGTAAAGGTTACTCCAGGACCGATAAAGATATTTTAAAACCCGCGTAGGGTATTTTACACGCGCAGCGTGTAAAAATCAAAAGTATCAAATAATGCACCTAACCCATCGAGTTTCGACTCCGGAATGATTAATGATGACCCATGCGTTTAGACTGTGATGTGGTGGTCCGCGAATAAAAACACACGGGGCCAAGACAGTACACGCACGCGCCTTCGTAAGAATCGGTTACCTTCGGTAACATTCGATTTCAATTTAGAACGAGAACGATATAGATTTAATATTATAGTAATGCGGTGGTATCGGTATCGTTACTCGGCATGATTTCGTCATTCTGGCCGATTTTCGCGCCAAAGTATATTAGGTCTCGATAAATCGTGTGTTATAGATCGATTTTTAATTTACGTTTCGATTGATTTGCTCGTAAGACTATCGCGAGATATACGATCGACGACGACGGTCAAATAATACAATAAGCGTGTTAATATGTAAGAAAACGGACAACCACTGTACGTATATACGTACAATAACGTTCAAATATACATTATCTGTAGGTACCTATACTGTCGATAATTTAAATAGCCGTTAGTGGCACAATATCGCCGCATAAGTAATTCGAGATAGACCGACAGAAACTCGTGTTAACGAACGTCGAAAGTCGATGACAATGAACCAGAATTACCGAAATTTCTGAACGCTCGACGTACGGAAAAAAAAAACCATAGAAATCAGTAGTTTGCATAAGGCTCGCTTGTTTTGACTCGATAGACGCGGGCCGGATTTAACCTTGTTAAAAAAACAACGCATTGAATAAACATTATTTTTAAATGGATTCTTAACAGCTCGACTTTGACGATTTCAATATACGCAACCGTACACATCGCTGAAAATCAAATCCCGAATTATTTTAGCCGACCGTTAGTTACTCGAAAGAAAAAACGCGAATCGGACGAGCAGCACCTGTAAAACAATAGCAAACGTAATTAATTTTTTTATAAGGGCCAAATCGAATTTTTTCTTTACATTTGTTTTCTCAATAGAAATTATATTAGGGTATTTTTATTTTTAAATTTAAGCACACAATGGTAACTTTTAAAAACGCTGAACAGCTTTTCTTACAGCAAGCGAATACAAACTACAACGAAATATTTTTATGGAAAAAAATTCAATATTAAATGATCCAGACGGTTGGAAAAATGTTACGTTACTTTTAAATGAACCGTGGGGCGAATAAGTCAAGTTAAAATTAAGTCAAAACAAATTCTAAAACATTAAAATCGACTTTGACTTTGAATTTATCAACTTCTTAATACCTATAGTACCTATACCAATACTTATTCCTCAAAGATAATCTCTTAGATTGAAAATAATATAACTTAACTTATTTACGTGCAGTATGTGTTGTATTTCCATTACATTTAAGGATACATTTCGTATAGAGTTTTATAAAAAATTAAATCATAAATTTAATTTTCAATAATTGATGTTTATTTGAAAATATGTTTTCAGTGTGTTATGTAACAGTGGGCACACGTAGAGATATATTCAAACTAATTAAGTTCACTCTCATTCAAAACGTTATGATTTTACAATTATTATGATTAAGTATACAATAATATGTATCCAAAATATAATGCATTTTAAAATATATTTTTTATAAAATTTTTTTTTATTTTTTATTAGAATTTACTAAATCCCTTAATTAATTTTTCAGCTTTAATTGAGTTTATTATTAAATCTATTAATGACACTATTAAAAAAAAAAAAAACCATAATAATACCAATCAACTCTGAAGATTAAATGGATTTAATTTTAATAGGTTCAATTATTTAATATTCACTACAATTCTTTCAAAACCATATAAACTATAAAGGATTCAATTCATATGATTTTAAATTAATTTTCCTAATTGTGTTTATGAAAATGAATTATTAAATTTTATGAGTAGATTTAATGAAATTTATCGCGTAGATTGAAATTATAAAATTGCTGTGATAATCATTTTACCGCTATCATAACGGCTCTATGTTTTAGTACCTAATTAAATACATATATTAAATTATTATTAGAGCAAATAGTTACTTGTTACATAATTCTTTTGAGGAAAAAAAAAACACGGAACAAGTAAACGCTTGTAATTCGACTATAAATCGTTGTCCAATGGTTATGTCTACTTGAACTATAAAGTCTAAACATTCGAATTTGAATAAATGCAAATTTCATATTTATTTTTTTTTAAAAAAACGTTTACTTCTTTAACGTTCGTATAATGAATGGTATTTCGATTGTGGAAACGCACACTCGCGTGCATTAATAATAGATGCTCGCATATAAATCTAATTGTACGAGATCATTTTTCTAGATAACCAAACGCTCGAAACAATAAATAACCTCGTTGTCCTCCGCTTTTTGTACGTGTACGCGAAACAAAACTTAAAAAATGCATCTTACAAAAAACACGATAAATCTCACAAGCTTGAAGTATTGAGAAGTCGGTGGAATATATTTTCCTTTTTTCAGTACCTCCTACTCTCCTCGCCCATACATAATTAATAATTTATTATTGCATCGGACGCTCGCGTGTTTACGCGCGTTTCCCGGACGTTTGTCCGCGGCAATATTATTTCTACTGCTCTGGCGTAAGACGAAAGATTAAAAGCTCTTGAAATATCGATAGTACATGACGTTATTATTATCGTTTTAAACCGTTACGAATGCACATCCGCCGCACACGCGTCGTATGTTTTTAGGAGAACTTGTAATCTCGTCGACGCGTCGGGATTTCGAGAATAATAATATTATTAGCTATTTACCATATTGTACAACTCGCCGCGATAACATCGTGTGTATTCGTAGATTTGAATTTACATACGTTGCATTGGCCTCGCCCGGTAAATTTTTCAAAACAATAATTCGCGCCCGCAAAATCGGCATCGTGAACGACAAACCACAGTTTGTGGAATCGATATCTGAGTGAATTCGATTTAAATTTAAACACGTTTAATTACGACGGTACGGCGATGATCGTCGCGACACTTTGAGTCTACAAAAATTCGCGTTCTCTACGGCCACCTCTACGCCCCGTCAAGACAACAACGTATGTCTATTTTACCCGGCCCTCGACAATCGTTTGAATTCTTATTTTCCAACGAAATAAATTACACAATACCATTGATGATAATATTTGCCGCCCCCTTGACGAACTAAATATTTGTTGCCCCGGGCGACAAAGTGCATTAGCCACTTTTCAAAATATACACACACGGACGCGCGATTTATTTTAATGAAAAAAACGAATTACCGTCCGTTTCGTTCGGAATGTTGATTTCAATCGCGGAGTGCCTACACACAAATACAAACTACACGCGGTGAAACGCAAAAACCGAATGAAAAATTTCACCGATTGTGAATTTAAAAACGGTTTCGGGTCGAACGAATAACGACCACGGCAAATAGCTTTGAATAAATAATCACGTTTTACCGGTAAAAACGAGATTACAACGCGAGAGTTTTGTTTTTCCGTTTTGAGTGTTGTGAAATTTAATCGAAATACTTGCGCATCCACGAGTCTTTCGGTTATTATAATATTACGTTTACGTTCCGAGAGGACTGGGAAAACTATGGTTTGTTCGATTAAATAATATTATTGAACAGCGAGTACGTTTTTTATTTTTACAAACTATTACCGAGACCGCAAACAAATAGTATAATGAGTACACGTGTACTCTGCAAATACGAGCTACGAGTATAGACACGAGGTAAATAGTCTCAGGGATGTCTTCTAACGAACGAAAATTAATTAAAAATAACACATCGCATAAGTGTAGTATACACGTCGTTGTATACATTGTAATTTGTAATTAACTAAGTACTTGCCTGTTTTACTGGTGTTGATGTTAAACTGTCGTATTATGTAATATAAGGCTTGAAGATTCTCGAACGGACCCGAACGGTTGTTTGAAGACAGAACACGCGGCTTATATACGCGAAATCGTATTTCGCATAACACGTGTTAGTCTGTTTTTTTCTATATTTCTTTTTTGAACGATTCGCGTTCGTCTGAAAAACTTCGCGTCGCGTTTTCGACGTTATTTCATTGCCGAACGCGTTGATATATACACGTGGATTAAAAAACATACGTGTACGTTCGCCGGCCGAAAAATAATTATTATTATTATTGTCCGTGGTCACGTCGGGATCGTCATTATAACAGTAATAATTATACACATTCGTCGAAAACATACGTGTTCGTCGTCGTTTCACACGACGCAGACGTACAAATCATACGTAGGAAATGTTATAATAACACTCGCGATATATTTTTTTGTCGCGCCACTATAATATATATGCAGCCTTAATGAATATTTTATACACGCCCCGATTGCTTTTTTCTCACGGATCGTTGTTTTCGCTTTTCTTCCTCTTGTTCGCAATATCGAGCGATAACGACGACGGCCAGACGGATCCGTTCTTCTGAAACGGTTTTTTCGAGCGTAGGCATACGAGTTTCCGACCGCAGTAATAATGTCGGTCGCGCGCGCGCGCAAGATATGATAAGCATGACGATTCCATAACGCCTCGCGATCCATATAAGACCGACGACAATATACACGACCGATCGATTCATTACGTCCGATTCGTCGTGTGTCGTCGTCGTCGCCGTCGTCGAACGCGTTTCGCCAGAGAAGTTGTTACGATATTGTAATCGGTTTTAATTTAATCCGTTCTATCCGTTACACGCGTGCGTGCGTGCGTGCAGGAGTGTACGTTATCGACTCGACACACAATAAATGTGACATACCTACATAATACGGGTAGCGAAGTAGTCCTCGCAGTATACTTAACGATTTGTATGCGGTGTAATAATCGACGTAGGATATTGACCCGTCTCGAATATGAATATTAAAATGTACGCTTAATATACGTATTATTAATATGTATTATATGTACAGCGGACGTTTTATAGGTTTGAAATCAAACGCCGCCGCAGCAGCGGTGACACGCGGCCAGTCCGTCGTTTCCGACGTTGAAAAATTATAAAATACCGCGATGCAAATTATACGTAATATACAGGTATACTATTATTACGCGGCGGTGGACGTGCGCCGTCTGGAACTGTAGAATTTTCAATTTATCTTCCCGTATGAAAAGAAAAAAAAATGTGTTATATTCGAATAATTGATAGGTTGTACTATACTCGCGGTTAAACCGGCACACGTGGTCGGTAAAATTCGTATGCAATTTACAAAGCCATTAAATCGGCTGGAAAATACATTTTAAGGTTTGCATGTATAAATAAAACGATACGCGCGTGTTTTTTTATTAATACGTCGTCGTCGGTACTGGATGGGTATTATTAAAAAACGCATATCAATTCGTTTAATAAATATAACATGTGTTGCCGAATGAATGTAATTTTATTTTCTCTGACATTTATACAAATGACGCGCGAATAATATAATATCATTTTTAAATATGTATGTGTGTGTAGTGGGGGGGGCCATTCGCGAGTGACCTGCCAAACTGAGGATCGTTCGAATTCGAATTTAATTCTCTTTTCGTTCCGGTTCTGGACACAACCGGGCACATTTTTCGCAGGCGGACGAGTTCGACGAGGAGAGCCGCGCCGAGTAAAACAATCGTCGGTCGTGCACACAATAGAGAAGAATACACTTGCCTCGTCGAGTTTTAAAGGTAACACATATTTTTTCAGTATTTCTAATGATTTTCGTTTTAAATATTACGCGTGATTTATTTTCATACCGGAATCCTGTTGGGCGTACCCGCCGCCGCCTGTCGTTTTAATCGAATGTTCTCGATCGATGTATTACATTTTACGCGTATAATTGTATAAAAAATATAATATAATCGCCGCGAACAAACACAATTTCGTTTATATAATTTTAATACGTTATCGAGTACTACTAGTAGTAGAAGTAATAACGATTATTTTAATCGATATTCCGAAAAAAAAAAAATAAGTAGAATTCTATTTTATTTCGTAGATATATTATATGTTGATTTTGATCGACGAGCGTTAGAATATTCCATCTTGCAATATTAAGTATATTCGAATCGTTAATGCGACGTAATTCGCGAAATCCTGTATATCCCGAAATTCCCTCGATTCGTGTGCGTATTATAATTTTTTTTTTTTTTTTAACGTCGACAGACGACACGAATAAAAATAACTATAATAGTTTATTGAATTCGAAGTCGTTTCAATGGTTTTAATGCTGCAATAAAAATTTCAATAGTGTGACGTCTTTCTAGAATGTAACTGTATATTTGTGGGAATCGCTGGCGAATAATTTAAATAAATGTACCAATAACAAAACGAAACCGGTAGTGCATCTCTCTGTTTATATATATTTATCGAATAAATAAAGAAATCCGTGTTAGTAGAGATTAATTAAATTCACTCATACTCCGCCGAAAAAAAATCGTTTGAAATTCCAACCGGAACGTGCCAACGCGTTTTTTGTTGACTTTTGCCATTTACGAAAAATATTCGCCGTCGTAATATAATATACCGTAAAAGAAGTGGTTTACACATTTATCGACTGTCGTAAATCTCGACGAAACTGGTTTTCGGAATATTCGTGAATATTAAAAGTATTAAACAGTAACACCGTATTATAATATGATACACGCGGCGAGTTGTAGGCCTCTATTATAAACGAGGGGTCAATACACCGAAAAAATGCGATATCCGCTAGAAATACGAGTATATTGAACGATAATCCTGGCGGCGAGGTCGCACGTTGATGGTGTTATTAAACACTGCAATAGTGGATCGCGCGGTAAAGTTCCAAAACTACAGACGAATACTGTGCTCGACGAAGTGCACTCGTACTGTATAGTAATGTAAAACACTAGGTCGTGAGAAAAACAGACGCGCCCCGAGTAAATTCCAACGGCTGAGAAACTATAGTGTTAAAATAACCGTTTGAGCGTGTATACGTTTCAATATTATATTTAGTCATGTTAAAATATTATTAATTTTTTTCTTCAATACCGTTTTTAAACGTTTATCGTTATCGTTTCACACTTGATCGCATTGTTTTAATCGAAATCGCTAAAAAGATTATATCCGCGGCGAGGAAATTATATACATAGTAGTAGATCGAAATCACTATTGACATCGTTGCTGACTCGTTAAAATATCTACACTTGGACAATATGCGGACGTAAAATATTCGTAAACATCAGTTCTGTAGACAACGGCGTAGAGTCGATAGTTTTTTCGATATCGTCTGGAAGAAAAGAAAAAAACAATTTCCCTGGGGTCTGAACCGCCGCACAGTGGTCTGAAATACAATTCTAGATGGAAAAAATTAATTTCTTTTAATTTTTAGTATAATTAGTTATGCAATAAATCAAAATTACATGATTTGAGATCGGTTGTTTCAAATTATGAATCAGTTTTGATTTTCGTCACAAGGGGGAGGGAGGGGCTAGGGGTATTTTTTTAAGAGTAATAAAAAGTATGTATTTTACATCATATTATATGTTTTTAAGGCTGCTTAATTCAAATATCACATCAGTTTTGAAGATAGCCCCCAGGGGAGGTGTCTAGGGGTCATTTTTACATGTTTCAAAATGTGTGTATTTTACATCAACTCGTATAATTTTAAAATTGCTAAATTAAAATATTGCATTAGTTTCGAAATAATTTCTAACTAAGTCCTCTCTCAATGTTACAACTTATATTAAGGGGATAATTTTTTTTAATTTTAAAATATATTCAAAGTTGTTATAGTTTATATTTTTTTAAATGATCGTCAATTTCTGTATCATTTTGTGGTTCAGCGTTGCCGCCAGAACTCGCTAGAAAAAAAATTATTAAAATTACAGACGCAAGTGGACGCAAACCAAACTTTGAAAATATCATTAAGTAGCATAAGTACTATATAATCTATGTAATATTTAATGATTAATATTAATTAATTAATATATATTCACTATGAAAGATTAGTACTTTTTGTTTTTACGATTTTTCTGATATTTTAATTATACTTATAGCATGAAGTTTTAAAATATTTCAAATATAATACTTCCCAAAATTTTCGAAATCCATGTTGAAAATATAAAATTAAGTTTAAGTTAAGTTTTATTTTTAATTCACAAAGAATGAACAAAAAACGCTAAATGAGTCGGTTTATCGAAAATTTAATAATTTATATGTTTTCTTTACATATTATCGCAATATTCTTATCGAATATCGAACTCATTGTTAAAATGGGTATTATTTTTACAATCTATAGTACATATATATTCGTATAAAATCATAATATTGCAATTTAATGACATTATAAAATTGTGTTTTTTCCACCTAAAATTGAAATTCATACCACTGTGCGCCGACCAACTCCCGACAGCGACTTTGCTCGTATGATATTGAACCGTCGCGCGTCAGACGTGATGAGATTAACCGTCGGAGATACAGTAAACACACGATGTACAGTCGGTATACTTATGCTTAACTTGACACCGCGATATGACACAACACGTCCGGGTGTTTATTTGTCGTTATTATTGTGATGTCGTTTTTTCGGTCCACACAACATCGTACTACGGGCGAATCTTTTAGTCCTACGCGCGGCCCGTCAGGTATAATAACATACGAGTAATAACGACAGTCGGCTTGTAGAAGAAAAAAAAACAACAACAAAATAATTTCAATAATATTTCGCTTTAACGTGCTGTTCATAATAACGTTCTGGACGTATACTGACGTATGTGTAATGTTTATAAATAAATGGCGATGTAACTGTATGTAGGTATATATAATAATAATAATAACAGTGTGGGCAAATCTCACGGTGTCGAGGACCTTCGCAGTCAACGACATCGTTGCAGAAATCCTACACTACTTAGGTACATGACGTGTTGATCAGCGGCGTTATCCGCAGCGTTCATTAGGCGCGGAGAGAAAGAGAAGAAAAAAAAACAGATCAAACGCAAAGCCGATAATACGAGCACGTCGCAGCGTTAAGGATTTAAATCCTAACTGAGGATTATGAGCTCGGAAGGAAGTACATAGTTTCAGCCCCCTCAGAATTCTGCATAATATTGTTGATTTTATTTAAATTTAACGTGATAAACTATAACAACGAATTCAATCGAAATAGTAAATAATAATATCGAAAGAGACGTAATTTCAATGGAATAAATAATAATTGTAGCATTGATACTCTTATTATTTTTGTTTTACGTAATACGCGTTTATTTCATCACATTAAAGTGCAAAATATGATAAGAAATATCACGAGGATTGTAAAACAGTACGAGCATCTTTCGATATTGAATATCATTGACGCGATTTAGGCGAATCCGAGTGATTTTCATGTCACAATATCAATCGTTCATTTTACAAAACGTGTTGGAGAAATTTTAGAAAAATATTGCTCTCATAACGTTTCCGCGTAGAGAATTTAAATCAACAGTTAGAAAATCTACTTATCCCTATATGGCCTATTATACGATCACGACGACGACGACGACGACGATGAAAAATCAACGCAGCAAACGAATAGCGTCCCGAGATCCCTTTGTCATACGAATTTCAATCGCGCGCGCGCGTTTCAACGCATGTCCTTCGCGCGTTTGTCGATTGTTCGCGTCGTTACACCGTCTTCGTGTAATTACCGCGAGCGATCGGTCTACGCGCAATACATATAGTGTCATGCGTACACATAACGCTCGAACAGTAACCCGTTGTGTTATTCACTTACACGCGATCGTCGTCGTCGTCGTACTTTGTGTTCGTCTACCCGCGCCGCCGTCGCTTTGAAGGAGATTTTTTTTCTTTTCGAAAGATCCTTTTACGTGTCCCGCGCGCGCCGCCCCGTAGATCATTTATCGTGCACACAGCCGCCGCTCAGACCGTTAATAATAACGTCGCGTTGCAGACGCGAATCGGAGACGAGTCACACTGTCGCTTAATGTATTTTTAATCGCGTTCATTTACATACGCATTACAATACGCACATTCCGCGACGACGTGTTCTTCGTTTCAGACTGTTTGTTTTCGAGACGTTGTCGACGAATCGATTTACATAAGCCGCCCGCGTGCCCCGCGAGCGATCGAAATCGGACTCGCCGCGATTGAATTTAAATTTATTACGTACACGGAGCCCTACGCGTAATTTTAAACACGCGTTATGATGATGATGTGTTTAAAAACCACGGTGCACTTTTCATTCGAGATTCCATTAAGTTTACGACCGCGGTGGTCGTCGAGACGATTTTTCTCGCTCTCCCGTGATATATAACATTCTTCAACGCGCAAAGCGCACGTAATAAAAATATTATAACTATGGAATAATAATATGCGTGTTTTGTGTGATCGTCTGGCACATAAATAAACACACTGGACTCGGGGACGCGCGAAATCTACAGTACTGCATATAGTACAGCGAAAAAAAAACCGACGCACGCTGCATCGTTGTAGTAAGTGTATCGTGCACTTTTGAAACCGTTCGCGTCATAAATTATCGGTCACCGTTCGTTTTATATCCGTCGGAAAATAATTCGAGACGATTCGTGATGTCTGTCGCGAGTGATATATAAGTATACTCGCGGTCGATTTTTATTTCTGATAGTACTCTGATTTTATCAAATTATCGGTTTTTCGTACGGTAAAATACTTGGACGGACGTTTGCACTACAATTGCTCGTGTTTTTATTAATTGTTCCATATACGATTAGATTACCACGTTACGATTTTTAAACACAGAAATGAGAAAAACGAGATTAAAAACCTGATAGTTATATTCGGTCGCTCTGAATTGTAAAAAAAATGATCCACTTATACACTTACGATATATATGCGAGTATTATAATATCACATTATCTTCATATAGAGACGGCTATCGTTGTATTTGACCGCTCTAGGGAGATACTTATTGCTGTGAACTTACTCGCCGTTATTTTTTCCGACTTGAAACTGAAAGTACGTGGAAAAATGAAAAAAAAAACGTTCGTACCTTTAAACGGTTAGGCACACGTATGCGCGCCGTAGTGGTGTGTCAGTCGGAAAATAATTCAAAACGCATACTTAGAAATAATTCAAACGCTTCTCTCTCTCTCTCTCTCTCCATTTAAAAAATACCGGGTGCCCATTATCCGCGGACAAGACGAATGCAACGTGTTCGTACATGATGTATTATGTGTTCCTAGACGGATACGTACACGTGCCGAGTGCTCTCAAGGTCGACGAAAGCGCGAACATTACCCAACTACGTTTAAATTACAATAATAATAAAAGGTAACATTATAATAATAATAATAATAATAATATAATAGCGCGAGCCGTACACGTGGACAAATCGTTTTGTTGTCCGAGTGGTCTTTTGTGACCAAACGCGCACTCTACTTCGCTTTTATTTAGTCGGTTTATTATTTTTTTGTTTTACATTTGGGTTTTTTTTTTTTTTTTTCGGTAAAACTTTTACTTTCACGCGCTTTGCGCACACCGAACACGTACCAAACCCATTCGCTTTACCTGGGTTACGCGACCGTTATAAACGCGTCCATTGAAGCTCCTCCGCGTGTCTGTCCGCGGCCGCGACAGTGTAATGCATATTTATATGTTACACGTATAAGTTACATATTATAATATCTTTATAGGCGGCGACCGGACGCGCGCACTGCACATTCGGTCTTCAGACTCCGGCGGCGCTCAACGTCACACAACATCCTCACGTACTCGCGGAAGGACGCTCACACGCGACCGACGACCCACCGCCGCCGCAACATGACTACAGTAACTCTAAAAGTAAGTGTACGCGATATACGAGTTTCGATACTTTTTTTATATTAGAAAAATCACAGGCGGCTCCGACTACGATTTATAGGATCGAAACAATAACTTTCTGCAGTTTTGGAGTCGAATCGCGTCCAAGCCAATGTCGATTCGACTTCGTTTTATGCTTTGATTTGATATATTTTATAATAAGTCATATTATGTAAAATCAAAACGTCCGCGATTTCTCCCGTTTCATACTGTCGCTTGTTTTAACCATAAATATTTTTATCAAAATTGTTTAGACTGTTTAGAGAGAACGCTCTATTTCGTACTGACGTCAAAGAGGTACGCATTTTTTAAAACGAGATTTGCGTGAAAAAATTACCAATTTCTAATTGCGGAGCCAAGCGGTTAACTTCAAAACCGCACCCTTCACGCGCGCGTATATTTACAGAATGTTTAATATACACTAAAATAATTATGGTTCTGATTCATCACTTTGCACGTTTCACGCGGCGTTCAAGTCTCCAGCGCAATTGCTGCGTGCGCGATGAATATTGAAATATCAATATTTCACGCTGTCTTATTGATAATAATATCTCTACTACATCACATGTAGATCGATGTCACTTTATTCCGATTTCATAAATATTATAATATCGTAACTAGTCGCCTACCTAAGTAATTTGATCAAAACGACGATCGATTTCAAATTCACAATCACGTATGGTGTTTCATAGCCTAAAAAACAGAAAACATATTTAATCAAAATATCGTAAATACTAATACATAAGTCTATATACCTATTATACGTGTATCTCGACGACTCGATGAGTTACGATGAGAGCAGAACGAATAATAGTTTGAGCTATCGGATGATGGTCGATAGTAATCGTGCGAGTGAGAAATTTCGCTGGTTTATTTCCTCCGGTCTGACAGATTTCGTCTTATCGTAGTATTCGGAATAAATCGATTTTAATTGAATATATTATAAACTATAACGAAAAAAAATAACAATGTGAATTTTATAATATACTCGTATAATATTATAAATTAAAACGCGACACGTCTATAATTAAGCTTGTGGTGAAATAATTGTATTTACCTTGTTAAGGAAATGTTCTATCGGATGGTGATTATGCTCGTAATCTCCACGGAGGTGTGTTGGGGTTCAGACCCACCAAAATCTTACGGGCCGTCGCCGGCAAAGGACAACTACCAAAACAGTTATGAGCCCGATATCCAAAGACCACTAGCCGTGTTCACTGAACGGCCGGTGAACGTGGCCAATTTCGTACTGATTCCGGTGGTGCAAGTCCCGTCCTCAGACTTAAGGGTCATTTATCGGCCACAAATCGACAGCGTATCGAAAACCGAACCGATAATTATGTGCAAATCGTCGACGAAATCATTCGTAAGTATCAAAAAAAAAAAAAATGTTCTAACGATAGTACTGTAACATTTGATTTAATCGATTAACAATTTTTAAGTATAGTTTTAAGTGACTGACCGACACATTTGTATCGTATCGTCGTTTCTATGTTTTTCGATCATTGATGCCAAGTTAAAAACGAGAGACTCTAAATGATAATAATTTTATGACATCCGTTGAACGTTGAAAGTGAAAAAATTTTAGACACGGATTATCTAGTGTAACATATCTGAGAACAAGTAAACGATAGTTGAATTTTGCGTATAAAAGTCGATCGAATCTCAGGTTTAAAAAGACATACTCGCAGGGAGCCGGGGACCATTTTTACAACACGATAACAATCGCTTTTGAGTGAAATTAGATAAAACACCGGAGTTGTCCTCTACGTACGAGTGTTGACGTTTAAAAATGTACATAAAAGTTATCGGCTATAAACGAAAGTGTTGAAATGCAATAATGTACTCGTAAGAGCATCCTTATTGAACACGCGCGTGTTGTTCAGTATAGAGACAAAAGACTTTAGAAATTCGATCCATTTAAGTCGGTTAAACGCAAAGAAATTGGTGACAAAGCTACGTGAACTTCGAATGCCGAGAAATGTCAAAATCACCGAGTAAACTTAATAAAAAAAAAAAACTTTTACTTTACAACGAGCGACGAGCGTACTAGACCGCGGTAAATGCGTCTCTCTCTTTGTCTGCGTGCGATTTTACGTAAAAACCGTTTCGTGAAATTAGTCTAAAACAATAACGATTTCTTTTCACCTGATTTAACTAATTTTTTCATTTGTACCCGAGTACATTATTGTTTGTACAAAACTGCCAATATATTTCCACCGTACATAATATATTTAGTATTTATTGTAAATATATTAAATATATTAAATACACCTATTGACACTGTCGTTGGATTGGCTTACATCGTAATTAATTGATCGTTGAATTAATTGTTTGCCGTTTGAGTTTTTTAAAACGATAAAATCGACAACGAGACAGGGAACGAAGAAAAAATAAGAATCCTACGAGCGAAAAAAAAAAACGCGGAAAATTATTCGCGCGGCGTTAAAGGATTTAATAATGACTTCGCGGCAAGTCCGTGTACACAAAATAATAATAATAATAATTGATCAATTTGTAAATCATATTATTCGAAACAATCGCAGACACGCGTATATTTTTTTATGAACGCATAAATAACGACGACGACGTAATGATTTTGACGCGAATGCTTGTATAAATTATTCATGTAATGCAATCGTCAAGACGTATGGGATATAGATCGCGATACATTTACATTATAAGTGGGTATCTACTGACGCGGAATGGAAACTAATATTTATAAATAGGTGTGTTTATATATTATATATTTATATTAACGTCGAACTCGATATTCGCCCGTGGGGGAACGCGTATATTATGATAGTAATGTGCAAACGATGACCAATTTATTACCAACCGTATTATAATAGGTTAGGTTAATATCACATACTACGTTTTATTTTTTTTCCAACGGGCGGCATTCAAATTTTTCTGTCAATTTATGTGTTCCTTATAATAAATTATATTTATTTTTTTTTTTCATTCGAGTGGAAGTCATTATAAATTTACAACAACAAAAAAAAATAAAATAAATATACGTATACTCCAGAGCACGCCGCGTCGTGTTTATAAATTCACAACGCGTTCGACTGTTTTGAACTGCACCGACGACGGTTATTACGTTTATTTCGATTTTATACGTGAAATACGTATTTTCAATTGAAAATCGAACGACTAGCCGAGAATACGTATTCTTTGAAAAAACAACGGGGCCTAGAAGAGACTGGAAATCGCGGTGCACTTAATCCGCTCGTCTCGATGTTTTAAATGGGTAGTTTTACATTTTTACTTATAAACGACTACTGATTCGACAAGTCTGTCTCGTATAAAATCTATACGAACAAATGAACAATTAGTACGAAAATCGGCTAAAACAAAACGAGTGTTCTTCGATCGACACCAGTAATTATTACTACAGTGCATTACCAAATACCGGTGTGGAATTTTTACGTCGAGTAATACGATCTAATCGTTTAATTAATTACACGGTTAGGTACATACGGTGGCGACGCCGGGGGCGGGCCGGGCAGGGCCATGGCCCTATCGCCGAACGTTGGTCCGATCTTAAACAATATAATAATATGGTCGTTTGAGCAGGAAAAAATCGTAATAGTTCACCGTATGAACACGAAAACACGTAATTATGAATAATAGAGGTACTATACTCTGATATTATTATTTGATAACTCGTAACATACTATCGGGGGGGGGGGGGAGAGGGGTATTCTAATGGCCCGACCTTATAATTGCCGGCCTCCCATTGGCCCTACCTGGAAAAATATCCTGGCGCCGCCGCCACTGGGTACATAATATCGTAATGGCATAATGATTATACGAGTATATATGCCATTTTAAACACATTTAAGACACATTATTATACGGCTGTATACTATTCTATATACTCGTCTGCATTAGTGTCTCGTAGAAAATATCGCGCACAAGAATAACGATCTCCAATTTATAGTAACGTATTCGGAGAAAATGTCATAAAAATATAATGAAAAGGTTTTTTAGATATTATACTGTAAAATATTTATGAAAATTTCAAGTAGGCAACATACTAATATTGTCGATCAACGATCATCAACTCTAGACCATGTGATTTCTATATTTCGATCTTCCTCTTTCCGGATAAACTATTCCAATAAATCAGACACTCTTTACCACGTGCTATCCCTTAATTCCGCTCTCGCGCGCACAATATTCGTTTCGAAGAACAACGCGTTGTGACGTACACAGCGTGTTTACTATTCGACTGATTTCACCTGCAGTATAGTTCTAGAATATATTGTTTAACCGTCTTCGCGTGCATTCCCCGATGACATTATGCCACACATATCCGATACAAATGTTCTCGTCAGTTCTCAATCACTCCTCGTGTCATAACCGATTTCCTTCATAACGTTATTGTTAACCGAATTCAAATAATTCTAATCGTTTATCGATTTGTAACACCCCCGTTAGCAGGTTATACGCCACAGTAATAATATCGTCGAGTTAAAATACTTTTAAATCGAGTTCGAATATATTTTGTATGATTATAATTTAATCGATATTACGTCGTTTTTTTTGGTCCACAGGAAGCCACGCCGGCGGTTCAAGTGCCGTTACAGCAACCGTTCTACCTGTACGACGAGCGGACGCTCATACCGTTCCCGAAAACGGTCACCATTCTGCACGGCGGATACCGCATGTCGATCCCGGTCGGCGTGGTCGTCGCGCCGGTCCCCGTGGGCGTCCTCAGATCCGGTCCGGTGTTCGTCACCACCCTGTACGCCATTCCCGCGGGCCCGTTGCCCGCCCCGGCGCCGTTCAGGTGAGATCCTTCGTCCTTTTCCATCCATCGTCCTCGTGTTCCGCGTGATATTTCCTTCGCGCGAGTGACCGCGGTATAGTAGTCATTCGAACGAGTCTTTGGTCCGCTGTGACGCGATGACAAAACTACGGATTTCAATAATTCGTCCGGGAGTCTAGTGGTCGTCGCGTTTTCGATTTTATCCGCCTTTAATATTTTAATCCATCGAAATCGACTGTTTTCAAATCATGAAAAAAAGAATGGTTACACATCATTTCTGTGTGGAAAAAATAAAATGACGTAAGAACGTGAGACATTCGATCTCGAGTAATCGATGAGTAGACTTCGTGACGAATTGAAATATCCTTTCTTATTTTGTGCTCGTTTAACCCAAAAACGGCTGAGATTTCGCAAAAAAAAAAAAAAAAGCGCAACTACGTTTCCACGCGATCCTCGTGAAGATTAAAAAGTTGTCGGTTTTAAGAACACTCCGATCCAAGTTCGCTTTCCGATCGGAACCGTTTTGGCACTGCTTTAAAAACGATCGATGGGAATTCAGGATTTCTCGTCGTTTATCGAAACTTATTTACTCATAGTGAGTTTTTCCACTCGTCGATTTTTTTATTTCTATTTCTTTTTACGAGTTAAATATTTTATTTTATTTTTTTCATAGACCGCGCGAAATCATCGGGACTGGTCGGCGACTGAGAGAGTTCGAGGACACGATATTTATACGCGCGTGTGTAATAATTATTACGAGAGCTTCGGGGTCACGACCGGAGAGTCAGATTTTACGACTACTCGCGTGCGATAATCTCGTATTGTTTGTTTGTTTTTTTTTTATCATAACGACGACGACCGCGCCGCGTATTTTCGCACGCCGCGAACGACGCGCGACGTCTCGTAGCAGCGTTCCGTATTATTTTTTATTTTATTTTTCGTTTTGCCGCGGTGCCCGTGTAAAATATAACTCGACTCGTACCCGCCGACGACGTGCGTGATATAGGCAGGTATTGTGTGTACGCCGTAACAACACAATGTGCGCGTCGTCGTGTAAAAAACTCATCGCGTTATATATTACGTGTGCCCGTACGGGTTCGAAAACGTGGTTTTTTTCCCCATCACCGCGAGGCGTGTACCGATTTATAATAACACGGTGTAAGACAGACGTTTGCGGTTATATCATTATTTCGACGTTTGTACCATAATAATTATAATACGCGCGTTATTAAATGTGAATTTATTTTGTTTGCGAACGGTAAGGTCGAAAAAAAAAACCGCGTTATTTGCCAGAGACAAATCAAGTTGGACGGCGTTAACGACGTTTTCACAAAACGATTATTACACTTGGTATTTTTTTCCCTCCTTAACGCGTTCACCACTTTAATCGCGATCGTTTATTACGCGAACGATTTTATAAATACACCTAATAACAGTGAGGCGAGATTTATTTGTGCGGCTGCCTGCCGCGGGAACGCGAGATCCGGGTTGTTTTTTTTTACTAGAAACATTTTATTAACGAGGTATTTTAAAAATATAAATACTTAATGGAAATATTTTATTTTTTTTTACGATCGTTTTTACAACTCGACGACAAGAATAATGTTATTAGTTAACAGGATGTAAGTAGTCGACTTAACGCTTGTCTAACATATTATATCGATCGATTTTTCGAATATTAATTTCAATCAATCCACACCCATAGTTGTGCTTCGAGTTACCGAAAGAGACATACATTTTTATTCGGTTTGAGTAGTTATTAAGCAGAAAAAAAAATGAATATTAAGATTTCCCATTACTCATCGACTATATAAAATAAATATTTAAGTTTTCCAGACAATAAAACACGTTATTTACTCATATTATATTACTGACTTTTGCTTGTATGTACAGATTCATTCCGTATTCGCCGTCCTATCCAGCGCCTCAATCGTACTCGCCGGCAGGACCTCCGGCATCGTCGTATTCGCCGGTAGGACCTCCGTCATCATCGTACTCGCCGGTAAGATCTCCGTCATCGTCGTACTCGCCGGCGGGACCTTCGTCTCCGTACACTCCCGCAGGACCTTCGTCTCCGTACACTCCCGCAGCACCTTCGTCTCCGTACACTCCCGCAGGACCTTCGTCTCCGTACACTCCCGCAGCACCTTCGTCTCCGTACTCACCGGCAGGACCTTCGTCTCCGTATTCTCCCGCAGGACCTTCGGCTGCGTACTCGCCGGCTGGGCCTTCGTCGCCATACTCGCACCCGGGACCGTCGTACTCGCAACCCGTGCCGCCCGCGCCGGTTTACTATAATAACGAATCCGTCGGCGATTACGGCGACGAGTTCAGCGGGCCACCCGGCAAACTTTACTCGCATTTCGCCGCCGAATCGTTCCAAAACTCAAAGGAATCGCCGCTGCTGCAACAGCTCAGGGAGGAGTCGGAGAAGAACCGCAAGAAATACGTGCCGCCGTCGATTTCCAATCAGTACCAAACGATCGACGCGTAATAAGACACGACGAGCGACAGACGCTTGTCGTATTATGCTGCCTTCGTTTTTAATTTTCATTCGATAAAGCCTATTTTTGTACCTATATATTATTATATACTCTAGTTCCACATAGATTTATAATAAGACTTTATTTTATATTGCTTTCTTTTTCCTTTTTTTTTTTTACATTAAAATAATATTGCAATGTAACTGATATAATAGAAAAAACAAATACTCGGCAATATTATGTTCTACTAGAACCACGTGTGTGGCGAAAAACACACATTTATTATTCGGAAAAATCGCAATTTCAACTGAATAGCGCTGAAAAGTTAAAACGGTTTTTACGAAACAAAACAGTTTGAAAAAATGTCCGCTATAATAATATGATATACCTGCAGTAGGTAAAGATTTCTTATGTTTACATTAGGTTTATGTACTGTCTAAGATTAAAATAGGTATGTGCCGATGATTATATTATTATATCAATATAGAAAATAATTTTGAAATTACGTTTAATATGCTAACAAATAAGAGCGAAAATTCGGACGAATACTGATTTGAAATCGAATAGCATTTTTATCAGATTGATATTAAATTATTACGTTTATATTAAAGCGCCTATTTGTTAAAACTGTAATGAAAAACGATTGAATTTAGTAAATTATTTACAGCTTTGTAATGTTTTACAGTAGGTATAAAATTTATTAAAAATTATTCAAAAATTGATTTTTTTTTTTTTTATTTTGTCCGCCCTTACAGCTCTCACGCTTTCGCACAGTTTTCATAACACACGCGAGTCTGTTGTATTGCACGAAATTAAAACCAAACGTTTTTCAAATCAATCGAAATGTAGTCGATAATATTCAATGTTAACGTTTATTCTTTGTACTTCTCTGCGTACCCGTTACGTGTAATTATTGTACAGTTTAGTTACATGGGCCATTCTCTTACAGCTAGTAGAAAAACGTTTTTAAAATCAATACGTTTACATTTACGATGGCCACGACGAAAGAAAGAAAAAAATTATTTATTCTGCTCACGTCACTATGGAATTATTGCCGAATTTCCGAGAACAATATTATTGTGAAGGTTTTTAAATTCATGAGAAACTGTGGTTTACGAAAATATGCTCTGTTTCTGAATCGCGATTGACATTATTTCATGGATTGTGGATGAACGGTGTACAATATTCATCAATTTAACTTTTTGTAGTCATTGGCGTTATCGTGCTAATTAAAAATAAAAATAATAACAATTAATAATAATAATAATAGGTACAATGGTACATAATAAATAAAGATATTTATTGCTCATATAAATAATTTTCAAATCAAACAAAAGATTATTACACACACACACACACACTCGTACTTGTAATATTATGTTGCAAAGATATACTTATATTGATTTTTATCGAAACGCTTGTCTAATTTGTTTTCGACTTTTCTTTGCCATAATTCGAAGACGCCTTGCTTATTTCAGAGACGCTCACCAATTTCGATAGGGCCACGTGAACTGCAAATAAAATACATTACAGTAAATTTGTAGGGAAAATAATATTCTCCGTGCATTCGTCGGCGTTTTTGATTATTTATTTATTAAACTCACGCAAAACAATCGGTATCGCCATCAACGCAATATGAAGCAAATTGCCCGACACCAATATTTTGAATGAGAAATAGAAATACGGTATCAAAATAATCAGCGACCAAAAGACCATGTTCAAAACGCAATTGTAATGATATGGCGGAATGAACGCGTCGTATGGTTTGACGCCACTCTCCTTGAACCAATCTCCCGTGTTGAAAAAGCTGACCATCATTTTATCCTGTATACGGTTGAATAAAATAGTTAAATCATTACATTCAGACTTTACAGACGTTTACAAGTCACTTGCATAAGTAAATAAAATATTATTTATTCGAAATTCTTAGTAGTAAATAAAACACCGAGTTTATATAAAGTTTAAGTTTTAAGTAAATGTACAATAGAGTGCTTTTTATTATTTTTATCATTAGAAAATATTAAATTAGTTAAACGGACATTAGTATGACATGTTTGTTTTATGAATAAACTAATTTTAATTATTCTGTGAACATGTCTCCGAGTTTGATTATTATGAAACAAAAGCATAATTTCAATAGACTTAATAATAATATTACATAGTAGTTTTCAAAGAATGAAATCGATTTTTTTCGTAACATTGCAATATTGAGAATCTAATTTATATAAATACAAGTGTACATTTTAGAATAAGTTTTGCGTATATTGACGAGTTCAATATTAAGCGTGTCTGTTTAATACTTTCTTTTTTGATTTATTTACTCGTATTTTAGACTTTGAGTTAGATAATATTTATATTTATTTATTTTTTTTGTAAAAAATCGGACAAATCATAAAAATTATTTTCTCGTTCTTATTTCAATCGATATTTATCATACACTATATTTTATCAGTAATTTAAAACGAACGTCTTAGAAAATAAATGTTAAATTTTATAAAAGTTATTTTTATTCCTTAATCTCGCCTGCCCATTCTGACAAACACGTAAAAAATAATCTAAATTCGTTCAGAGTTTTCACAACTATTACACGCAATATAATAATCGTGTGTGATTCTATTTTTTTTTCAAAGTAAATATCATAAATGTTATAGTATTTTTATGCTATCGACTCGTTAACGTGTTACCTAACGGTGTTTTGAAATGATTACAAGCAAATCGAGTAATAAATCATTAACTATAGACATTACTTTTTTCTCATACATGTCGTACATCCATTTTTCACACTGTTTATCGTTTTCTGGAACTTGTTCAATAGGTATTCTTTCAATGTATATGTGCGCTTCCAATTTTCGACCGTTCATCAACGCTTTCAACGACGGTTTTTCATTTCTGTTAACAATTAATAAATAAACTTTCTATCAATTTAAACGTTACTATTCGCTCCTCGATGTGTTCACACCAAAGTTACATTGAAATAATTATTTTTAAATGTTATAATATTATCTAGAGGTGGTGTTAAACTATAATCATATTTCCCGAACATAAGCGTTAGCAATAAATTATTCAAATTAGTATTTTTATTACGATCATATTTTATTGGATATTTTTAATGTGATAAGAAATTCGCACGATTTTTGATCGTTCTAATTGAAATAATACTCAAATTTATTTTACATATGAATATGTGTATATTTTGTAAATATTTTAGTAATATTTTAATTTTTTCATTGATTTTCGACGACGATAATAAAACCGTCGCCATGTAAAATACTGTATATATTTTTATGAAAACAATTTCCTAATATGTTTCGAAAACTGTAAACATTTTGAAAGGACTACCCACATAGTTGTGTCAACGTAGATACTAATAATAGGTAAAGCACAAACAAACCCTTTAAACGCAATTTGAACGTTGTAGACGGCTGGCAAATTGTGCCTGAAATGTGGCAGTCCGATGGTGAAACCTTTAGTCCTCGGAAGCAAGTGTTCTTTTAGCACTGGCAATCCTTTAGACTGAGCAAACTTCACGCTGGCCTCGTGTTTCTCTTTTGTGAATCGAGTGCCTTCGGCATACAGTAACATCTGCAGAAACGTTTTTAAACACATTATAATTATTGTATTACCAGTGAATTCCCGTTTAAATACGCGAATAGTCCCACCAATAGTGAGATGTGTGAAAAAAAATTACCGAAATCGGATTCGTGTACTCGAACAATTCTTTGAGCTTGTGTTCAATGAGATATTTGTCTTTTGCAATGTCTCTCTGAAGGAATAAGAATTCAGAAAACCACCAACTCCAACCAATCACGGGCATGTATTTAAGGCTGTTTTTAGCAAACGCTTTGCAATTCTTAAAATAAAAATGCAAAAATTTTTTATTTTATCCTTAGATTATACAATTGGCAGTGGTTAAAAAAAAAAAACGTACTCCTAGGATGCCGATTCGATCGGTAACGGCCCAAGCCATTAGCCAGTCGATTTCGTACTTGTGGTTAATAAATAATACTGCATGTTCTTCGCCGAAATACTTGAAATCCTCCTTGTCCACGTAATAATAATATCGCACCCCAGCCCACCAGTCAGACAGGAATACGAATTCTGAAAATGTAATAATTAATATCATTAAACAGGCGACATTATGAGGTGTAGGAGTGTAAGTAAGTTCCTCGCAATAATCGTATATGTATTTCAAAAAAATATTATCCAAATATTAGATAATATTCAGGAAAATATAATCAGTAAACTATAATATTATAACGCGCTGTCGCGAGACTTCCATAGAGAAAAAAAAAACGTGTTTGTGAGCACATTCATTAGTTAAACAAATGTTTAGACATTAGGCTGACACCGTTCGTGCTATTAAAATTTTACTAATATACACATTATTTATAGCCACGGTTCTCAAACGGTATGCCTCGCGAGCACTTTCTATAGAGATCCCGAGAATAAACTATCAACAAATAAAACATAAATTAGGACGTGTAAAAAACAATACGATCAACGTTTTATTTTTTATTGCTTTTGGGTTTTCTTATTAAGTCTATGACGAGTATTTAATAAGTAGTATTTATGCTAGCCGACGTAATGACAAGCTCCGAAATCAAATACGTCTCGAAAACCGATTAAGCAAAGATATAAAACTGTATTATCGGCCGTTATTGTTTTGAGTTTTATTTTATAACAACAATGGATTCGTTATTTCGCAAATCAACTTTCAAAAGACGATGTTATCCCAACGAACTATTTACCGGTATTTTTAGATTCTGTTTACGGCACGAATATTATTATAATATATTATCTAATTTTCAATATTTTAGTTATCATAAAAAAGTAAACTGTGACGTTTAATTACCAAACTATTTTTTTTTTTTTACTTTAATTTACTACAAGTTATAAGTAAACTTTCTAATTTATTATTTATTCAAATTTATAGTATTTTGAACTAAGTTTAATATTAGATCATCAATAATTAAAAATTGTATTGATATATTATAGAAATGTGGTACAATGTTTTTTTTTTTCATTTTTGAATTGAATTAAAATTTAAAATAAAGTATCCAATAATTACTATTTCAAATAAAAATATAAGTATTCACTATCGCTGTCTTGAGAACGTCTACCCACATGATTATATTTATAATAAATGAATCGGTTAACTGTTATATGTAAAATATAGTTCATAAAACTATACGTCATTATACACAATTACTCATAGTAAGTAGAATAGTAAGTGTAAAATTACGAGGAGTACATACCTGACGAAATGACATATGAAAAATAATAATTGACTTTTCTGAAAAGTTCCTTGTTTAGCGGCCATAGCGTTATGAAAAACAATAATTGGAATAAGTTGACAATCAGGCCGCTCACAAAGAATACGAGCGCGAACAATATGTGTACCACGGGATACAGTTTTTCGGACATGTCGGCTGCTGTATTTGCTCTCGAGTCTTATGAAATGACACACATCAAGAAACAACGAGGAGTTGAATTAACTCCGGCGTAACATCGAAAACTAAACCGTATTGTCGAAAAATAAAAATAAATAACAAAATTAACCTTAATCGGACTACCGCTGTATACTTCACAATATTCGTGCCGGCAAACTGCTTGAAGATTTGTTATAATATTCTGATCGAATGCAAGGTCGGGCAAGGTTATTCGATTCAATCGCTGATGATTGATGTACATTATTAAAAATGTGCACTTTGTACTTTTTAAAAATATATATTTACATTTTATCATACTCTCGTTTTAACCTTTTTAATTTTTATACACGAGACGACGCCTGTACCGTAAACAATAAATTATGTATAAAATTCGTCGATTGAATACTCGTTAATCAATTATTATTGTTTCGAATGAAAATTACGACATTTTTTTATGACAGAATTATATATTTAAGTTGCGCAAACATGTCTGTATTGATGAAAACCGATCGAGTCGATTTAAAATTCCATAAATAAAAACGTCGAGCAATGAAACTATGAAATGTATAAAAAAAAAACACGGCAGCACGTCCCCGTTTTTGATAAATTCGACAAAAGTCTGGTTTTTTATTTTAATTCCGATAATCCGATATTTCTAGAGAATGGTAGTTTTAATGATTTTATTTGATCGAATAAATTATCGTGATGGCCCGTCGGATAAAAAGTGATCAGCGAGTTATAAACAATAATAATATATAACTAATATAACTAATAAAAGACACGGGTTATTTTTATTTATGTACCCGTCGTCGTCTAAATCATTGCGTCTATTATCATCGACACACCCGACTGGAATTGCCTACCGTTTTATGGGTTTGAATGTTAAAAAGGGTAACACCGTTCGATGGATTTTTATCGCCCACAAATCCGAAATCCGACACACCCAGAGGGAAAAAAGGAAGTCGATAATAATATTGTTTTAGAACACGAATTCTACTTCGTTCGTTATACATACATATACGTAGGTATACCAACACGGTCTACAATCGGATTACACGGCATACAGCGTGTTTAAAGTCAAAGGTATTTTATACGACATGTTATTATTATTCATTGCAGTCGTGCTTATAAATTACGAACGTAATAGTTTATACCATGACGCAGTGACGCATATAACTTCTCGATTTATGAGGCACCTACTGTATGATATAGTTCATAACGTATTCTGTCGGTGGGTTTAACAGGCGTATTTGCTCCTTTTGTACCTGTCGTAAGAAGCAACGAAAACACGTATAAAAACACAAAATTATTGATTTTACAGATCGAGAAACCGCAAGACTCAATGCTTTCAAACATTTAATACGTATAGGCAACTAAATATTAAATCCGCATCGATCGTCAAAACTCTTTAAAATGTAGTGTATGCTGCGGTGGATCAAAATCTTGTTCGAAAAACGTATGCCTTCATAATGTTGTAAATCCATAACAATTCGATACAATATCATCCTGCAAGTATATGGTAATCGATCGGTTAACGAATTAGTAATAATTGTCTGTAATCATACTGCCCTATCGTTCAGCGTGACTCAGTGGTGACTGAGTCACTGGAACAGTCATGGAAATCGAAATATACGATTAGATAATCTTGCGCGATATATAGTTTATGGTTTATAATATAATACTAACTGAATAACCCGGCTTCGCCCGTGTGCAGTATAACTTTTTATTTTTTCATTTTTACCCTTTTTAACCCCCTTAGGGGTGGGATTTTGAAAATCGGGCGACGTGGTGACACTCTGGAAGGTATTTGGAACAACTCTGTGAAAAAAAAATTGGAAAAAAGTTAAATGGCGTAGTCACAAAACGGGAACATAAAAAAGGCTTGTTCTTTTATATTTTATACATAATAGATAATAGATTAGCTATAGTATGAGCCAATTCCCATTATACATTTGTTTAGATTATTGTTAGATTTTTTTTTTGTGAAAACAGTTTTCTCGGTATATGATTATTAATAATTCGTTAGCAGACATTAACACTAACATTCGTTTATTATGAGTGACGTAAATATTAAAATTAATCGCAATTAATCTAAAAAGTCCTATCGAAATAGCGAATTAATAAATTCCTCGTCGTAACGGTCATTGGAAAAACGTTATTTTTGTGCTCGCGAGTGTGTGTATCAAATGTGTTGAAAATGTAAAATATCTGCGTTGAGACATTTTACTTTACACACGCGTACGTTTTTCATAAATAAATGAACAATATTGATAAAATAATTACTTCAAATCTAACCTTATGTAAATAAAAAAAACTCTGACGAATTTAATGAGACTATATTATGGATAACCTGATGAGTCAGTGACATTGATGAGGTAATTACTAGATTTGCACGTTGAACAGATTTTTCTTTTTATATTATCGTAATGTAGTCGAATTCCCTCATAAACAGACGATCTATGTAATTCTAGAGTAGACTTTTCGGATTTTTCCATTTTCCTTCAGGACCTAACCGCCGCCGTTTTAAAACTCAAAAGTGATCTATAAATTAATGATTAATATTAAACCGTAGGTAACCATATTATAACGTACGAAAAACCAAAATCGTACATATTATTACAATAGATTTAGTCGACACAATAATCGACACTGTTCTTTTGTTTTATGGAAGTCGCGCTTATGGCCGAACATAACGTTTGTTTCCGATGACAAAACAACGCCATTGTCGTTTTTAACTAGAAAAAAAAAAAACATTGACCGTAAACATATTATAATTATTAATCGTACAAAAGATTTGGGATTTTAAACGTTGGATTTAAACATAATATATTATATTATAATATTATGTATACCAGGGGCGGCCCCAAACGGTCGATCGCAGACAATTTCAAAGTCGATCATGTTAGAAATGAGTTTATAATACACGTCTTGTTGTATGTTTATATTATGCACTTTATGCGAGTAAATTTCTAATATGAAAGTCGATCCTCAAAGGTGAAGTATATTTTCTAGTAGATCGTGACCAAAAAAAGTTTGGCCGCCCCTGATGACGTATACAGTCCAACTGGGAGTATAAAAAGTACCAGACCGGGGGGGGGGGAACGAATTAATTTTTACAAGTACACCGTAATTGTTATTGTTTTCGACAAACCGGGGCGTGTTGTCGGCGAATCACTCTGTATGATATATTATTATTGTGCGTCCCAGCCGCATCCGACAATCGTTAAAATAACGTGTCATCGATGCTCGCGGGCGCGCGTAAACAACAATCGCCGATATAATGCGGTGCGACGGACAAAACGAAAACAATGATCGAGTGGTATAGGCCGCGAGTTTTTCGGATGGAAAAAAAACCGACCGAATAATAAATCATTAGGTCGATTATAATGCCGCGCTAACGAGAACAATACGGCGGCCGACCTTAGGGACACAAATATACATTGGATCAAATGACAGAACGGTTGTCGTCGGGTAGACCGCGTATCTCTAACCGCACGAGCGCGCGCGCGCACAGATTTCAATCCCTCCCCTCCTCCGGATCTCTCCCGATGATAACGTTGCTTTAAATTTCTGATTATAAAAAAAAAAAAAAGTCATACGACGTCCGTCTAACTCTTCGGCCACACACACACACACACCGATTGTCTTCCATCGTCTTCCGCCGAAAGCACTGCAACGCGCCGGAAAATATTTTGGATAATATCGTCGTCGTCGTCGTCGTCTTCACGAAAATGGTGGTGAAAGTGTACATATCCGGCATTTCGGGCAACAAGGAGGTAAGTCGTGAGCCGACGATTCGTTCGACTTTTAAAGCTCACGTCGTTCAAACAGACGTTAATTTGCACAACTTAAATTAACTCCCAGTCTAATTATTACACACACACACACGAAATAGAATTAACTAACGATTAATATCTCATTCCAATAATTATAGTATTAACAAATACACTTACGTTGATTACGATTCGCATTTGTCCGTCATGTTATGTCACCATCACAGCATGTTGTTATGCTGTGTAAAGTATTTAAACTTCTGTTTGGGTAGCTTGAGGATTGTTGCCTGTCGCATTATGACTTACACGCCGCCGGGCGGTCGGCTTGTGTTTTTCCAGGTGAAGAAGCGTCAGCAGAGGGTCACCATGATATTGGACAGCAAGAGTATAACCTACGATCTGGTGGACATCACGGAACCGGGCAAAGAGAGCGAAAAGTCGTACATGCAGACCAATAGCAAGTCTAAAGACGGGTCGAAAAACGCTCTGCCACCTCAGATATTCAACGACGACGTTTACTGCGGGGTTCGTATTCTTTAGAATGTTCTCTCTGAAAGTGTGCCATGTCCATAAGCCATCAAAATGCGGTTTTTAACACAATTACTAATCAGTATTGTGATAATCGTGCCGTGCAATCTGAACGCAAACAATGTTAGTTGTAGTTATTCAAATTTATATATTGTGTTTGTTGTTCACTTCATATTTTAGATAGTACTGAAACAGATTTAGAATTAGAAAGTTAATTTTTACCATATTTGGAAATGACTGGTTTGTAATATTTGTTTTGAAACTTTTCTTTTTCATGCTCTACATATACATTTACGTTAATTAATTTTCATTTAATTTGAAAATATTTCGTTTAAACATTTATTTTAGATTATCTAATTGAAATACCCATATGATATTATATGGTTTTGTTTTCAAAATATTTTCCAAAGACCAAAACTTTTTATATGGTAACTTGTTTTTGTTTAGTGTAAACTATAGAGTTAAATATTTTATTAATAACACCGAGTCAATGATATGTAACAAATTATTTACAATTTTTAGACATTTAAAAGTATTGAAAATAAACATTTTATAATACAATACATTAAGCATTAGTATGCAATGCATTCTTTATTTTATAGTCATAAAAATAAAATCTTTTCCATTTGTTAATAGGTTATGATTTGTAGGCATTTTATCATAATAAGTGTATTGAAAAAATTAAATGAATAAATAAATGACTAAACCTGATTGTAGGATTATGATGATTTCGATATTGCAAACGAATTGGACGAGTTAGATAAATTTTTTGATATTTCTACCAAGAGTCCACCTAAGGAATTGAACGGCTCAAATACTGTGGTGAGTGGTAAAATTTTATTGTATACATTTAGGACCAGTACGTTTATTTATTTCAAATGATCTTTAATTTTGGTGTTTTAATGTTTTTAGGAAGAAACTAAAGTTGAAAGTACAAATGGAGACAATGATACAAATGATGGGTAAATATTTTAAAAATTAATAATTGTGTTCTTACTCAGAGTTATTTTAGTGTTTTTGTGAAGTAAATATTTCACTTAAACGCTATTATGTTCTGAACTATTCGTATAAATTAAATGCAAACATTTTATGAAACTTTTAGTCTTAAAATACAATTAATATTTATTAAAAAAAAACGAAACTTATAAAATACTTACTTTAAAATATAATTTTATTTTTATCTATCCATATTTTATTCTGTTAAATTAAATTTGAATTGGTACAATTCGTAGAGTTTTAAAAGAAAATGATATCGAAGAACAACAAGAACCTGTGACTTCTGATGACGAGGATAGTGATAGTGATTCGCTTGACACGCAGGTGACAAGCAGTTATTTTAAAATAAATTTTAATAATTTTTTTTAACAAATTTATCCTTTAAGAGAGATTGTGCGTGGTTTTGTTTTTTAACTGAAATTGTCAACGTTTTAAAATTATTAACATTAATTTTTTAAATTGCACTCATATTTAAATATTAATGCAATGCTATAATAGCATGCTATTTGCATTTATTAACATAGTCATTATTTGAAAAAAAAAAAAAAAAACTTTAACAAGTGTGATTATTAATGTTTTAAATAGTTTTCTATACTTTTAAAATAATAATAGTTTTCTAACATGTTAAATAATTAGTTATTACATTTATAGGTTTTATGAAATGTCAATGTCCTCATTTAACTCGGGCCGTTAATGTCTTTATCACCATATTTTATTTGAGAAAGTTATTAAGCTATATTTTGTGAAAGTTTTACTTAACATTTTTCTAAACTTTTCATTAAGAGCATATGATATTTTTTCTACAAAAGTAATATTAGAAATTTGATTCCAACAGGTTTTAACTGTAATTTAGAAGTTGAACTATTAGGTCAGATGTCTTTGAACTTGATAAGACAATGAGATATAAAATTTAAGTGACATTTAGTTTTCAATGTTATTTACAAATTTATATTAAATGTAAATGTTTTTAAAAATAATTAAAACTTAATTTATATCTAGTTTCAACGCCAGTTAATTTTGAAATACATTTAGACAAAGGTTTTGTATATCATTGAGATAAAAAAATTTAATGTTATTAGTCGCCTTTTAAATTATTTTACTATTTTTAAAAAAAAAAAATGATCAAAATCAATTATTTTTTTAAATTTAGTAACTCGGTTATTGTAAATGTGTGTTTTATATTGCTTATTTAAATACAATTAGAAAATTGAAAAATACTGTTTAAATAAAATTAGTAGGATTTAAAGTTAATGGTCTGCATAAACCTACACCAAAATGTTCAAATAACCAATACTGTCTAATATATTCTAATAGTTAACAAAAAATTATACATGATTTATATACTTTGATCGACTCAAAGAAAGGAAATGTAAAAGGGAAATTTTTAAACTGAATATTTTTTAACTCGAAATTCAATGTAATCAAATGTTAATATTAATTATTTCTAATTGTTTAATTGTGAATGTCGCCATCACAACTATATATTTATGTAATCAACATTTTTGAAAAATTTGTCGTTGAAATAATTGCATGATTACCATTTGATTAAACTACATTTAACAGACTTAGGCTTTTTAATTTTCATTCGGTTAAATAGTGAAAGCTAAAAAATTAATATCAATTTTATTTTTATTTTTTTGAGAAATTTGTGAGTAAAATATTTTGTATCAATTTCAGAACAAATTGAACGGCACAACAGAAAGTCCAAATTCCGTCCCGCTTCCAGATGACATTAATGTATTATTGGGTATACCAGAAACTAAAAAAGAATTTCTATCAGAAACCGAAGAGGAAATCGAAGAGTGAGATGTTTTTACCTACTCAAAATTATTATTAAAAAGGAAAAAATGTACAAAATTATTATTACCTTTTGATGCGCTGCCTGCCTCTACTCTAACAAGTTTTTGTTTTAATTCTTTCTTTTTTCTTTAACAAAAGTTACTATCATTTCCTAGTTGAAAAAAAAAAAGTATTAGATTTATTATTAATTTTTTTTTTTTTTTTATGTTCGATACGAAAAAAATAACTTTTAAAAAACAAATATATATATACGAGCTTTTTAGTTATGTCTCATAATGTTCTCCATGACTACAATATTTATTTTTAGATGTAATTATTGGCTTCTGTTTCATTGATTTGTTTTTAAGTTTATTAGAGCAATCATTAAATGTCAATCGATAGCCAGCTAATCAATAAATTATTATGCTTTACATACATTTTATTATAATTATTACTATATTTAATATTATATTATGTTTATTTGATATTTATACGAATACATTTTAAGAAATGTTCTTTTTTTTACAAACATTGTTTCAAATTATACAAATATGTTAAAAGGCAATAATTATTTATTGTCAGCTCATAATATTAATTATTAATAGTACTCACCTAAATGCCTCATTTAATTATTAATTGATTATTTAATTGTATACCATATTTATTGTAAATAATATTAAATTTATTTATTTTTTGAGGCAAGGGATGCTTAAAAAAAAAAAAAAAAAATCATCCAGCATTTGACTGTTTTAATATAATATCTAATAGGAAGTTATAATTGAATGAAAATAAATTATTATTATTTATATAACTTTTTTTTTTTTTTTTTGTAAAATTGTTTAAACAAATCACATTGTAATTTTTTATTTCTGTATAACGACTGTAAAATGTGCACTAACCTTGTTGTCTGCGTAGGATTTCAAAGCTTGCTAACAGTAGATTGTTTAGTTTCCTTTGCTAATTTTAAAATAACAGAACAATTTCAATAAAAATAAATATTGATCGGTATTTGTTTTAGAATCGTATTTAAAAACCAGAGTTTAATATACATAATATTTTGTTTAACCGTATGTTTGTTTTGATTGGAATGATTTTTATTCTTGCCATTGTTTTACATTCTTTTGTAGTAAATATATAAAATATATTTGTATATATATATATATATTTACGATATAGTTTATTGTAATCTATTGATCATAATTGTTCAGAAAACATATTAATTGATTTACCGTATATTGATTTGTACAAATGTATTGTGTTTTCCATGGCAATGAATTTAAACTAAAACAATAGGTGATTGCTGCATCACCACTCGAGTCGGTCCGCCCCTGTTTCAAAATAAAATATGCAGATGGACTATTATTAACATTAATTGCAGATAAATTGGAAAGAGAACAACAATATTCTGTCAACTGATAACTAATTTAAATCAAACAGATAACAGTAAAATGTTACCATTGTGGTGTTGTTTATCCTTGAAAATTATTGAGACAAAGCATCATTTCAATTTTTAAATAAGGGCGTAAATCCTCAAGAAGGCCATAAAAAATGTTCACCAGTTAACAATCTCCGGTTCTTAAAAAAAAGGATATAAAAAGTCAATTTTATGTCTGCTTTTTTTATAAAAACATTATAAACAAGTATATTATACCATCGATTAAATATACATTAAATATATTTAATCAATGATATAACTTGAATTAAAATAAATAAATTCATATTTTAATTTTAAATTTATAATGCAATAGTCTGTGTAAATAAGTAGTGTTTGAATAGATTGTGTTTTTGACAACTTATACATTGAATTCAAAACATACTCATCGATTAAAAATCAATGATAGCTCATGTCTTATTAAAATAATTCAACCAAACATAAGGGCACTTTAGACAACAGCGGGTAAGTCAAATGAAATCGGCGCGATAGTAGGAAATTTAGTGTTTATTTGGTGGATTGTAATAAGTGTATTATAATCTAAATACAATTTTTTTTTATTTTTTCTAGTGCTACTTCAAACAAAAAGGTTTGGTATAAAGGAAAACTACTTTCTAACATTTATTGATCCTAAACTTCAAATTAATTTTAAATCATGATTTTTAACAGCATTAATTATGTTTTTTTTTTTTTATTCAATTTTAATTAATTTATTATTATTTTTAAAAGGATTATAAATAATTTTATTATTTACCCTATAGAGATGTCCTATGATGTTTCTGTTCTATGTACACTTGGCTTCAGTTATTTGTTAGGTTTGGACTAGTGACGTTTTCCGGGTTTAATTAAATCTGTTCAATTCTTATACAAAGACTCGTAGATCATCCATTGGCTGCAAAGCTAAAGTAAAAAGAAAAAAAATTAGTTTTACTTTCATTACATTGCTGTGTTTACTCTTAAGTTATGATATGTTATTCTAAGTTAAATTTCATCAAAAGAATTATAAATAATAGTATCTCTTACCATATAAAGATGTCCTTTAATGTTTGTGTTCTATGTACACTTGGCTCCCCTTATTTGATTGGTTTGGAAGTGTTGTGAGGTTATACGGGTTTAATTAAATCTGTGTCATTAATCATACACGATATGCGGATCATCCATGGGCTGCAAAGTTAAAATTAAAAAGATAAGAAATTTAGTTTAACTGTCATTACATTGCTGTGTTTACTATTAAGTCACGATATGTTATTCTAAGTTAAATGTCATCAAAAGAATTTTAAATAATAGTATCTCTTACCCTATAAAGATGTCCTATAATGTTTGTGTTCTATGTACACTTGGCTCCTGTTTTTTGATAGGTTTGGAATTGTTGTGAGGTTTCCCGGGTTTAATTTAATCTGTGTCATTAATCATACACGATTTGCGGATCATCCATGGGCTGCAAAGTTAAAATAAAAATGATAACAAATTTAGTTTTACTGTCATTACATTGCTGTGTTTACTATTAAGTAATGATATGTTATTCTAAGTTGAATGTCATCAAAAGAATTTTAAATAATAGTATCTCTTACCGTATAGAGATGTCCTATGATGTTTGGCCTTGTTCTGAGGTTTTCCAGGTTTGAATAATTATTTTTATGTCTCCCTGATCCTCTTGCAACACTGGTGTTGTATGTGAAAGTACAGTAAGGTTTGCAATATTTGTATGATTCTTGTCTGTGCAAGAACCGAATGGAGCCGCATTCTGTTGATTAATTTCAATAGTAATTGTGGAATTATCGTCGTATTTATTTGTTTAAATCACAATACATTTTTGATATGCACATCATTACATCCACCCTAGAATTTTACTGTGTTGTGCCTCCACAGGACAGCTGAGAGGTCACTTGAATTTGAAGAAAAATTTGAATATAATGCTAACGGAGGATTGTTATTTATACATTAAGAAAGAGATATGGGCTGTTTAAGTGTAAAATGAAACACAGTTATTTTACTTTCATTTACATTGATGTTTTTAACGGTTTCATATTGATATTAATTGGTGGATTGTAATGGGTGTTACAGTTTTTTTTTTATTAATTTAATCAGTGCCATTTATCATACGACGATTTGTGGATCATCCATAATCTGCAAAGTTAAAAGAAAAGAAATTTAATTTGACTTTCATTACATCGCTGTGTTTACTATTAAGATGATATGTTATTCTAAGTTGAATGTCATCAAAAGAATTTTAAATAATAGTATCTCTTACCGTATACAGATGTCCAATAATTTTTGTGTTCTATGTAAACTTGGCTCCTGTTATTTGATAGGTTTGGAATTTTTGTGAGGTTTCCCAGGTTTAATTAAATCTGTGTCATTAATCATACACGATTTGCGGATCATCCATGGGCTGCAAAGTTAAAATTAAAAAGATAAGAAATTTAGTTTAACTGTCATTACATTGCTGTGTTTACTATTAAGATGATATGTTATTCTAAGTTGAATGTCATCAAAAGAATTTTAAATAATAGTATCTCTTACCGTATACAGATGTCCAATAATTTTTGTGTTCTATGTAAACTTGGCTCCTGTTATTTGATAGGTTTGGAATTTTTGTGAGGTTTCCCAGGTTTAATTAAATCTGTGTCATTAATCATACACGATTTGCGGATCATCCATGGGCTGCAAAGTTAAAATTAAAAAGATAAGAAATTTAGTTTTACTTTCATTACATTGCTGTGTTAACTGTTAAGTTATGATATGTCATGCAAAGTTAAATTTCACCAAAAGAATTTAATATAATAGTATCTCTTACCGTGTAGAGATGTCCTATGATGTTTGGCCTTGTTCTGAGGTTTTCCGGGTTTGAATATTACTCTTTATGTCTCCCAGATCCCCTTGCAACAAAGGTGTTGTATGTGAAAGTACAGTAATGTCTGCAATATTTGTATGATTCTTGTCTGTTCAAGAACCGAAAGGAGCTGCCTTCTGTTGATTAATTTCAATAGTAATTGTGGAATTTTCGTCGTATTTATCTGTTTAAAGCACAATACATTTGATATTCACATCATTACATCCACCCTAGAATTTTACTGTGTTGTGCCGCCACAGGACAGCTGGGAGGTCACGTGAATGAATTGAAAAATTTGAATATAATGCTAACGGAGGGTTGTTATTTATACATTAAGAAAGAGATATGGGCTGTTTAAGTGTAAAATGAAACACAGTTATTTTACTTTCATTTACATTGATGTTTTTAACGGTTTCATATTGATATTAATTGGTGGATTGTAATGGGTGTTACAGTTTTTTTTTTTATTTATTAAATCTGTGCCAATTATCATACTACGACTCGTGGATCATCCATTATCTGCAAAGTAAAAAGAAAAGAAATTTAGTTTAACTGCCGTTACATTGCCGTGTTTACTATTAAGTCACGATATGTTATTCTAAGTTAAATGTCATCAAAAGAATTTTAAATAATAGTATCTCTTACCCTATAAAGATGTCCTATAATGTTTGTGTTCTATGTACACTTGGCTCCTGTTTTTTGATAGGTTTGGAATTGTTGTGAGGTTTCCCGGGTTTAATTAAATCTGTGTCATTAATCATACACGATTTGCGGATCATCCATGGGCTGCAAAGTTAAAATAAAAATGATAACAAATTTAGTTTTACTGTCATTACATTGCTGTGTTTACTATTAAGTAATGATATGTTATTCTAAGTTGAATGTCATCAAAAGAATTTTAAATAATAGTATCTCTTACTGTATAGAGATGTCCTATGATGTTTGGCCTTGTTCTGAGGTTTTCCAGGTTTGAATAATTATTTTTATGTCTCCCTGATCCTCTTGCAACACTGGTGTTGTATGTGAAAGTACAGTAAGGTTTGCAATATTTGTATGATTCTTGTCTGTGCAAGAACCGAATGGAGCCGCATTCTGTTGATTAATTTCAATAGTAATTGTGGAATTATCGTCGTATATATTTGTTTAAATCACAATACATTTTTGATATGCACATCATTACATCCACCCTAGAATTTTACTGTGTTGTGCCTCCACAGGACAGCTGAGAGGTCACTTGAATTTGAAGAAAAATTTGAATATAATGCTAACGGAGGATTGTTATTTATACATTAAGAAAGAGATATGGGCTGTTTAAGTGTAAAATGAAACACAGTTATTTTACTTTCATTTACATTGATGTTTTTAACGGTTTCATATTGATATTAATTGGTGGATTGTAATGGGTGTTACAGTTTTTTTTTTATTAATTTAATCAGTGCCAATTATCATACTACGACTCGTGGATCATCCATTATCTGCAAAGTAAAAAGAAAAGAAATTTAGTTTAACTGCCGTTACATTGCCGTGTTTACTATTAAGTCACGATATGTTATTCTAAGTTAAATGTCATCAAAAGAATTTTAAATAATAGTATCTCTTACCCTATAAAGATGTCCTATAATGTTTGTGTTCTATGTACACTTGGCTCCTGTTTTTTGATAGGTTTGGAATTGTTGTGAGGTTTCCCGGGTTTAATTAAATCTGTGTCATTAATCATACACGATTTGCGGATCATCCATGGGCTGCAAAGTTAAAATAAAAATGATAACAAATTTAGTTTTACTGTCATTACATTGCTGTGTTTACTATTAAGTAATGATATGTTATTCTAAGTTGAATGTCATCAAAAGAATTTTAAATAATAGTATCTCTTACTGTATAGAGATGTCCTATGATGTTTGGCCTTGTTCTGAGGTTTTCCAGGTTTGAATAATTATTTTTATGTCTCCCTGATCCTCTTGCAACACTGGTGTTGTATGTGAAAGTACAGTAAGGTTTGCAATATTTGTATGATTCTTGTCTGTGCAAGAACCGAATGGAGCCGCATTCTGTTGATTAATTTCAATAGTAATTGTGGAATTATCGTCGTATTTATTTGTTTAAATCACAATACATTTTTGATATGCACATCATTACATCCACCCTAGAATTTTACTGTGTTGTGCCTCCACAGGACAGCTGAGAGGTCACTTGAATTTGAAGAAAAATTTGAATATAATGCTAACGGAGGATTGTTATTTATACATTAAGAAAGAGATATGGGCTGTTTAAGTGTAAAATGAAACACAGTTATTTTACTTTCATTTACATTGATGTTTTTAACGGTTTCATATTGATATTAATTGGTGGATTGTAATGGGTGTTACAGTTTTTTTTTTATTAATTTAATCAGTGCCATTTATCATACGACGATTTGTGGATCATCCATAATCTGCAAAGTTAAAAGAAAAGAAATTTAATTTGACTTTCATTACATCGCTGTGTTTACTATTAAGATGATATGTTATTCTAAGTTGAATGTCATCAAAAGAATTTTAAATAATAGTATCTCTTACCGTATACAGATGTCCAATAATTTTTGTGTTCTATGTAAACTTGGCTCCTGTTATTTGATAGGTTTGGAATTTTTGTGAGGTTTCCCAGGTTTAATTAAATCTGTGTCATTAATCATACACGATTTGCGGATCATCCATGGGCTGCAAAGTTAAAATTAAAAAGATAAGAAATTTAGTTTAACTGTCATTACATTGCTGTGTTTACTATTAAGATGATATGTTATTCTAAGTTGAATGTCATCAAAAGAATTTTAAATAATAGTATCTCTTACCGTATAGAGATGTCCTATGATGTTTGGCCTTGTTCTGAGGTTTTCCAGGTTTGAATAATTATTTTTATGTCTCCCTGATCCTCTTGCAACACTGGTGTTGTATGTGAAAGTACAGTAAGGTTTGCAATATTTGTATGATTCTTGTCTGTGCAAGAACCGAATGGAGCCGCATTCTGTTGATTAATTTCAATAGTAATTGTGGAATTATCGTCGTATTTATTTGTTTAAATCACAATACATTTTTGATATGCACATCATTACATCCACCCTAGAATTTTACTGTGTTGTGCCTCCACAGGACAGCTGAGAGGTCACTTGAATTTGAAGAAAAATTTGAATATAATGCTAACGGAGGATTGTTATTTATACATTAAGAAAGAGATATGGGCTGTTTAAGTGTAAAATGAAACACAGTTATTTTACTTTCATTTACATTGATGTTTTTAACGGTTTCATATTGATATTAATTGGTGGATTGTAATGGGTGTTACAGTTTTTTTTTTATTAATTTAATCAGTGCCATTTATCATACGACGATTTGTGGATCATCCATAATCTGCAAAGTTAAAAGAAAAGAAATTTAATTTGACTTTCATTACATCGCTGTGTTTACTATTAAGATGATATGTTATTCTAAGTTGAATGTCATCAAAAGAATTTTAAATAATAGTATCTCTTACCGTATACAGATGTCCAATAATTTTTGTGTTCTATGTAAACTTGGCTCCTGTTATTTGATAGGTTTGGAATTTTTGTGAGGTTTCCCAGGTTTAATTAAATCTGTGTCATTAATCATACACGATTTGCGGATCATCCATGGGCTGCAAAGTTAAAATTAAAAAGATAAGAAATTTAGTTTAACTGTCATTACATTGCTGTGTTTACTATTAAGATGATATGTTATTCTAAGTTGAATGTCATCAAAAGAATTTTAAATAATAGTATCTCTTACCGTATACAGATGTCCAATAATTTTTGTGTTCTATGTAAACTTGGCTCCTGTTATTTGATAGGTTTGGAATTTTTGTGAGGTTTCCCAGGTTTAATTAAATCTGTGTCATTAATCATACACGATTTGCGGATCATCCATGGGCTGCAAAGTTAAAATTAAAAAGATAAGAAATTTAGTTTTACTTTCATTACATTGCTGTGTTAACTGTTAAGTTATGATATGTCATGCAAAGTTAAATTTCACCAAAAGAATTTAATATAATAGTATCTCTTACCGTGTAGAGATGTCCTATGATGTTTGGCCTTGTTCTGAGGTTTTCCGGGTTTGAATATTACTCTTTATGTCTCCCAGATCCCCTTGCAACAAAGGTGTTGTATGTGAAAGTACAGTAATGTCTGCAATATTTGTATGATTCTTGTCTGTTCAAGAACCGAAAGGAGCTGCCTTCTGTTGATTAATTTCAATAGTAATTGTGGAATTTTCGTCGTATTTATCTGTTTAAAGCACAATACATTTGATATTCACATCATTACATCCACCCTAGAATTTTACTGTGTTGTGCCGCCACAGGACAGCTGGGAGGTCACGTGAATGAATTGAAAAATTTGAATATAATGCTAACGGAGGGTTGTTATTTATACATTAAGAAAGAGATATGGGCTGTTTAAGTGTAAAATGAAACACAGTTATTTTACTTTCATTTACATTGATGTTTTTAACGGTTTCATATTGATATTAATTGGTGGATTGTAATGGGTGTTACAGTTTTTTTTTTTATTTATTAAATCTGTGCCAATTATCATACTACGACTCGTGGATCATCCATTATCTGCAAAGTAAAAAGAAAAGAAATTTAGTTTAACTGCCGTTACATTGCCGTGTTTACTATTAAGTCACGATATGTTATTCTAAGTTAAATGTCATCAAAAGAATTTTAAATAATAGTATCTCTTACCCTATAAAGATGTCCTATAATGTTTGTGTTCTATGTACACTTGGCTCCTGTTTTTTGATAGGTTTGGAATTGTTGTGAGGTTTCCCGGGTTTAATTAAATCTGTGTCATTAATCATACACGATTTGCGGATCATCCATGGGCTGCAAAGTTAAAATAAAAATGATAACAAATTTAGTTTTACTGTCATTACATTGCTGTGTTTACTATTAAGTAATGATATGTTATTCTAAGTTGAATGTCATCAAAAGAATTTTAAATAATAGTATCTCTTACTGTATAGAGATGTCCTATGATGTTTGGCCTTGTTCTGAGGTTTTCCAGGTTTGAATAATTATTTTTATGTCTCCCTGATCCTCTTGCAACACTGGTGTTGTATGTGAAAGTACAGTAAGGTTTGCAATATTTGTATGATTCTTGTCTGTGCAAGAACCGAATGGAGCCGCATTCTGTTGATTAATTTCAATAGTAATTGTGGAATTATCGTCGTATATATTTGTTTAAATCACAATACATTTTTGATATGCACATCATTACATCCACCCTAGAATTTTACTGTGTTGTGCCTCCACAGGACAGCTGAGAGGTCACTTGAATTTGAAGAAAAATTTGAATATAATGCTAACGGAGGATTGTTATTTATACATTAAGAAAGAGATATGGGCTGTTTAAGTGTAAAATGAAACACAGTTATTTTACTTTCATTTACATTGATGTTTTTAACGGTTTCATATTGATATTAATTGGTGGATTGTAATGGGTGTTACAGTTTTTTTTTTATTAATTTAATCAGTGCCAATTATCATACTACGACTCGTGGATCATCCATTATCTGCAAAGTAAAAAGAAAAGAAATTTAGTTTAACTGCCGTTACATTGCCGTGTTTACTATTAAGTCACGATATGTTATTCTAAGTTAAATGTCATCAAAAGAATTTTAAATAATAGTATCTCTTACCCTATAAAGATGTCCTATAATGTTTGTGTTCTATGTACACTTGGCTCCTGTTTTTTGATAGGTTTGGAATTGTTGTGAGGTTTCCCGGGTTTAATTAAATCTGTGTCATTAATCATACACGATTTGCGGATCATCCATGGGCTGCAAAGTTAAAATAAAAATGATAACAAATTTAGTTTTACTGTCATTACATTGCTGTGTTTACTATTAAGTAATGATATGTTATTCTAAGTTGAATGTCATCAAAAGAATTTTAAATAATAGTATCTCTTACCGTATAGAGATGTCCTATGATGTTTGGCCTTGTTCTGAGGTTTTCCAGGTTTGAATAATTATTTTTATGTCTCCCTGATCCTCTTGCAACACTGGTGTTGTATGTGAAAGTACAGTAAGGTTTGCAATATTTGTATGATTCTTGTCTGTGCAAGAACCGAATGGAGCCGCATTATGTTGATTAATTTCAATAGTAATTGTGGAATTATCGTCGTATTTATTTGTTTAAATCACAATACATTTTTGATATGCACATCATTACATCCACCCTAGAATTTTACTGTGTTGTGCCTCCACAGGACAGCTGAGAGGTCACTTGAATTTGAAGAAAAATTTGAATATAATGCTAACGGAGGATTGTTATTTATACATTAAGAAAGAGATATGGGCTGTTTAAGTGTAAAATGAAACACAGTTATTTTACTTTCATTTACATTGATGTTTTTAACGGTTTCATATTGATATTAATTGGTGGATTGTAATGGGTGTTACAGTTTTTTTTTTATTAATTTAATCAGTGCCATTTATCATACGACGATTCGTGGATCATCCATTATCTGCAAAGTAAAAAGAAAAGAAATTTAGTTTAACTGCCGTTACATTGCCGTGTTTACTATTAAGTCACGATATGTTATTCTAAGTTAAATGTCATCAAAAGAATTTTAAATAATAGTATCTCTTACCCTATAAAGATGTCCTATAATGTTTGTGTTCTATGTACACTTGGCTCCTGTTTTTTGATAGGTTTGGAATTGTTGTGAGGTTTCCCGGGTTTAATTAAATCTGTGTCATTAATCATACACGATTTGCGGATCATCCATGGGCTGCAAAGTTAAAATAAAAATGATAACAAATTTAGTTTTACTGTCATTACATTGCTGTGTTTACTATTAAGTAATGATATGTTATTCTAAGTTGAATGTCATCAAAAGAATTTTAAATAATAGTATCTCTTACCGTATAGAGATGTCCTATGATGTTTGGCCTTGTTCTGAGGTTTTCCAGGTTTGAATAATTATTTTTATGTCTCCCTGATCCTCTTGCAACACTGGTGTTGTATGTGAAAGTACAGTAAGGTTTGCAATATTTGTATGATTCTTGTCTGTGCAAGAACCGAATGGAGCCGCATTCTGTTGATTAATTTCAATAGTAATTGTGGAATTATCGTCGTATTTATTTGTTTAAATCACAATACATTTTTGATATGCACATCATTACATCCACCCTAGAATTTTACTGTGTTGTGCCTCCACAGGACAGCTGAGAGGTCACTTGAATTTGAAGAAAAATTTGAATATAATGCTAACGGAGGATTGTTATTTATACATTAAGAAAGAGATATGGGCTGTTTAAGTGTAAAATGAAACACAGTTATTTTACTTTCATTTACATTGATGTTTTTAACGGTTTCATATTGATATTAATTGGTGGATTGTAATGGGTGTTACAGTTTTTTTTTTATTAATTTAATCAGTGCCATTTATCATACGACGATTTGTGGATCATCCATAATCTGCAAAGTTAAAAGAAAAGAAATTTAATTTGACTTTCATTACATCGCTGTGTTTACTATTAAGATGATATGTTATTCTAAGTTGAATGTCATCAAAAGAATTTTAAATAATACTTAATAGTATCTCTTACCGTATACAGATGTCCAATAATGTTTGTGTTCTATGTAAACTTGGCTCCTGTTATTTGATAGGTTTGGAATTTTTGTGAGGTTTCCCAGGTTTAATTAAATCTGTGTCATTAATCATACACGATTTGCGGATCATCCATGGGCTGCAAAGTTAAAATTAAAAAGATAAGAAATTTAGTTTAACTGTCATTACATTGCTGTGTTTACTATTAAGTCACGATATGTTATTCTAAGTTAAATGTCATCAAAAGAATTTTAAATAATAGTATCTCTTACCATATAAAGATGTCCTTTAATGTTTGTGTTCTATGTACACTTGGCCCCCGTTATTTTATAGGTTTGGAAGTGTTGTTTCAAAGAACGGTTTGATATTGATATTAATTGGTGGATTGTAATGGGTGTTACAGTTATTTTTTTTATTTATTAAATCTGTGCCATTTATCATACTACGACTCGTGGATCATCCATTATCTGCAAAGTAAAGAGAAAAGAAATTTAGTTTTACATTCATTACATTGCTGTAGTTACTGTTATGTTATGATATGTAATAATAAGTTAATTTTTCTTATAAAGAATTTTAAATAATAGTATCTCTTACTGCAAAGTTTAAGTAAATAGAAATAAATAAATAGTTTTAATTTCATTAAATTGCTATAATTACTGTTATGTTATTGTTAATTCTAATTTTTTTTTCTTAAAAATTATTTTAATTAATAGTATCTCTTACCGTATAGAGATGTCATATGATGTTTGTGTTATTTGTACACATGGCTTCAGTTATTTGTTTGGTTTGGACTTGTGAGGTTTTTCGAGTTTTATTAAATCTGTTCAATTAGTATATGAAGACTCGTAGATTATCCATTGGCTGTAAAGCTAAAATAAAAAGAAAAAAAAATTAGTTTTTCTTCCATTATATTGCTGTTATTACCGTTATGTTATAGTTAATTCTAAATTTTTTTTCTTAAAAAGAATTTTAAATTATAGTATCTCTTACCGTATAGAGATGTCCTATGATGTTTGTGTTATATATGTACACATGGCTTCAGTTATTTGTTTGGTTTGTACTTGTTGTGGGTTTTTCCAGGTTCATTTAAAAGGTTCCATCCTGGCACATACATAGCTATACCAAGTCATTGGGTTTGCTATAGAGGTTCAGTGTTCATGTTGGCTTGAAAAATAATGGAAGTATGGTAGTGCATACGAAAATCACTCGATAAATTTAATTTAATCGAATCGCGATAAATAGTTAAGACATTTGTCGACATTAAGCACTGTCGCGGTGAAAAATAAAATGTGACCGAGAAGAGCTTTCGGGACCGTCGCCGGCAGTATACTGAACGGCCCTGTCGGGTGAGCTGCCGCTGTAGATTAGCTTGTTTCTCTATCCGTCCGGTTGCGCGTGCAACTCGGCTCTCATTGGCTGGGCGGAGCGAGCAGCTCGGCTCTCATTGGCCGTGTTACCCGCGCGGTTTTGAACTGATGACTCATTTAGGTCTTGTGCAAACACACCTACGTATTGTTATTCGTTTTATTGTTACATAATTATATATTCATAATGAACCATCATTATATCATTATATTATAATTAAGTACCTATTATATAATTACTGATTTGTTCGATTTTTAGACGTTTCTCGTGCATAATTCACGATTAGTTTTTCTCCTTTAATTTTAGTGAATATAGTACCCTCCCTCATTAAAAAAAAAAAAGAAAAAATGTCTCCCTCTCAACATTTTCCCCACTTCAATCCCATTGGACAAAGGTAACACTTATTGCATCCCCAATAAAATAAGATAATAAATATAAATGAACTTGGCTAATTTGACATAAATGTTAATCTTCGGGTACACTAGCGAGTAGTAAAAATATATTCATCACTATACTTACATTGACGAAGCAAAAAAATTTTATAAAAGATTTCATTACAAACTAAATAACCATCCAAATAAATTCATACTAAACTTGGCCACTCGCACCATACCCGGCAATCCCTCCGAGACGCCTCAAACGTAAGTGGTATCGCGATCTTATACCAAATGAATTTATTTTTAGTAAATTTAATTTGCGTACCTTGACTACGATTGATGAAATCTTAGTTCTAATAGTTATTATTTTTTTAATAATATTAAATAAAAAAAACACTTACTTTGTTCTTTTGTGACATAATGTTCGCATTAATATTTCCAATTCTTTTTTTCCGTTTGCTCAATAGAGTTCCTAGTTTTTTTGCCATAATGCCAGTCCTTCCCCATTTTTGAAAATTGTTTATTGTAAAAATAGCATGACTCATTCGATTCACAATTAATAAAAACACATTGTTTTTAGAGCTCTTAGGTACTTATATACTAATATATATTATATAATATGTATATTTAATCAATGGTCAGGTAAAAGTTAGGAAATTAAATCCACTAACTCTAGGCTCTAGTTATAACTTGGATTTCATTGACTACCTTGGGTTCCTCAGACATATAGGGAAAGCAAAACGATAAAATTATGAACACTACCTATCATTTTGAAACATACATAATTTTTTTATTTTACTGTGTTCATTATAGAATTTAATATGTTACCTGGAAAAAATAAATATAATATTAGTTTTTGTGTAAAGCTTTACAATTTGAATATTGAATATACTTAAAATATATATATATATTATTTTTATTCTAATCATTTGATGATAAAAAACTTAATATATATCAAAATAATTTAAAAATAACAGTTTGAAAAAAATAATCACTCGATATAAACTAAATTCAATCAAAAACCGTTCAAACCTTAACTAGTTATACTCAGAAGAGCGTATCTATACTGATTAGTACTGGGATTTCGGATAAGTACATAAGGTGAATTAGATTTGCACTTTGACCAAAGGCCAAATAATTCTAAAAGTGCTGGGGCAGGCACGTAAGCAATGGCGACAAATTTGGATTTAGTAAAACTGTAATGACTTTTGCAAGCGAAACCCAAAATGACACGGCTGCAACTGTTTTTCAACGTTAACTGTTCTTCAGGAATCCACAATTTTTTCATCTGATTCAGATACTCCTTGACTATTTGTGAGGTGGGTGATCCTTTAAGTTTGCGTCGTTTACAGAGTACGTTCCTGTTCTTCTTCTCTGATACTCGTTTACGTCTCAGAGATCTTAAGAGTTTTTTATGTTCCAAACGGTATATTTTACGTTTGAAGGCATTCAAATCTTTGTGGTTTTTTTCTAGAGGACCCAGGTACGATTTAGTTCTAATATTGTTCAAATCATCGGTGGTCGGTAAACACAAGTGTGAATTGGATTTTAAAACACCTTTTTGAGAAATTTCAAGCATTACTGGCACTAAACAATTTTCAAAATCAACAAATGCAGTCTTTAAATTGTCTAAATCGATTTTTTCTTTTAATTTTGAGATTGCATTTTGTAAGTAAGTCAATACTTTGACATTTCGCAACACAAACATATCATTAGAGATAAACATCCATTCATTACATAGAATATCCCAAGCACAATGAAATGGAGTTTGAAAACCTAATTTAACGTAGTTTGTTCGCATTTGCGGCGGGAGTTTAAAGTGTTTTTGCATGGCTTCTTCTTTTTCCAAAATGGCTCTAATTTTTCCTGCATCGGTATCAGGTTCATTTGAGCGTGGCAAACATTGCTCCAACATCATAGTAGTAGTTTCTCGTAGCCCTCCAGGTTGACATCCATTGATAATTAGCCCCAGCCAAAATGGCATTGCCCATTTAGCGGGCAACACAATATCCCAGCCACTGCCATAACCTTAGACAAAATAAACAATTCTCAATTTAATAATTTTACAGCGATAAAAATGAAATGTATAAAATAACCTGGTCTAGTGTTTGGTAGACACTGTCCTGGCCGTTGAATTAATAGTATTGGAATAATAGACATTGAATGTTCATTCAATGCGATTTTATCATTTCCAGAAATTATGAAATCACGACGTAACATATTCATTTTACAATTGGGCATCTTTTTTTGTGTTGACCATTTTCGAACAGTTGTGTCCCAAATTTTAGAATAACTTGCAGTTATCGGTAGTGTAAAAGAGTAGTTATCTGGTAGTAGACAATCTGTAGACAATAATTCAAAAGAAATTAAAATATTATAACAGCTCAATGGTTTATAAAATGCATAAAAATTGTATAAACCTTTTGAAATAGGCAAAGCCTTTGTTCTTTTCTTTGGAAACGCCAACCTTGGGTCTATAGTATGAAATCCTATTATACTGTTTGGTGGATATGATTCCGGTCTATTAGCACCACCAAAAGCCTCCCAGAGTTCTTTTTGGATATTAGTCGAGTCTTTAAACTCTTTCAAATGTGAAGACCACCATTCTTCTTTGGCATAGTAGTTCGAATTAACCAAATCGGCAGGATATAATACACGGCTTAGAACACTGTTTGACAATGGCCCAGTTAGTCGGAACCTATTCAAGGTATCTTTTAATAAATACATCTTGACAGCGCCATTGACATAACAAGAACCGTGTACAGAATTTCCAGTAATCTTTGGATATTTAACGGTTTCTAGAAGTCTTGGTCTCTTCAAAACTGGTGGTTCCCATTCCAAAAAGTCTGAATTGCTTTGTCTCAGCTTAAATGTAACTTCTAATGCTTCGGCCAGTTGTTTATAAGTAGAAGGTTCCGCCCAAATCCACAATGCTCTTGATTTTTCTTTAATACAAGTATCCCACATAAACGATACTCTACCAATAGCTTCGTGAGGATAAGCGTCATGATTGTACATGTAAATTGACCCTTCTCTAGTTCCTTGTGAATAACATTTAGCTTTAAATGTACGTCCACAGTCTTGATTTACGTGGTGCATTAATCCTTCAACAAGTTCGTCATATGGTCCTTTCAATTCAATGCAACCCATGTATGATATATCCTAAACCATGACATAATCAATAAAAATATACAGGTAGGTAGGTATAATGAAATAAATGTGACATGATATTTTACCTGAGCTAAACAGTGATTTCCTATTGCTCTGTAACAAGCTCGATAGGTTTTGTCATGTGAACTTTTTGGTAATTTATATCCATCCTTAAGTACCATATGAAATCGTTTTGCAAACCACACATGGGTTTCCAACCATTTACCATTTTTTTGACGACGTACAAAGTCTAAACTGCGACTTTTGGGTTTACGCCTGTAATTTTTTCTACGTCTCACATGTTTATTGATTTGATTTTCAATCTAAAACATATTTAAATAAAATATATAAATTATCTGATAAGAAATTATTTAAAAATGTTAATCTTATAAATACTTACAGATTTTTTATGAGCAGTCCGTAAATCTATTGGCATTCGATTTACAGTTGTGCTCATCACTCTACGACGCATTTTTTTGGGGAGACGTTGAAATATCATTTTATTGCTTTTTTTCGGAGTATCTAAAAAACGTAAATTACATTATTTTTCATGACCTTTATAAAAAAAAGAAGCATTATTTAACAAATGGCTAAATAAAATATTAATTGGAAGTACAAATGTAAAGTATGAACTAAAGATTTAGGTAGGTACTAGGTACGCCATTGATTTTAGAATAAATTATTTTATAATCAACTGGTAGTATGAAAAAAAGCCTAGAATCAGTCTGTTACTACTTACATTATATTATGTAACACAACAAATTCGATAGATAAAAGCTAATAGTGTTGTTTGTATCTATTAAACAACAATATAATAATAACAACAGCCAATGTTGTCAAATAGTAAGTAAAATAAACGGTTAATCGAAAATTCAAAAACAGAATGAATTACAAAAGAATTTCATCAATCTTTTAATAAAAAAAAAAGAAAAGTAAAATACGCTTTTCTGATTACCCACTATCTAAATGAGCACATAAATATATAGTAAAAATGATCAACAGAAGTTCTCACTCAATGTCCTAACCCTTCTGCATAATATGCCTACAACTGGATCTAGAACGAAAACTTTTGGAATTTCACGAAACCTAACCTAACCGTACTACATCGAAAGTTCAAAGCTCAAAGGACAAAAGTGAAGTTAAGTAGTTATACGATTACATTTCGAAGGGATTGTGTTTAAGGCCTTTTACTTTTGATTTTTTTATCCAAGTACAAACAAATGATAAACTCGAGTCGGATAAAATCGCACTCACTTATTTCTTTGAGCAGGGCTTGTATCTCCTGGTTGCGCGCGGATAAGAACGAATCCACGTCCACCTGATTGCCCGGTCTCAAGTGATCGGCCTCGTCTGCTAATATTTTGTGAAAATGATCCATGACTATAGTAGTGGTCGACGAGTACTTGTTGTTTAAAACGCCGAACGTTCGCGATCACGAGGAATAAACGAGTAGAGTCGGCGACCCCACAGGTTTTCGACGTTTTGTAGAAGCCCGATGTGACTGTGAACCAAATCCTCGGAGATGTGTTCCGCGCTGTACTTGAAAACAGAATAAAATGAACTATTGAAATTTTTTGAACGCGAAAAAATCCGATATCGTTGCGGACGTCCGCACGTGTGCCCGGAGCCCGATATCAATGATTGATAACAACGGACGACTATAATAGTTAGTGATACCGCGGTTGAAAACACGACCATGATTGTACGCTACGAAAATACAACGATAAAAATCCAAGTTCAGGATATTATAATATTATAAAAATTGGTATTTTTTCGTTTGGTTTAATCAACCGTAAGTTGTTTGAAATGTATCGACAACGTGTTTTGTACGCGAGTGTAATTTTCCACACCGCTCTTCGAACATAAAACATTGCCAATAAATGGTAGATATCATTAAAACGCGTCGTGTCATAACACGATTTCGGTACGAACGGATAATGCGATAATTAATGAAAACATCGGTGTAACAATAAAACGAGAGTAAAATATTTTCCGCTCAAACTTCAAGTTCCTCTACTGCTGGCGCTTTAGAATATTTAAACAAAATCAATCTAACTGGGTTTTCTGACGCAACTGTGTTGAACATTGTGTAGACTTGACGACAGGATATTTGATTTTCTAAACTCAAAAAGGTCATTTTCAAGAAGGATTTTAAAACCTCCGATTTTCAGAAATAATATTGACTCACTTGAAATTATCGCGACTCCTCTGAATATCTGTGCGTTTTCTTCCATGCCGGTGGCGGCGACCTTATCAATATTACACCGTCATCGACGCGACACGATTTCGCGATAACAATAATAACAATTTTTGATTATAACACCGCAACGTCCACGAACGCTTTGGATTGCTATTGCCCGTGTTTGGTTTCGTCAAATCTCGCCGATCGTCTGCCGGTTTTCCAGGAGCAAAACTCGAGTCCAAAGTAAGTGTCGATTCGAATTTGCCTGCGCGACCGAGTGCGTACTCGGCCCGAGCTCAAAACGCGTGTAAATGGATCTTTTATTCGTCGTAAACGGCGGCAAGTATTGTCGCGCTCGCGTCGTTTATCTGTCCACTGTTCGGTAACAATATTGTTGAAAACGAATTATTCATTCGCAGAGAATCTCCAAAGTGTCGAACGCGGCACTCGCAGCATAACGTTTTTCAATCTACCGTAGGACTTCTTAAATTACATAATTATATCAGTGTTGTTGGGAACCGGAACGTTATGCTTATAATCGTGACAAACCGGCCAACTTTCCCAGTTTCCCTGGCCAATTCTGACCCTTTTCGATGTCTTTTATTAGATTTCATTCGTTTAGATATAAATAGTAAGTCGAGTCGCCATCATATTTTGTTGTATGTGATATAAAAATCTTACTTTCAAATTATAGATACAATATTGTGGTTGTAATACTGTAGATGTACACGTTATTCTTATAAGTGAATATTTAATATTCCTCCCAGACCTTCATTTATGCTTGTTTTCCAAAATTTAAATTTCAAATAATTTTCTTCTTATTTCTAACTAAATTATTGTTAATTATTGTATTTTTACTAGAAAAAAATTGATTTCAGGATGATTAAATTGTTTTTTAAATATTTCATTATTTAATACAAACATTTGGCAAGTGATTTTAACTTTCTTTTGTTCTATTTAAACAAACTTATATTTTTTCTTAGTAATAAACATATAACTGAAAAAAAAAAAAATGTTTAATTTATATTTTTAATTTTCAGAATGATCACAGACGTACAATTGGCTGTATTCGCCAACGTCTTAGGCGTCGGCTTATTTCTTTTAGTGGTTCTTTACCATTATGTTACAGCAAATTTCCCATCAAAATAACCATTTCATTGTAAGTATTGATTTAGATTTAAGTATATTATAAGCCAATGAAGCCAATCATTCTTATTACTTTTTTTTATTTTAGGTTCCATGTTGACATTATATGCGGTGACTTTTCAAGTATAGTAAACTTTTAATAATTAATAGTTGGTAAACAATTTTATTTCATTATATAGCGGAGGTTATTATTTTAAGTTTTGAAACTATATTATTGAAAACATTTGGTGTTAAACATTTTACAAAGTTTAGTATCATCCCGTTTAACACATTAGATGAAAAAAAAACAAAGAAATCAAAATTCTTTGATTCGAAAATTTAAAAATAAAATTTATTGTTGTTTAATATGTATCTTTTTATGTTTTTATTGTAATTTTTTTGTCCTGAGCAACTGATCAACAAGCAAAAAACAAAAAAAAAAAAAAAAGGTCATTGATGATTGTGGGTCGCCAAAATTTAAAAAATAATAATAATGGGTCGTACCATAAAAAGTTTGGAAACCTCTGCTTTAGATAGTGAATCTAGTGAATGCCACAATTGTTTTCAAAATGCAAGTTAATATTTTCTATGTGATAACAATTTAAATTATTTTGCAGAACATCAATATGAATTACATTCCAGAGAGCTGGCAAGTTCATCTGCGTGTTGGGCGTCATACCATAGCTTTAATTAAATAAAATAGTTCTCATTGGTCGTTGGACCATGGATATTTCGATTAAAATTCACGGATTCAATGGTCACACAAATCTAATGGCAACAAAAATGAAAAAATTTACCTCGATCAATGGAATTATTGTATTACAATATTGCTCTATATTATGAGTGGCGTATTACTCAAACATCAGCTCGTTGATTCCTCATTAAATGTCAAATTTTTGTTATTTTTATTATTATTTTTGTTCCAAGTTTAAATTGAGTTTACCATATAACTCATTCGCAAATTATCAATGAATCTACCACAATGTACACTATCTAAATATTGAATTTATACTTAATTATATTATTATATTTTAACTGGGGTTTTTTTTTTATCTTTTATCCTGCCTTGTCATCATTACACAATTTAATATAGAAGTTTGACTATCCTAGTAGCCACATATTATAAGTATTGTTTAGTAATGTATTAGATACTTTATACTGTGAGATTATTTGTAATTTTAATACACTATTGTGGTTAATATCTCTGAACACGCGCCGCGAGGTTAATAATTACCCTAGACATATTTTTCAACATTAAATTTAAACGTGGGCTATTGTGTTTACCTTCCTAATTATAGATTTATAACAAAATCAAAGTATTTTATAACTTTTTTTTTTATTACAACACGTTCACTTTTTCAATAAAAAATGCCTGCTGTTATTGTTATGAGATAAAGAATATAATATATGCGCTTGTTTACATTCCTAGAAACCGTGTGTGGGGTTGAGAGTTAAAAATTTGAATATGTCTTGGTCGAATAGGGTTAAAAAAAAAAACACAAACCCCTTAATTAATAGTAATGTAGTGTTCAACCATAAATCTGTTTGAAAATTGTGGATATTTAAAATTTGAAACATTTACGGCAGACGGATAAATAATATAATAAAAGTGCTCTCGTGCAGATCTATGGGGGCGTAACCGTGATTTAATATCCTAAACAAAAGATATTTAATAGTTCATAGTGACATTTTATTTTTCTCGCGAGACCTGACCTTATGATAAAACACGTGAACTGACAATATGAATAGGTTTTATTATTTTTTGTTACTCGTTAAAGGTTAAAACAACTTTGAGAGTGGAATGATTTCAAACTTGAAGGATATTAAAATGTAAAAGTGAGCCCATTATATATTATTATAAATACTTCAAAACTTTTACAACACTATATTCACTCATCAATAAAATACAAAGAAAAAAATAGGCATGGTTTACCTGCTTTGAGAAGCTTTAATTATTCATTTCTATCACCGGATTTCCAACGTGAAAATGCCAAATGCAGTGTGCAACAAAACAGCTGTGGTGTTCATCACAACTGGAATCATAACGGCGATTTATCAAATGGACTGTTCTTCAAACAAACATAACGGCTGATTGAAAGACTGAAACGATAAAGACCGATCAGAGAAAGCCGAAAGACGATTTTCGTTCCAATCGATTTCACCTCCTTGTCCTTGTTTTGCGGGTCTACTATCGTGTTGCCAGGCAGTAGACGGTGTGACAACAATCGATTAAAATAATAATTAATTCGTTTTATTTGTTCGTTTGAACTCCGAACACGGTCATACTTATCTATTATAGGTACATCATTTCGGACGAAAAACTGAATTACTTATATTTACTATAAATTTAATATCGTTTTATTTAGTTTTTTTTGTAAATCGAATAAAAGAAAACAATTCGATTAGGTAGATAATTATTATTGAAAAGTTTACACTGTCGGTGAACTCAGAAGAATAGGAATTAGGTATATAAGAATACTTATCGAGAACGATATAATTTAAAAATCCTATATTTTGTAGGGCCCATTATTCTTTTCGGAGAACTTAATAGGAATAAAAATAAATATTATAGTCGAATTTGAAAAATAATATTGGTCGTGTTGCAATGTAAATTTAAAATTATACGTTGCTTAATAATTATAACATATTTATGTACCCAACGGCCAACACTATACGTAAAGGTAGTCGAACTCGTCTATTCGTTTGAAAATCTGCCTCTTATTGATTTTAGCATGATTTTTTTTTCTTCAAAAAGTCCATGTCGAACGAACGAAATAATTAATGTGGGTTTTTTCGTTAAAATCTTCTTAAAAGGATCCATTTATGTGTGACTGCCTCGGGGCACTAGGACTCGAAAACTTCGGTCCTGGATTCGGGCTGTAGTGATTTTAACTACTTGAGAAACTCTATATTATAGTAGTTTCGATTTGCATTATTTGTGAATTGTATCGTCACGCCCAAATTTCTTACTGGTAATCCAAACATGTTACGCTTACACGATGACGCCATCCGCCAAATCTGAGTCATGATTTTTGTTTTATACATATTATACTTCGACACGATAGTGTTTCAATAATTATTACACGTGCCACGTAGGCAAATCGAAAATTATCTCACACTCGTATCGAAATGCCGTCGGATACCTATGAAAATGTATTTATTTATTTTTTAATTGTAACGGAAAGAGAATTAAGCGTATGTCTTCCCTCTTCCCAGCTCTTTTTCGCCATTTATAGAAACGAAAGGGAAAAAAAATGGAAACCTTTCGAACGAACGAGAGGAGCAGTAGATAATATTCATTAACTATAGTGACGAAAATATTATATTTAAATTTCTTCATCAGTAATATTGCCCGGGACGAATCGTATTGTTAACTTTCGAAAATCTCGGTGTTGCATTATACGATTTCGTCGAGGCTTTTGAATTCGTCGGATGTTTGTTTTTGCCGACAGACTGCAGTGATCGCGTCTAGGGTAGCGTTGCATAGTTTTGTTTAAAGCGGAGACTGCACCGGGAGAGTGTGCGCGAGAGAGGGTGTGCATATACGTTTCGTATACGGCGGAGTTTATGAGGGTGACGGCGAATTGATTTGTGTCTGGTCGTAAAGTTCTTAAACGCGGTATTGATGACTGGCGTTGCACCGCGTTTCAAAAGAATATTTTTTACGTAACTTGTGACGACTGTACGAAACGAGGTTACGTTTACACTGCAGTTGACGCACGTTTTTAAATAGACAATATTAAAATATATTATTGTACCTACACGTTTGTGCGCGGTTTTGTACGCGAATACGATGCATTTTCGTCGATTCGAAAACACTATATTTTCTACACGTATTCGTAATCACAATAAAAATATATTCGATAAAATTACTATAGTGTTTAGAAATCGTTTACACAACAGTTCGTTTTGTTTTATAATACAATTGTTGTTGTTGTTTGAAAATCCACTTTGATGATTATAATTATTTATCGTCCAAACCGCAGCCGTAGGTTGCTCGTCGGGCGTGGTGTGCACGCAAATGACACAAAAAAATCACTATTTTGAAAATCTCCATCCCGTAGACATCGCGTCTCCCAGACGAAAACTTCCACGTGTACGCTACGAGGATTGGTCTCGGGTCGGTATCTGTCGGATATATTCTATGAACTTATCGCGTTCCGCGTCCAACTTTTTGTCCGTGAGATCGTCGCAAGCCAGAGACGCTCTCAGCTTCGCAGTAGTGTGCTCGAGGTCCTTAAAACAATAGCACACGTTTAAAATTTATAGTGATACGTGTAGTTCCGAAAGTGTCGGTTCGAATTTTACACGTGAAAAATTAGCCGAATGAGTTTTTTTTTTCACACGAAAAATTCATTACGTTTTCGTTTGAAAACCAAAAGTCGATATTGTAAATTTATAAAGTCGTCCTATCTCGTTTAAATGTGTAGTTTTTAAAGGGTTTAATTTACGTTTGTTTTTATATCCAACTTGAATAATTTATTCGGTACCATGTTTTCCGTTGGATTTAATTTTTAATAACGTAAAAGTAAAAGTAATTTATCACGATAATATTATTTGAATGAACGATATCTTTTTCTATACTTTTCGTCCTTTGGGCTTATAATATATTATAATTATACTTATAATCGTTACTTTTATATTCGATTATCGATTGTCAACAAGGTAAAAGAAAACAAAGAGCTCGAGTGTCAAAGTCAAATATTATATCGCTCAATAGCCTTCGGAAAAAAAAAACCTATTTGAACCCCTCCTCCGTATAATTATCCCCAACTCGCGCCCACCCCCCCCCACCCCCGAGTTCGCGATTCTATCGCGACACATGATATTTATTGATTCATTCGTCACAAAAGAAAGCACTCGGGTCCATTATCGTCGACGGGAAATAAAATTGCAGGTTTTACTAGGCCGGACTGTCGCGACGACGTTTGGCGAGTGTTACAACTATCGATTTTACGCGAAACGTCGCGCAAAAGTATAATTAAGAAATCAAATACTTCTGTTCTGTATAATATGACATAATAAATTATTCGTGTTTCGTGGTCGCGCTTCTTCTATTCGTCGTGTTCGTTATTTAAAAACGGACTGAAAATCTTCCACGCTCGAGACACGAGGGCGTATAAGCACCACTAATCGCGAACAATACACCGACGACGCTATTTTCATTTCAAAGTTTTTAAACGTTTGATTAGTTTACAGCACTCTGTTTCGAAGAGGACAGATACACATGCGTGATGGAGAGTATGTCGCGAGCACGGGGAGTACACGTTTATAATGCGATCAGTTTGATGTGATATACAGGCCGTCCCTCGAGGATTTGCTAATTTCAAATGGCACGTCATAATAATATAATAATTTATCGATAATCCTCGTGGGTCACATTCGGTACACGACGAGTATTTCGGTGTTCGTTTTACAAAGACTTCGGTCTAGGCGTAGCGAGGCTTTTTTTTTTTTGTTTACGGTATGAAAGAAGGCAATGTACTCCGGTGAGTAACAAAAAAAATTAGAGTTCTAAACAACGCAAGTACTAATTCGTTGAGCTTTAAGAGATACTTTCCTGCTTCATAAGTGGAATCAATTATTATTATATACTTAAGTCAAACTATTAGAATTCAGAGAGTCTCTCGACATTCACGTCGATAGGAAATAACACTAATATTTGTATAGGAAAAACCGTTTTTATAAATAATATTATTATTAACGACTTTATTCAAAAATAAAAAAATCAATTTACCCGGAGTGTCGTATGAGTATGTTATTAATTATTATTAATTTTTAAAATTAGAATTTCACTCATTAATTCATCTGCATTACACTTGGGTCCGATGATTAGACAACATAATTACGATATTACGGTAGGTATTATCAATTTTCATACCAAAGGTGAACGAAAGGAAAAAAAAACAATTAAAAAATTTACAATTTACATAATGTTAAAACGCTTTTTACGTAACTTTTATGTATAGGTCAGCGTTAATAAATTCTACGGCATGCCGACTAAACACAGAAAAAACGGGGGTGACAAATTACACCCTGTCACCCTCTCAATTCGGAGTATGTCGCAGCATGCCCCGCGGACTTTTGACAACGCTCGTTCGAAAATAATACGATAATGATCGATTTTCATAAAAAAAAGTAATGAAAAGGTGTTTTCATAATTAAACGTAGTATTTTTGCACGACACGGCGGTACAGATAAAAATAATATGTTTACGACGAAGAAATGACCCTTCGTCGGCGATGACTTTTTCAATTTATATTCACGGCTCTATTGAAAACGATAAGTCTATACGATTTTTATTTATTATTTTCATAAGAATTATAATGTGATACGAAGTAAAAGCACCGACAAAAGTGTGGACTTTTCCGCTGGAAATTTAAATGTTTCGCATAGAGATTTTGTTTGGCACGATTGAATTTACGACAGTTATTTTTCATGAAAATTTCAATCGAGTTTAATACGTATATTATAAATTTATAACGCGGCGCGAATAATAATTATGATTTTTTATATATTTTGTAATATCGTCATAAAAAGGTTTACGGAAAATACATCGACCAGGCATTTTTCAGTGTGTCACGTTTAATAGTTTAAACAACAAGTCACATATTGTGATAATAATATAAGCGTCTGCCTCGATCTACTCGAACCAACGCGCGCGAGAAAAAAACAAAAACATTACTACGTACTATATATTATACTCACTTTTAAAAACGTCTCGTTTCTTTTTCTCGCGATTTTCTTTTGTTTTTCAAACTGTTCTCGGCGAATTTTGAAAAAGTCTCCTTCTTCCGGGGCCGACGTCCTAGGTCTGCTCAATCTGCGCAGAATTACAATATCTAATTTACTATCATAAGCTCGAATGTTAAAAATCGCTTATCGCAGCCGGTTTTGGAAAATAAACGCTTAAAGCAAATCACATACTATTGCCATTATAAATATATTGTTTTATAAAAAAAAAAAAAAAAAAACGATACGCGTAATGTTATAATAAAATATAATACACGAGTTAGCAAGACGATTTCCGGGGGACTAGCCCCTCGCGGGTGCCTCGAAACGCGTTACATAGAAACGCGAGTCCTTAGCCCCCTTGCCCGATTGCGACGGGCCTAGAAGCGTCTCGAAACTAACGACGCGTAATCGAACAGTTGCGTACTCACATTTCTTTTAGTTGATTTTCCAAAACGATCTCCCGGTCTATGTAGCCGCGTATGATTTGCCTGACGGTGTCGTTTTCCGCCATAACTTTAGCTGAAAACGATAATAGTATTTAAAATCGCATGACGTCACAGAGTGGTGAAAAATTAAAACGTCCGACGACCGCGTGCGATCATTTAGCGCACGTTCGAGTGTAACGAACGCGATTCGAGAAGTGCAGTGGTCGATTTGTTTAGGCCGTACGACATAGTCGTCGTCAAGGAGTCCCCCGCATTCAAGGACGCTAGTGTCGCGAGGGTGAGTCGCACACAGCGATTGTCATTGGTTCGGGCCGCCGCGGGAGAGAGGTCAAAAGCACATGCTGTCTCGCGTGTCTGTTCCGAGTCATTACGTAGATTTAGATCCGAGTTACGAACGTCGCGAACACAAGAAGTGTAAATACCGAGTGATTTTTTTTTTTTTTTTTTTATCAGTCAAAGAACACTCGTTATTTCGCAAAGTATATTAGGTTTTTGTTTTTGTTTTTTTTTTTTTTAATAATTTTCTTCTCGGAAAATTCAACACGCAGTTGTCTATCGAATATTAAAAACATATGAAACCCGTCGTTTTCGCGTCCCCGTTATTGTAGGTTAAATTCTCATCAAGTTTTTAAAATTTCAATTAGATATCTACACTCTTATGTGTGGTGAAAAATGTGGAAATCGATATGATTATTTTTATTTTTTTTTTTATGTATTTTAGAATTAAAATCCGAGTCCATACTGTTTGCCAACATATTTTAACATTTCGATAAACTCTAACGAACGAATACCGTACTGTATCGTTTGTAAAATAGTAAATCAAAGGGGGCCGAGAGGAACGAATAAAAATGTCATTTTTCGACAAGCTATATTACCCGCCGTACCCGCGATGATTCGTTAAACCAATAAAGTTGTTATTTATTAAGATAGAATTTTACGATATTTGGAGTGATTACCCACAGCTGATTATTTCCGTTATTTTCGAGTTGCGGTCAAAAATGAAAAAGACGTACTAATTGCGGTCATCTGATCGACTATCGTTGTTGTGGTTACAAATGTAGTTTTCCATAACATCTAGAGGGCAAAAAACAATTACAGTCAGTAAATAAAATAAATATTGATTTTGGACACACGGTGCACTCAACTTTTTGTCGAACAATTTTCGATAGATCTTAAGACATATGACTGTGTTAGTTTTTCGACATGAATACGTTTTTCAGATGGATGCAGATTTTTCTTTCCTAACCGATTTTCCCTAACCGATCATTACTATTATTTCGAGTTCTTTGTTATTTCCAAAAACATATTTATGATTCGTGAATTTTCCTTGTGGAGGAAAAATATCGAGCGCGACGTTTTTTTTTTCACTTTATAATGTCCAAGTATAGTTAATTGTATAACATCAGTTATGAAATAAACTTAGACTCTGCACTTTGAACGCTGTGATCGCTATACTGTTGTATGTATTTACAAATCATGAAAAAAAATCGCCGTCGACCTTGACTGTGGTAGCGCAGACGTTTTGTCATCCTAAAACATTTATCCAATCGAACAAATTTATCGTTCCGGAGTTGTTTTGATTTTTCGTTTTACACCGAGTGTGCGTGGGGAGAGGATTGGCTCTTCTATTAGTGGTCCGGTCCGGTTTGCCTAATGTTTGTTCTATCGATACATGTATAAAGAACTCTCAAACACCCAATAATATACAATAGCTTGCGATATGAAAATGTTAAAAAAAGTTTTCAAAGTTTACGAATGTATAATATACGCACTAGGTATTGAGAAAGACGTGGTCGAGAGTATAATATTATGTTTGATCTCGAATCACTCGATTATTATTTACAAATTTCAAACAACACAATATATCAATGCAATTATATGTTTTAAACAATAGATATTATGTGTTCGGTTTGACGTTGAAATATTGGCGACGACTATTAAAACGTTTTCTATGGATTATTTAAATGCCGCTTTCTCGGAGTTACGAAAACTAGGACGATCGAACATCACACGCGGGATTCGTTCCTTTTACGTGAACAAATCGGCGTTGTAAAAACGCGTGCACGATAGTAGTTAAGGTAGGTGTATCGCGTATTATACATTATTATTGTAGCCGATAGATTTATTATCTTGACCGACACACGGTTTCTGTACGTAATGTAAACACGAAATATACAAATCGAGTAAGTATGCGTTGTTTACATGTGTTTTTGTGTTTACCTATTGATTCACGTGCGCACGAAAAACCGTACACGTACAGGTACCTACTAGCTCGGTAGGTAGGACGATAGGTACCGTGTTGTAATAATGTTATGAGAAAATTATACTGTTAAAACGCCGCCGCCATCTTGATTGTGCAGAAGACGCGAAAGATTTTTTTAACACTTCGCGACGATTACTCGTAATATTCGTCATCGAATTTGTCGATAGTGTTGGGCATTGTAACAGCACGCATCGCAGGCGCGTACGATTGGAATAAAATTATCATCAGTGACGCACGTTTTCACAATACAATAAACTCTTCGCCCAGTTCGTAATCTAACCCGCATCTTATTAACGGAGTGATTTTTTCGAATTAGAACGGTCCCGCCGATCTGTCTTGATCGTTTCTTTCTCGCGCACATCGATGTAGGTTTTATAAAAAGAACCAATTCGTTTTAAAATTCACCGTTTGAAAACAAATTGCGATTTGGTATTCATAATTTTTCAATCGGAACATCACCGAAACGCGCTATCGATTTTGTTCCATCTCACAGCTTTTGGAGTATAAAAGTTTGGCACTATTATACACAAGATTTGGAGCAAGATTTGGATTCTATCGCCCCCGGTACCCTACATAAAACACGTGCCTGTACTTTAAATCGATTTATTTCCCGATTTCGTTAAATACATATTTATAAGTATGCGATTTATAAAATATATATTTAATGTTTTTCAATTTTATCGTTACCGAAATATAAAGTAGTAAGTACGTTGTAGTTATGTTCAGACGCAACGCTAAAAACGAGAATCGTATAAAATGGAATACAGTCGAAAATGTATTTTTAACGAACTCCTCTATGCCTATAATGAATTTTTTTGGCGAACCGTGAAGAAATAAAAAACATTTTAAGCTAATTTTATATCACTATTGGAATTAAATTTATAACTATAAAACTATTAAGTCGTTAATTAAACATAATATGTACGATTGTGCGCCCGTTTGATACGTTGTTAATTTGCATTGCACTGTTATCTAAGATTATTGTTATCGACTAATGGAGTTGTTAATTTTTCGATCGATAATAAAAGCAGTTTCTACACGGTTTCTACATAGGAAATACTATTATCATTATTATTATTACACGTATTACTACATACCTATTATCATCGTTTATTGTTAGTTTCGTACAAACGAGTTTTTTAAGTGAAGAAAAGAGTTATTTCTTTATAACGAATTTTTTTACATCGACGAACCGTCAAATTCGTTTTGTTCGTTTGTATTTACGACGAGATTCTGTGATGGATGCAAAATACGATAAAAAACAAAAAAACTCAGCCTCGGGTCAACTGTTCTGTATTGTAGGTTACATCATATCGACTTTTTATCTGGAAGAAGATTAGCGGAAGCAGGTTCCTATACTTGATTTTCATTGTGTCCTTGTTTGAGCACTAAAACAATTGAAAATTATACTGCAAGTATATCAATAGAAAGTTCAGAAAGACGAAACATTTATAACTAGTGTATTATTTACTTCACCAGTCCTTGACGAGTTTATGTATATATTATATAGATCGCTCGAATTTCTCTGAAAGTACTCGGCCGTAGTTGCTATCAATTCGCATTAATTTTCAATATCAAACGTTGGGCTTTTTGAAAATAGTCCTCTGGAACCAGACAGGATAAATGACATTGGTTTTGAGATTTTGCAGTCATGATGTTACGCAATACTTTCGACACCTATCTAACTTATAACTTAACTTAGTGTCCCTCTAGATTTATTTTCAAATTTTTCTAGTCGACTTGACTTCTACTTCATTTTCGAGAATTCTCCGGCCAAACCGAGATCAAACTCCATTTTTTATTCTTCAGTATTTACAGTAGATTTTGAAATCGAATTCGGTCTCATGCGTTTGAATATTATTCGAACCGGATTATTTTTCACTTTGAAAAAAAAGGACGAGGATACAAAACTCGAAGGAAATACAGGCGAATCGATATCGCAGTCTGTAAATACTAAATACACAGTTATGTCTATAATATAATAATAATATTATGTTCGACACGACTATACATATAGTTAGGCGTCGCGTTATTGCCGGGGTCGTGTGCGTGCCCTGCCGTATATGTTTCGTTAATTTTTTACGATATCGAGAGCGCACATATTATAATGGACGACGACGGTATAAAAGAGGTTTTATATTATTTACTTCGTTGTTATCAGGAAAGAAAAAAAACTCGTTTGTCCCGTCGTCGAACGGTTAGACTTGCGCGTATATTAACAACGGGCGGGATAGGGGTGGGCGGGCGACTGTATATCCTCGTATCGCGCAGAGGGGAAGTAGTGGACTGATAACGAAACAAAAAAAATATAAAAAACAATGACGCGTTGTCTCGAAAACGACGATCGTAAACGCGGTGCGAACGATTGCAGATACGTATAACTTACGTACGCGGACCGATTAAACCGTGAAACGTTCCGTTATTGCGATACCGAGTTTTTCCCATGATGCTCGGAATTATAATATTCGCGATAAGCCGCGGCGACCGAAAGTGCAGCTGCGTGACACTTGTGGTGCGCGTATGTAAAACAGTCGGGCAACGACTTGAACGCCACGTACTCGACGGCGATCCCCCCCCCTCCTCTTCGTCCTAAAATTCGTTCGACGGCGTGTACTAATACAAAAATACGATGATCGCGTTGCAACGCTTCGAAACCGATTTTTTTCGGTCTGATATTGAATTTATTCGCAAAATAAAAGCCGCCGTCGTCGTCTCGTGGTTTGGCCGGGCCGGCGTGGCGGCGGCGGTACTGAAAAATATACGTATTCGTCGTCACACCTGGCTGACAATAATAATTTATTATAACTCGAGAACGCGCGTAAAATCGACCGTTTCGACTTTTATCGCCGTTCTCGAGAGCGGACACCGACCGATATAATATCGTGTCTTGAAAACGCCAACCTTTCTGTCGCCAGTTCAGATAATTGTTTGGCGAATTGTTTTCGTCTTGTCTCCGACTTGTCGGAAACCAGTGTGTTGCCGTTTGGTCGGTCGAGCACACATTTAGCCTATATAAAACAATAATATTTAACTAATAGACCTGTTGTGATTATTAATTTGCGCGTTTGGTCGAGAGAAAAAAATAAAAATATATAATCTAGTAACCGCTGTGACATAATACCGAGTAGGTAATCAACTCGATTATTAAATTATTATGGACGTGACCGTAGGTATACACCTCTACTTACTCTGCTCCCGGGCCGCTGCAGCATAGTTGACGATAAGAAACGCATGGTGCAGTCGAGCGGAAACTCGCGAGGAGGACACGTCGTCGTCGTCGTCGTCGTCGCTGTTCGCCGCCTAAATGGTTTTCGTTAAATTTTTTTTTTCTTTCTACATCTAATCACATAATGGTTATGGTTAGAGGTAGTACTCGAACGACGACGTGTAATTGTTAATTTATACAGTTACAGTGTACAAACGTAACTGTCACAAATAAAATCCGTTTTTTTTTTTTTTGTCGACGAAAGAACTGTGTGTTTTTTCGACCGATTTCGATTTCATTTTTTTTGTTTTTTCAACAAAACGTTGCGAGTTTTGACAAGACGTTTTGAGCTGTAAAACCGCTCGACGGTTAGAAAAGTCCATCGTCGAGGCTTAGTTCTTTACCTATCAACAATGTATCACTTAAATCGTGACAATTCATTACAATAAAATCGTGTGATAAAAAAAAAAAAAAATGTTTAAATACACCGAGTGTCTCGAGAGACGCGTTTTTTTTATTTTAAACGATTGAGATTATTTTTTATACAAAAATCTAAAATAAGTTCTATATAAAATCGAAAAAAACCCCGTTTAAATTTCGTGCAAAAAAAAAACAGACATTACATAATAATATTATACATCGTTTTATACCGATAAAAATAAAGAGTAAACGACACGCGACATTACCGCGTTAGACAAATTTTTAATCGAAATAAAACGAACAAGAGCTGTTAATTACAAAGAAAAAAGAAAGCGTTTTATTTTGTTAAATCCAAACATATGATATCCTTAGAGTAAAAAAAAAAAAAAAAAAAATTCTTAACAAACAACGTTTGAGTATAACATAATTTATAAACAGTAGCGATTGACGATCCTCATGACTCGAGCCGAACGAACAAATTGATTGGATTTACAATAGACAAACTTGTCCTCTTGGCTCAAGGGATCAGGTCGTCCGGAACGTGTATTTGTTATATTATAATTATATATAAACTCAACGAGCACCCGACTAAGTTGTATGATAATATCGTAACGACTAAGTCTAACTTACTCCGTGCGCGCGTCCGAATCCCGCCGCCGCGCCGCTCCCTGCGCCGCTGCCGCTGCCGCTGCTGCTGCTGCTGCTCCGCGATGGTCTGTGCCGTACGACAATTAAAGTACGAATGTGCCGTGTTTAAACGATTTCCTATCACTACCGTTTCACCTATTGCGGAGCTCATAACACTTGTTTCAATACATATACCGACGACGACCCCCTTCCATCGGACTCGGTCGGGGGAAAAAAAAAAAACCGCCGGCGCAAGTACACGTATCACAATTACATTAGACGCTAAACGTGAAAAAAGGCGTTCTTTCCACCACCTACGTCAACCTGGTACCTACCCATTTATTATTATCACACGTAAAAACGGTCACGAAACCTACTCGACCATAAATATTGTCCGCGTGTGTGTTTGCTCACTGTGTGCGTGCGTGTGTGTCATCACACAAACCCATCTCTCCGCGTACGGTGGTTCCGATGACACTCTGTAATATCATACGTATATTAATCATACGCGGTTTCGGTGTGTGTGTGTGTCTTGAACCCGCTGTGGATCGCGGAGCGTCACACTAGAAAAAAACAGAAAAAATCGTAACGCGTAAACGCACAAACACAAACGATATTAACGGGCCACGGTGTGGGGGAGTCTGTGCCGCGGCCGCGTACAGGGCGGCACCGGGGGACGGACCAAGCTCCCCCGAGAAGGAAATCAGCAGCCCCCCTCCCCCGATCTACTTTTATTTATGTCCACGACAGTGCCGAAAATGTCAATAACAAATTCAAAAATATTCTGAACGACGATATTTTTACCAGAAACCATTCTCAAAGTCGACGGACTGGAGTAAATCTTCTAGACAATACCTCGACGACAGACACACGAAAGACACGTTGTGATAATAATTGTTATTAGAGTAAAAATATTGAAATTCGAACGGAGCAATACATATCTTTTTATAACACGAACAGTCACCTAAACACTGGTTCGTTTAAAAACCAATAATTATTATCTAGCCCGTATACCGCGATCTAATATTTAAGGCCAATTAAATTTTTTGAAATAACATTGGTGTTTTACTGACATTTGAGTTAAATTTAGCTCAACTAGATTTTTTTTAAATTTATACAAAACACGCCTACAGCAACTACTCAAAGGACCTACACATAAAATGCTCGTTTCATTAGAATAAAACGTTAAATATTTAATCGTTTTATAATGTCGACTATTTACGATGTTTTTACTCATAAATATTTTAAACGATACATTGGAAAATAGCAAATACTATAAGTGATCGGCGTATCATAATATACCTACGTATCTATTCTCGTTTCATGAAAACAGCTTTTTAATATTCACTCGTAATACAACCTCGGTCCAAAGATTCATATTTTCGACCGGCTCATAGGAAAATCTCCCCAACTCTCGAATATGAATATCATTTTGGCGATATTATCTTGATTAGAGACAAAACAATGCGAGTTGTAAACAAATTAATGATTTCCCAAGCGACGTTACATTCGATATTACCTATTTATAAAAAAATGTATTTTACGTTTAAATTGACCTTTCGATATTCGTCGGATTGAGATGATGTGCATCGCGACGACATGAAACTCTGCGAGGAGAAAACTTTTTCACTAAAATACATACAATATACAAAATCACAAATCGTGTGTTAATAAAAAAATATATTAAATCCTTTATGCGGGTATTCTCGTTTTTGACATATTATCATTATCAATCGTCACGATGCATAACGATTAACAGGCGGGTACAGTGAATTCGCATGTGTTTGATTAAACAAACGCCGCCGCCGCCGCAATCGAAATCTGCAGTTGTACAGCAGCTATTCTAATAAATTAAATCGACGTAATGACTTTGACATTCGTTGACGGTTGACCGATACCTACATAGCGCTTTGTGTATTCCGTCACGTTAACGTTTTGTAGTGTGTACATTTTTTGTTTTTGTTTTTTTTTTTTACGTCCATACGTTATACAAGCCGATTTATTTGACGTAAGACGCGCGCCTATTTAAATACACGAGTAGACCAAATAATATTTATTTTCACTAGTCAAGTCGATCACTTGAGAAATCGTATTTTATTTCAGCCATTATACTAAAACATCATCATTACTAATAATAATTACTAATTAGACTGAATAAAAGTGAATTTTTTAGCATTGCTAATAAAAAAAAAAATAAATAATAATGAGAAATAACAGTAATGATAATTATTACAACGCGCGATTTATATTTTATACTCAATTGTTTTTACTAATCGTTCCGAATGTCCAGTATAATAATAATAATAAAAGATTATCGATTTTTTTTTCTTTCAATTTATCGAGGTGACGTAGAATGAAAAGCGTCGGGAAACACTGCGTTAAACTTATCACCCCGCGGGCGTAGTATACGATATTTTTATATTTACTTTGAGATTTCGCGTGGTAAGAAGTCATTATCCCGAACGACACTGATCATGATAGTAGTTATTGTCAATAAGACGATATTTCGCGTTGAAATATGACCGTGCGGCCTGGTTCGGTTGAAAGATCGACCGCCGACAACTTGTGTACGACGAGACCTGCGAGTTCATATCATCGACGTGCATAATTGGGTGAGTTATATAATATCATTGATTTATAAATAATACGATTGATAATCAATGATAGTGTGTACGCACATTACATATTATATTATTATGCATTATAACGTGCACGGGCTGTTTTATCAGCGCACATGTTGGTTTTTTTTTTTTTTTACACGGTCGTTACCAAAGAGGTCAGCGCACATAAACGCGCGCGGTTGGTATTCGATTTATTACATATTATATTATAGGGAACGTGTACAATGACGTGTACAAACCGATTTGCCATTATTAGAGTGGTAATAACGTTTGTTAATAGACGAAAAACTTTGATTGCGACGATGGTTTACGAATCATCACGGTAATCCTATGCCGAACTGTCGTATTATTTGAGATTCTGAGTGACGCGAGTAGGAATCGATCGCGTGTCGATTTTGCTTGATCGATTTCGAAAATGGTTTTCGACAGTGGACTTTGTCTGGTCGACGCGTCCGAAGAAGGTTCGTTTGAAAAATTTCCCAATAATTAATATCATTGATTATTATTGAGTACGAACAAACGAGACAAGAGAACACCTACGTTTACGGCGCGGGTACCGATTTTTGATAAATTCGAATAAATTTTCGTCGAATGTCGATCGTTGTCTAGAGTCGGTATGAATATCAAATGATTTCGACTGTTTTCATGCTATTTATAGACATTTTAAATTGTCTTCTTGGTTTTTTTTTTTGTTTGTTCGTTTTGTCGATAAAACAATTTCGGTTTGACAAAAAAAGATTGGAAGTATAAAATAAAACATTTTTCAAACATTGTTCTTACTCGTTTAAAAATAACTGATAGTCTCATAATTCGACGAATTCGTATGGATTAAAGGCATACTTATGAGAATCAGTAATTGATTCGACGGTTTTACTTGATTTTTCGTAGCTAGTGAGCAAATACAAGACGCGTCCTCCGTTGTTGGTCTCGCGACGTGAACGCGTTTTTTCCGGTACTGTGCGATTTCGTCATTTAAAACAAATGAAAATTTAAACACGTCGCATATTATGTTAAGTGTGAGAAGAATACGTGCAAAAACCACCGGGCAAACTCGAGCGGACTCGATGAAACGTCGTCACAGTTACTATAGCGCGCGATCGACGACGGTCCGCGGGTTTCACGGCACACGACACTGCACCGGGTCCAGCCGGCGGCGTCCACTGAACTGCATCGTGCGGTGCAGTTGGCTTTCGCAATTATTATTATTATTTACCCTTATCTTTCGCATATCGGATAACTTATCTCAGGTTTTTCTACAACGGTATGTCGGCGAGGGAAATCGTTTCGGGCGTTCCGCGGCCGCGTCAGCTCGGAACGACGCGAAATAATGCGCCGAACGCATATACGCGTACGCGCGCCATTAATTATTATTATTGCACCTGAATTGAAAACAATCGTTCGAATATTTGTCGAACAGGTCTGCGGCGGCGGTCGTAACAATAGGTACGCGATTTCAACGCGAATCTCGGTCGGATTTAAAGTCGGCGTTTCGTGCGCGCGATAACCTCGCGGCCGGCGAACGTTTATCGTACGAAAAAACTACGCACGTACCTGGTATTTTTTTATTTTCTTCGTCGACGAACGGTGAAAAAATGCAGTTCAAACCGTACGCGTTTCATCGGGCGCGCGCGTTTTTTACCCCCGAGCTGTTCTTAAACCAAACGTCACATTAATATGACGTGAATTAATAATCGACAAAGAAAGCAAAAAAATCGCTCTTCGTTTTGTTCCGTCCCTCTTATCGGCACTATAATATTATAATATACCGGTATGACCTTATGACCGTTGATTATATAGAATAGACTATAATAGACTATATTATAATATCTATTCTATAATCAAAATGATTGAACATAAATTGATTACATTTAAAACGAGCGTCTGAGAATACGGTGACGTTTGTAAACAATTTTTCGGAAATTATAATCTCCGATCGATTTCGTATTACACGTACGCGATAGGACGTATTGATTTTTAAATGTTTTTACCTTTTGATTTTGAGCGAACGCGTCGATTTTACTGTGATGTGTTTTATTTTTTTGCGTCTGTCTCGTCGCGTTTTCGACTAGAAGAATTGATTTCATTTTCAACATCACAGAGATGGTTTCCAGTTGAATATATTGTCTACTTCGTGTACTGTGGGAGGGTTTCAAAATTTTCACCGGTGAAACGACGAAATACCGGTTCTTGACTAGACTATCATTTTTTTTTTTCTTCGACGTACCTCGAAAATAAATAATCGCAGAAATTAGAATCGTTCGAAAATTATTTATATTATCATTCTCTAAAGACAGTGTATTTTCAAAAACGAGTTGGACATTTTAAATGTCGATGCGCACGTCATCTTTCGGCCAGAATCAGTTTTTCCAAGACAATGGCTTGAAATATAAAAGACCGATTTACCAATAGTAACTTCCCGTTCCCAGTGTCTCTTCTCGTCCACCTCAAATCACTTCATATTTGCGGATCTATGCACGATCTTTATATAAATCGATCAATTCGCCCGAGGAGAAATTGTATTGTATCAATTAACGCTGTTAAAAGTTAAAACCACCCGAAAAGATGGTTTTTCGAGTTCACGTTGCTGTTCTTCGTGGGCCACACATATACATATTTATAAATGATCTATTTTATATCAAACGTAAAATAACGTCATCACAAAATCTGTGTAACGTATTCGAATTATAATATTACTATTCGATGTATTCGTGTGATGTACGACGATAATTATCACCTAACCGGTAAATTAGTCGGTATGAAATATTATATGCTATACTGTGAGTACTGCGGTGTTTTTTGAAAAAAAAAATGAAAATTGGCGTGCTTATTTATATACGTATAACGTTCGGTCCGTGTACAAAATAACGTGGAAACAATGACGAGAGTCATCGGTAGATCAGTGGAAAAAAAAAAAAAAAACAAAACACGAAAATACAAACGAAAACCAGTAAAATATTGTCGTTCGCCTGTATTATAATATATATTATATCGCCGCCGCGTGTTTTTCATTTATGTTGAAAAAAAAATATATATTATAAACGCACAATATCGCGCAGTGAATACGCTATATATTATTATAATATTATGTACGAGAGCGGCTGCTATGTGTACGCGCGGTTTGTACAAGTGTTACCGTCGTCGTCGTCGTCGTAGTCGTCGGTTTGTACAAGTGCGTTTAAAAAAATGAAAAAAAAAAAAAATAAAATAAAAATGGGGCATTGTTGTAGCCGTCTCGTTTGTCAACCTTTGTTTTCCGCGCCACACGTTCATATCGTCCGTCTCGCTCGCACGCGGCGCATTTTATCCACACTCTAACCGTTTTACCGTTTTTTTTTTTTTTTTTTTCTCATTTCGTCTACAATAACTAAATACTCGTAGTGTTATAATATATCACACGAGCCCTTTGCGTTATAATTATTATTATTACTATTATCATTTCGGTTAAACGGTTACGCACGTGTGCGCGACATATTACCCATGTATATACGTCACGTATATACTTTATAATATCGTCGAAACGTTACGTTTGATTAGAATATTTTCATCGGAGTGTTAAGCTGCATTTTAGTCTCACTGGAATGAACGAATGCTTTTGCACTTTTATCCCTTTTTCATTTCCTCCGGCAAATTACATACATACGATTCGCCTATATTAAAATATAACGTTATTATTATTCGTTACAATCGGAATATTTAGAGTGACGTATCTGTAGTATTTTGGCGTCTCTATAATCCCACAGTCCTGTTCGACGTCTTTCTTTTTCTTTTTTTCCATACTTCCCGTCAAAAAGTAAGTTTAGGTGATGTTACTATATTTTATACTGCGGGCCAAACGTGTGCTTTCGATGACTTTTCTTTTGTTCAAAGTACCTTGAAACGAAACAAATACTAGTACATACGATATAATGTTATCAATATTATTTATAAAAATCGATTCGACGATTTTTATGTATACGTTTTTTTTTTTAAATTTAAATTTTACACATTTCCACGGGAACACTTTCGCTCGTGGACGTGGACCACGACTATTTATATTTTTCACACCTTTAGGGAATTATTGTCGAACGCTATGGTCAATAATGTTATCTGTTCGTTCCGTTTTGCACGTGACGAGTTAACACCGATCATGTACTGATAATCGATGTGGGGGGAAACTCGGTGAGGTTTTACGTCTCGTTGTCGGACCAGCGGTTCTCAAACTTTTCATAAATATAATCCAGAGTAGCACCTACAAATGTTGAACGTTTTCACGGACCGCTCGAAAAAGAATCCCTTTGAAACACGACTATGAGCTTCAAAAAAACACTTCGATAAGAACTAAACGGCGATTATAAAACCGTGGCGTTAAATGATCATTACACGACGGGCGTTTATTTATTTCACCGAATAGATTCTCGTACACGCACCTTTATATTAACGTAACTACCATAGACTAGAGTATTTTAACAGGACGTTCTTAAGATTCGTCAAGGCCCGGGGCGAACGATTTGCGAGGCATTTACAACTGATATAATTTCTATTTACAATATTGGCATTGGAATTTTATACACTCGTTTTTAACCGTTTACATTAGCCGTTTAAAAAATGTATGATCTCACAAATAGCTATACCAATTTTTGTTTTATTTTCCACGAGAAAAGCTCAAAAAGAAGTTTTTTTTTTTCAAACGCGCCTATAGTAAGAAATCGGAAAAAACCATTTACGTTTTCCCGATATTTAAGCGCGAAACCCCGTGTCCTTCTAAAATTACGATGGCCCCGTCGTCCCCTCGAGGACAACACTGAGTATTTACGTTTAACGTTTAATGCTAATATAATAAATTTAAATAGTTTTTTTCGGAGCGATTTTCCATGTATACTTAGTTTTCCGTATATCTGCGCGAAAACGGTTGAGAACTGCTGAATTACACGATCGATTATAAAACTATAATAGAGATGACTATACCACCGACTACCTAATAAATTTCGGTTAAATCACATAAAACAAATAACGCGCGCGCGCGCGCGCGTGTTATAATGTTTCGATGTAATTTATTCGCCAGAAATGACCTATTTTTTTTATTTTCCGTATAACATTGGCGTGCGTTAAATTTTGTGATTTCGAGTTTCGGAAGAACTGCCGAAATATTTATCTCTTAGTTACCGCAATAAACGTTCGTCATTTTTGGTAAAAACGATTGTATAATATAGAAAAGAAGAGAAAAAAATCGATACCTAATAAAATTTCGAGGACATATTTTCGAGTAGTCGAGTTGAATTTAAATTTGTTTCCATTTCACGTGGAGTCACAAACGCAACGTTATCGCAAACGTATAATCGATTTTTAAAACTTTATGTATTGAAAACTTTTTTCAGAGAAACGCGATCGTTCGTATTCTACATGAGAACGATCAAATACGCATACCCTTTTACTTATTTATCTTCATTTCTGACATGGTATGCTTAAAAATTTCGTCGTTGTCGAGAATTCAGCGGAACTTTTTATCTTATCGTGTTTTTTTTTTTTTTTTTTCTTATAACGAATAACTCCTTGATACATATTATGCTTGCTAAAAATTGCGAATTTTCCCATCGTCGAATAGTTTAATTATTATTGAAAATAAATAATACAACACATTATATTTGATAAGTATTATTAAAACGCGAGGCGATTTCTTCGGACTACTTTTTATGGAACTTGTACCGAACGTGCATTTTTCGTTCGCAAATTTTTAAAAAAAGTTTAAAAAGTTAATATTAATCCAGTAGTTATTGTATATACGTCGAGTATTCCGTATGATAAACGCCAAGTGGCGTTGCCCAATGGCGCTTAGCCCACCCTGTTTTTATACACTCGAATTAATAATAAATATAATTATTGTTTATTTATGTAATCAGTTTTTTAAGGAACGTGTCCAATCGTATTCATATTAATGAAAATTCTGTTTTATCAGTATACGCATTCGTTCGATAATATGTATTAGCTTAATTTTATTTTTTTAATAATCGGTACTTGTTATTGACGTTAGAAAGGATATTAAATATTACATCGCTATAATATTATGTATATAAGGATAACAAATGAATCTATACCCATTAGTATACATTCAAAGGTTTTCGTTTAAATACAAATTTATATGGAAATCATACTTATAAAGTTATAACCGGGCTTGACCTAAATATTGATCCTGGGCACGGCTCTGTACGCAGAGCTTACAGTTATTACACACACACACACACACACACACATACCTCCACTTTTGCTACGTCTACGTCCGGTGTTGATGATTAGTGTTTTTTGTGTGTTTTATTGTGTATTTCTGTAATTATGGAATATCTATTGATTCCCGTGGTAGACGATGCCGGCGGTGGAAATCGATTATTTTGTCCTGCGGGATACATACGTTATTTGACTAGAAAGATAAAGTACATCAACTCTGCGATTAGCGATTGAAAAATGTACGGAAAGTTTGCCCCATTAATGATGTTTTTTTTAAAATATATTAGACACTCACGCGTAAAATTCTAACGAATACGATTGTTTCGAAAGCATCTCGAGTTAGTTTTTTTGAAAAATGCAAAGTACAGAATAATACTCAGTTTCGTCGAGATTTTCATTTGTTGGTTAAAATTGCATTTTACCACTTTTTTTATTCTATGACTCGGCAGCGACGGGTAATTCAGCTATAAAGAGTGTATTAAATGTTTAGTGTTATTTTTTTTTACCTCAAACAGCAAAATCAAATGAAACAAAATATACTAAACAAATAGTTATAATATGTTCATTTCTCTCGAGCATTATCGATGAACAACAACACAAAGAAGTTTATTAGTACACTTACTACGTGTATATCAGTGTTTTGATTCTGATTATTTGTTTTTCACCTATCCAGTGTACCATTATATTCGTTTGTTTTTTTTTTTCATTCTGCGAATCAAAAACACCATTCTACACATCACTCTGAGGACACTCAGTAGTGTCCTTAAGGATTTTAGCGCTACGCCAAAACGTAATCACAATAAATATTAAAACTATTTCGTACGATTATTTTGTTAAAGTTTTCGTGTCATCGAAAAGTAACAATAACTCATAATAGTGTTGCGCGCGCGACATTCATCGTGACAAATTATTATGATACTTTTGCTAACAGCGTAAGAGTTAGTTATTTTGTTTGACACTCGCTCCTTAAATTGTTGTTTTAAATTTAATTACGGGATTCGTGGCGCTAAATTTATACTAATTAAATTTATAACTAGCGGCGCTGGTTCCTCTTGATGGTGAAAATAAATATTTATGATCTGAAATTTTCAGATAACATAATAATTACTATCGTTTTATAAAATATTATGTTAATTATATTATAAAATAGAGATGACGGCTGTTAATTTATTTTTTATTGACTCGTAGAATGTAAACAGTTTTAACCTAACCCGGCAAGAAAATAAAAACTTTTAATTCGATATTTTCTTTAATAACTATAATAATATAATATCATCCTTAATAATAGTAATCTAAATGGTAAGACCAGTAATATTATAAACGATCGATATCGCTTGGATATCAATTAATTCATTTTGTTTGATATTATAGTTGTTAATTAACACATCTGACACTCGGATAATAGCTCTCGTTTGAGATAATGTAAAATATTATAATTTCATCGTATGGTAAAAGTAGTTCGTATTGGTAAAACTAAAATTCAATGATAAGTAATCGATGTACGTTATTATTATTATTATTATTATTATAATATACAATAAAAATACATTACATTTCGATATGTTTTTATATGACGACTTATAAGCGTAAGAATAATCATACTCGCAACAGTAATCGAAAAAATTAACAATATTATTATCGTTACAGCGTTCGACGACTATATTATATTATATTATAAAAACGTACGTGGTGCCTGTATTATAATTCGGTACGAAAAAACTATTATTAAAAATATTCGTATGACTTTTGTATTATTCGTATGATTTATGCTATATCGTTTCACGAGCAATAAATTAGGTGTCGAAATAATAATATGATAAATAATAATAATTATATAGAGGTACGTTTGAAAGTAAGTATTTCTAAAAAAAAAAAAAAAGAGTTTTTTAATTTAAAACCAACAGCGGTTATATATTATTATTAAATTAAATACGATTGCGCTTTTTATTAATCGTTTTCAAAACTCTCTTATTTGTAAAAAAAAAAAAAGAATAAAAATTCAAAACCATCTGTACAATGATGTTATAAAATTATGTATACACGAGTTATTTGTACAACGAAACATTAAGTGCTAAAGGTTCTTTACGATCCGGGTAGTGTAATAATAAGTATACCGTTCCGATAAAATATGTGATTTGCTTACTATACGCGCGATCTATCGTGAATAATATTATGGGAAACATCGCATCTCACCCGCAGTAGCGCACCCAGAGGGGGGGGGGAAGGTGTTGGGGCGAGACCTCTCCTGAAAAATAATTTTTATTTCACAGTCTATAATATTATATAATATTATTCGTAATGTTATAAAATTCGAAATGGTAAAAAAAAAAAACATCAAAAAAAGTGAAGTATTGTTCGCGTATAAATAAATAAAGTCATTGCTCTCTTAAAATTTAAATTAGAGAGGAAAAATCGATAGAAATTATTTGCACGACTGAGCAGCGATTTCATAATATTAAAATAAAACAAATTTAATTTGATTTGTTTAAATAATTCGGTTTAGACGAAACATAATATTGTTTTGAAGCTAACTTTTTTTATATTTTAAAGGTTACTTTTTTTCAATTCAATTTTCACCGTCCGACAGTGTGTACGGGAAAATGCCGAATTCCAATGCACAAGAGTCGATCATAATAATTTCAAGCGAATATTTTCACTTATCAATATCGAAAATCGTCGAAATCTTTATTATCGATAAAATTAGTTTTGATTTAATTTTGAACATGCCGCGGGGATATATTATAAAAACTATGTATATCTAGCTAAATTTCTCACTCGACTTACTTATTCCTAAGTTAATTTAACTGGACGAGATAAATTGATATTGTCGTTAATTGACCCGGTCTTGCTCGTTCGTTAGCGGGAGCAGGACAATGTTAGTAATAAGCTTCCCAAATCCTGAGTGCGCGCCTGCTTACACGATCTACTAGAAGCTCGCGAAGTTAGAGTTGTAATGACACCGCCGCCGTCGACGGGACAAATACATAAAACAAATAATGGGAAATCTCAACGAACTCGACGAATCGGTATGAAAATATAAAATATTAGCGTTACACGTTTAGCGCCGCGTTTGACTGCGCATAGATTGACTCTTATACGAAAACGAACGAATATGTCGTAAACGATAGAAACCAAGGAGAATTGTATAAAACGTGGCGTTTTTTCTTTTTCTTTTACTTTCTTAAATATTATAACAATATTACTATTGTACCACAGAGTCAAACCGATTGGATTAAAATTAAAAAATAGGATTTATTCAATTTTTTTTTTTTATAAAAATCGAAATCGATCGTTTATCGTTGCGGCCAGTCTTCAATCCGAGTCCGATTGTTCTTCGTCGACGAAATCCATGGATTTCGAACTGGAGCTGAAAAGTAACTCGGTTTATTGGATTTGCATAATATTATTGGAACATCGATCGTAAACAATATTACCGGTGCTCCGGTAAAATTATATTTTTTTATCGAAAAGGTACGATCAAATGTTTTGACCACCACACGCGCGTGGTCAAATCGATTCGTTCTTTTTCGATTTATTTATATTTTAATATCGTTATTTATTTATTGTTCCTGCGAACGTACCTAGTCGTTATAGTCAATAAACGACTGGCGGCAGGTAAGATTGATCTCTTTTTCGTTTCCTCTTGTAACGAAGACAGAGACATGCAAAATGTCGACCCGATCTCTCTGAGTTGTCTCGTCCCGAAATGAAAACCCTGGAGACAATATTCGAAACAAGTTAGTATAAAGTGTACAGCAATTTGCAACGGCCGAAACGTTACAAGCAATAATCAAGGTGTGGGGATTAAAGCACTATTAATACAAGTGAAGCACTTGATTAAACAATTAAATATAAGCACTTAAAATAAATAAAAATTAGGGGAAAAAAGTAATCTCAAAAATGGTAGCCAATAACTCAAAGAAAAAAGAAAAGAATTTGGGTATGCCCTCAAAAACTATTAAGTTTTTTCCTCTTATATTATTAGACACTATAGTAGTTATTTGAGCCTGTTCTGAGTACATTTTTTTTCAATACTAAAAATACGAGATAATATTATTTTTTTAGGACAGAATAATTGACTGTATTCAATTGTCTTAAGAACCAAGCAAAAAAAAAATAAAATAAAAATTCCAATTTTTAATAATAATTTTTAACTTCTTAGTTTTCAAATGCTTTTTAACTTTTAATTTATAGGATTCTCGAATAATTATTCAAAACGGATGGAAAAAACTATCTATATGGGAGCAAAAAAAAAAAGGAAAAAAAAGAAGCATATTTTTCATCATTTGATTGGATTATGATATTTTGTCGCTCCGTATTATTGTACGTGTAATTAAAGATATAAAAAGTAATAAAAATACCCATAATGATTTGTTATTATTCGCATGTTGGTTGAAAAAAAAAAAAGATAATGGAGGTATTATAACCCTTAACCTCCAGCTCGGGCACGCCGATGATTCGTGTATGTTTGTTTTTGTGCAATGATTATACCAAAGCAGTAGTATAATAATTTTGCAAAAAAAAAAACAGATAAAAAAACGCACGGTAAAAATCATGAAATTAGCAGTTTACTTTGTAAAGTCCTTCGTCGCAACCGCAGTAACTGGTCTCCAACGTGTAACTCCTTTTTATGCCGTAACATCTCCAAACTGTTATCCTGGCTGTGGTTTCACGATTTCTTTCCACTTTGTACTTACACTGTGACAGCGTGAACGACGGACAACAGTTTTGCATTAAAATCGGCAGTACCTGAAATAATAACAATATTTTAATAGGTAAAACTTAATATTTTAATGGATCTTCTCGAAAACCAATGATTGCGCAAGAAGAGAGAGAACATCTAATCGAATGTTATAAAAAATACGATTAATATTAAAACTAATATAATTATTAATTATATAGGCTTCTTGATTGGAAGGTTATCGTCAAGAATAAAATCGATTAACAGCTGTTAGAAAAATATTACTATTTAGAACAATTTTTTTATGTTTTATAAAATCTATTCGATTATTATCTGCGCGTATTAAACGAATTCGAATTCAAACTGAAATATTGTAACGATCGTTGCGATCTCGGGGGGGGGGCTCGTGCGCGGTGGTCAGCACTTCTTCGCTTACGTCAAATGAAAAAACGACGAAACAAATAACAATTCAACGCTCGAATAAATGAAAATTCTCACGATTTCGCGGACACGGTAAAATCGTGACGACGAAACGACGCGACGTACGAATGTACGGTATAATTATATTCGTAAAATATTAAAGTTCGAGTATTAAATTACTAGGTATTAAAAATGAAAAATAAAAATAAAAAACCGTACGAAGGTACTCGTTCGTATGGAATAAATCCGAGCGGTTCGTACGCGCTCGCAGTGTCTATTATGACTCACCATGTAATCCGTTTCGCTCTCGTACTTGGTCCAGTCCATTCTCGACCAACTTTTCTTCGACGAACACCCGTAGAAAAAGCAATTTTTCCGATTCGAATGACCGTGGAAATCACAATAGACGTACGGAATCACTTTCAGCACTTGCGTAACGTATTCCAAAATTCCCTAAAACATTAATCTCATTAGGTTCGACTGGTGTTGGGTGATGTAATAGTCGACCTTGGTTTTTTGTTTTCTACTCGTCGGACGACTACATACGAGTATTAAGTATACAAAGGCGCGCGCGACTCTAAGGCACCGCACGTACAAATACAATTAAACAAAAAAAAAAACCGAATGGTTGAAAAATGGTATTTCCAATGGAATTAATTAATACGCGTCCTACGATTGTTTGCAGCAGTCAAACCGTAAAATTGCATCTGACATTGAATTTAAGTTCTGTATTGCAAAAACCAATAAGACCGTTTTCGTGCCGTGATTACGAATTGTTTTTCTTGAATTTCAAGTGTTAAAAAAATAAATAACATCATTACTCGTTGTCAATATGGATTCTTATTTCATTTGTTGGTGAAGGGTGATTAAACTTTTTTCAGAAGGGTTCAGGCTTGAAAAATTCTCCAGAAGCACATTATAAAATAATAATTGTGGACATATTTTCAGTCATGGTATATTAATTACTATTGATGAAAATACTCGATAGATAGTTTTTACTTAAGATTTTTTACATATTGGATACGTAATTATTTAATAAAGTATTAAAAATACAATATAAACATAATTTTTATATCTCGTTACGGAGGCTTGAAATTAATAATAATTTTAAGAGACTAACGGGAACGATACTTAAATCATCGATCGAGTATTCTTTTGTTTAATGATTAACAACAATGTCATCAATAATTGAAATGTCCGTTTCATAATGAATATTTATTATTTTTTAATTAATAGGTCCGAGACTTCTTGTTCTGAACGTGATAATCTGTGTTCAGAATGTCTATCGTAAATAGCAAATACATTTTAAAAATGTAGCAATTTGAGATTGCACACAAATACGTAAAAATTCGATCAAATTCATAATTTCATTTTGAATTTCTACACAACACTGTTGGAGCGTCGACGAGGGGAGACGATCGCTTCTATCACCTTCTTAAAACACGCGCCCGTTGAATTTTTCACCGCTCACAAAAAGTCGCTTCGTTTTTCTCATATTTCGACCGAACAATAATAAAGTAGTTGTTGTTATTATTTTATTATTTATTTTTTTTTCACTGCAACCGTCGTCGTTTCGCACTAAACGACGAGAAATTCGCCAGTCGTACAACAATCGAATCGAAAGTGGGCATAGTAGCGCAGGTAGGTGTACTTGGATTTGATTAATGGGGGTCTTGTTCTGTCGTTTCGCCCCCAAAACACTAATCGGGAATGCGATCGCGTAGGGTACGCGCCGCTTTTGTGATGTTTTATCGTTGTCCGCGCGAAACCTGCCGCACGTCAATTCCGACGGATTAAAATCGAAATACGGCATTGCCAAAGGCGCAACACGCCCCCGCACAATGGAAAAAATAAAAACCAACTACGCGCGATAAATCGCGTACCCGAGCGTGAAATATTTCCGGATGGAGTTTCGGGTCGGGCGAATTCCATTTTCTGTTCAGGTCTTCGTTGGTCAGGCCGCACCGGTGGCTGAAACAAGAAACACTGTCGTTAGTTTTTTTTTTTTCCCCCGTACAATAATAGCGTTGCTATTGTATTTTCAATTTTTCGCGCGTGGCGCCGCGGACTTATCGATCGCCGAATCGCGCCGCCGGTCCGAGGAATTCACGAATTTCGGCGCCGCGGGCAGCAGACGACCAACGACGCCTCTTCGCCGCCGCGGGGAGTCGACCCGAGGGGACGCGCCTATAATGATCGACGATCGATCTCGCCCGTATACGATCCAAATACGTATTCTCCCGGCCATTGTGTGTGTGTGTGTCCGAATTGAAATCGTTAAAAGAACGCGCGTTATCGCCGGCCCTCGTTTGATTACTACTGCCGCGACTGCGGGCGATAAACACGACCGTCGTCGTCGGTCGGTTAGGTTAGAATAATAATTTAACGAACGGCGATAATACACACACAGACGAGCTAGATAATTTTACTAATCCGATAGATTTGTCGAATAATACACGCGCGAAAGCAGCAAAACCGTACACTTTAGGTCGTACACCATCTATATCCGATCGAAAATGGAAACGCGCGGTGGCGATGATTTCGTCACAAAACACCGGAGGAATTAATTGTACAGGAAATAAAGGACGTGTTTATAACAGACGCTCAATACGAAATGTATAATAAGTGTACTACTATAAAGAGTCTCGAACAATGGAAACCTATAATTTCAATCGAGACATTTTACTACTTTTTAGCAATTACGCGCGATTTTACACATTTTTTGAGATACGTTACAATGTAACTCGAGAAAAACAAATAATTCAATCGTATTTTTATAGTAGTCACGTAGTCCAGCGAGGAAATATTTTTATTTTATTTTACCGACATACGAGGCGGTTTTCAACAACAGTCGGTCCGAGCGAATTACGTACACTCGGAACTAATGACAAACGTTAGTGTAATTTTGTTTGATCTTAAAATTGATTTAATTCGTACAGAGTTTTTGTACGCGCCAGGAATAATTACAAAGTGATATCACCGCGACTGCAGCATATTATTACAACAATAAAAACTGAAACCATTGAGAAATCAACAAAAACTAACGAGTTAGTATTAGTATTACTAATATAGACAATGGAATTTAATGACGAAACGATTATTACGAAATTAAATTAAAGCTCATAGAGGTATTTTTTTCGGCAAAATAGAGTTTGAAAATATTTCGGTCGAATCGGATCGGACGTTTTTTACTCGGATATAATAAACAAGTGTGTTTTCAATCGATACGAAACGCGGCGGTGGAAAACATGGGCGTATTTAGGCGTATTTAGGCAGTCTCCTAGGGCCGGTCTCAAAGGGAGCTAAAACATCAAAACTACGTAGAAAAAACCCGCGTCGTCAATCGTGGACGGAAAAAACCAAGCTCATCGCGTGTATGAAACGATGACGTTTGAGAATATTAAAGCGTGAAGAAAAACGTAACCAGTCTAATCTATTTACGAGTGCGAAAAAAAGAAAAAGATCAGGCCCAGGAGGTGTAGAGTCATTAACGGCTGCGGTCGTTGGCTTTTTAACATTTCGCTCCGAGACGAAATGCCAATAACATAATATAACAATTACACGATTACACGTGGCAGACGAAGAGGCTATACGACGACGACGACGCCGCCGCCGCCGCGGTAATGATGACGACTTATCACGATTTAACGTGGGCGTTTTACGATAAATGTCTCGCACTCGGAGAACGAGACGCGTAAGACAATGCGGGAATTTTTTATTTTCAATAATAATAATAATAATAACATCACCTCGAGGAAACGTCCGACCGGCTCGGATAATAGAATGTTAACGCGTCGAAGAATCTCCGATACACAATCGTGGGAATTTTTGTAATTCTCGCAGCCGCCGCAGTTTTTTATTTATTTGTTTTTCCCATTCAGACGCGCGTGTACCACCACCACCACCACTACGACACGCGTTCTTCGCGCACCCGAACGTCGCGCGGTTAACAACACCGAACGGCTCGTGCGTTTACGCATTAATTTGTATACACGATCGTTGTGCGCGGCGGACGAACGCGAATCCACACGAGCAAACATTTTTTCCACTGGGTTTCGAGAGACAAGACTTTTATTTAAAAACTGAAATCGAAAATCGTCTTTATTAATTCCGTCTTATAAGAGTAATATAAGAATAGATATTATTTAAAGAAACACAACCGTGTAAATAATAATTACTCTTTTCATCGTAAACAATTTTAACGCACTGCTTTACTTTTACTTTAAACCTCGTGGAATAATAATTTTTTATTTGCCGAGTAAAAGTCTTCACAGACACATTCTCTACCGAATTTCTTCGGCGGTTTTTCAATAAATTTGTTTTAAACAAAACGTCTTTAAACGAACTCGATCTCGAACAAATATTTCATTAGCAAAGACTTTAGAATGTTTTGTCTGATATTTGAATAGAAATAACAAATACCTAAAACATTGAAGTAATTTTTATCGCGTCATTAAAATGTTTTATGTGATCATGAAAAAAATAAATAATTAATAATAACTTAACAGCCTGATTGCAAAGAGTGGACGACGAAAAAATACATAATATTATAACATGTAGAAGATTGCATGTTTAAAGGATACGTAAGTCGATAAACGCTAACGATTAAAGCCTCATCGGAATAACACGATCGATTTGCCGCCACTAATCCTCGGGGCGCCTAGTAAGTATTTAATTATTATGGAAAGATGGTTTGGAAGAAAAATATTCTCGTGATAGTCTGTCGTCCACGTGTGTTCATTACAGGGTGTCTCGAGAAAATCTAACCATTGTTAGACAACGTTTGATCTGTTCGATATTTTCAATAGAACTCTGCACTATAGTTTTTATGTGTTGATAATATGTTCGAAACCGAAAGTGACGAATTTTTGTTTTTATTTTTCAAAATCTTAAGTGTCTTAAAATGTTGACGTTCAAAAGGTTTATTATCGAACAGTCGTTAGTTTTCTATTATCTTTTGATGTTCACGAAAATTTCAATTCTGCTCAGAGTTCATTTCAAACGCCAACTATATTATAATCGTTGATTATTATCTAATTGAACAAACCGGAATGAAACTTTATGATTTTCGTTTCGAGTCCCTCGGATAAAATCATTGAAAATGCTTGATAATTGAGTCGCAAAAAGTCTATTGAAAAGATGTTTTTGAAAAACATTCACAGCCGTGTAAAGTCGTTGCACTCGTCTCGAACGTACGCGGTACACCCTGTACGCTATGTTCGCGTGTACTGACGTCGCGGGATCTTCCGTCGCCGCCTCTCCTTACGGTATAATATATTTGCATACGTGTTATATAATAATACTAGCTGACCCGGCAAACGTTGTTTTGCCATATATTTCCAGTGAATTTTGCAGTATAAAAAATAACTGACTCATTGTGAGTGCGTGGCGACGACGACGGCGCGGCGTCTACGATTGAAAGAGGAATGGTGCGCGAACGCACGCAATTTCGGTAAAAGTTATGTAATAATATATGACGTTGCGAAATCCATACCTTTTGCGTAAACGTCGTCGGGTTTTCGCTTTACGTAAAATTGTATACGCCTATCGAGCCTATCGACCAATGACTATAGATTTGCCTGCGATCGTATTCGACCGGCCAATGAAAAAAGTTCTATTGTTCATCGCACGCACGCAATTTCGATAAAAGTTATGTAATAATATGATATTGCAAAATCAATTCGTTTTCGGTAAAAATCTTCGGGTTTTTAGATGACATAATAATCTATTCATATAAAATGCAAATTACTCGCTGATCGTCGCATCTCAAAATCTAGACCGTGAAAAGTTTACATCCCTTCTTTTAAGGGTTGAATTTTGAAAAATAAGTTTTATTAGATTTATTTATATACATCCCCCTAGGGGAGGTGCTCAAACGGGGATTTTGTATTATGAAAAATTACTAACCTATTGTAAGTATGTACGTATATGTGAAAAGTATATTAATAATATATTATATTATATTTTAATAAAAAATGATTCGCAAAAAAATTTATAAACAATGATAATGGTCACTATGGTTACAGTATAGAGGTATACGTACATATGTATAAATGGGTTATATGATATAAATGGGCTGACTTTTTCCTATAACCAATAGCAACCATTTAAAATTTCAAAAGTACATCACAAAATTCCCGTTTCAGCACCTCCCCTAATTGGGTTTTTTCAATTTTTTTTTCCGTAAAAACCTTCTCCTGGCAATTACGAACAATTCAAAAAAAAATTTGAGCCAAATCGGCCCAGCCGTTCTCAACTGATTCAATTTCCAATTTTTTGGCTCCATTTTTATACATATATAACCGTTCCATAATGTTCTCGGCGCTCGCCACATATAAATATTGAAAAAAAAACTATCCTATCTTTTAAGTTGGACCAAATTACACGCGGTGTAAAAAATTTCATCAAAATCGGTTAAGTGGTTTAGGAGTCCATTGAGGACAAACATTGTGACACGAGATTTATATATATATTAAGATTAACGTTTTGTTGTTATTATCAATTATCGGCCGAGCGCGCGCGATCCGGTCTATAATAATAATAACCAACTGAAATATGATTATTATTATTCACCGCGCGCATTCACGCGGACGACACCGGGGGATTTTTTTTTAACGACCCCCTCGGGGGGCTTATCGTCGCGTTATCACGACTCGTTTCGCCGGGGCGGCGCGGCGGCGGTGTTATTACCGTCGATTTGTTACGGACACGGAAATCTGAACGCACAGCAGTCCGCACCGCGGCTAGGGTATTTATTATTATTGTTATTATTAACGGCTCTAATCTCGTTACCGATCGCACGGTGAACGTATAATATACGGCGAGATGCGTTCGGCCCTCGGGAATCGCGCGCGCACAGCCGTCGGAGAGGGCCTTGAACTTGGCGGCGGCGGCGGCGGCGGCGGCATGCGATGCTAATTTAATAATATCGTCTCCGGACGGACCGCGGTGTCGCCGATCGCGAACGCCGGCTTCTTTTCAACGCCCGAGAGTGAATGGAAACGAAATCGAAATAAAAGACAGAACGCCTCCGACATAACCGTATTGTGTTATTATCATTGTCTATATTATGACGACGCGTTCGCGTCGTGGCCGCTATAATAATATTATATCGTCGCTCGTCCGGTCGATGTAATGATTATCGGCGACACGACGCACGCGGGGTCGTATATCGATAACCGACCGAGAGGCGTTGGATTATTTCGTGTAATATCTCGCTGTACGATGTTATGTTAAAACGCGGTGAATCTTCTACGCGTCGTTCGTTCGTTCATGACGAGAATGCGTCAATTGTCTGGCGTCGCGCGCGCGCGCGCGCGTCTTCAAATTAATAATCAGTGGACGTCGCCGGAGTCGATGAATTTATTATTGTTCACTCTGTATATACCCATGAATACTAAAATTTTTTTTTGAATGCATTGTTTCATTTCTCTGCCCTCGCCGTCGCCTTCCGCCGCCGTCGACTCGAAGGAAATTCAGATTATCGAGAGAAATAGACGAACGAAAATCCGGTCGCGCGCGCGGGGCAGTCGTACTTATCAAACGCATTCGATTATAATATTACAAGACGTATTCTATTGGTTATACCGCAGTACGAACGGATAAATATATATTATTTAGATTTACCATCAACCCGGGCTTCGACCGAGTCTAATCTGCGAGCACGTCGTCGTGGATAATACGTCGTCGTTTTTTGCTAAACAAAATTTGATATCTTCGTGGTTTTAATATTATTCTACACATATTATTACACTAGTAGTACTTCCTACAACACAAAAATAAATTCCACTCAAATACATTTTTTTTTTACTTAGATAAATGTTTAAAAAATGAATTACCCGTGCAAAATATGTTGAAATAGTGGAGGATTCCAACAGGAGTATGCTAGAAAGTTTTAACAGCAGAGGTCGCGAAGAATCGTTTTGACATTAAAACTAGCAAATAACAGCCACCGCCGAATTTTTACGAAATGATTTACGTTCGTTCTGCCGAGGAACTATATTGTACGTTATTGTGCTGCGGTAAAATATCTGCCCGTCCTTTTTTCGTCTCAAACACACGTATTGTGCTGCAGGCGCAGGTACGTATTATTTTTATTACAATACTATCAAAGTGTTTGTTTCGTCGCTGCAGTATATTATTCTCCACTACTATTACCGTAGATTTTTTCGTCGTCGTCACATTCGACCGAGGAAACGCGCTATTAAAAATGAAGAAAAAAAAAAAAACCACGCGCATATCATTATATCGACGTACGACGACGCGGCACAGGCAGCACTACGGTTTTTTTCGTTTCGAGGGGAGGAAGACGGTACGCCGACGCGCAGCGGGCCCATTGTTTGCCGACGAATAAAATAATTTATATATCGTAAACGCATTTTAAACAGTCCGTTATACAATAGGCGTAGTACGCGACCGAGGATATGACGACGGCGACGGAGAGTGCAGCGTTTCCGGTAATCATTCATATCCTCTTGGCCGGACGTTCGCGCGCAGTGTCTCTCAAAACGGCCCCGCGTTCGGGGTACTGGCCGACCAGCGGTATACGGCACGTCCGGAAAACCACGCGAGCCCCGGCTCCGTTTCCGGTGTCTGAACACGGAATACCAAACAGCTGCGATATTATATTATATTCATTTATTTGCGATCGTCCGCTGCGACGGAAAACCGTCGCCTGTCGGGACACTAATTGCTCATTCAGCAAACGCTTCCGAGTGTAACTGGCGCGTCCAGCGGGGGGAGGGGGGGCCCGGCTATGACTCGACGCTTCGATCGTTGTAATAATATCGTTGTCGTCTTAATGTTCCGAAATCGTGTCGAAAAACTCGATTCACGTCTCCGCGACAGGATTCGTCGGGCGCTGCGACCCCAAGGTCGACGGCGAAGGTCTGTTGTAGGCACGACCGTAGACGACGACGGCGGCGGCGCGTTTTTATTTTTCTTCCGGGAGGAGTTTACGTTTCATATTCGGTCGGTTTTCATACGTGTATTTTAGAATATTATCAACGACTGCCTTCGTACGTGTATTATTATAGGTTACGGGTTTTTTTTTTCAAAGAAAACCTAATAGTAATATTCGTTCGTTTTTTCGCCGGCGGCGGCGGCGTTTACGTTAATTTTCTATTCTTTTTGACTAATTTCGGTCCGAGGGAGGATAAATATACCACAAACTCCCCCCCCCTCTCCCCGTTTAATGAGAGGTTCAAATCGTCGGACGATTCTGTGATTTCACATCTTCGACGGGCACGTGGAAAATAGTGATTTTGTTGGTTTACACATACGCGTCATCGGCGGCGGCGTCATTTATTTCGTCGGGGTGTCGGGTATTTTCTTCTTTTTTTCGAGAGAGAGAGAGAGAAAACGAATTCTCAATTTTTAGTAGATACAAACGTGCATGTATTTATAATAAGCCTAAAACTCTGGGCAATTGTTCAGAATACCTTCCCAACACCGGCTGTAGTCGTTATGAGACGATGTAAAAAGCGGCGCAGATGTGATGTTTTTCTTTTAGAAAGAGGTTCGTATCTTTTGATGTTTGCACTGGAAATTAGAAAAACACGTCTACCGCCGATATCGATAAAACACGATGCCGTTTCGTTCTTGTTTTAAAAAAAAGAGTTTTTTCCAGAAATCCGTTCCTTCCAAACACTATAGTGTCCGAAGACGACGAAGATATATTATTATATCTTATATGTGTGTATTATACGAATGCATGTTTTACTCGACCGTGGTGCGCATATATGTAAATATTAACTCCGAGACTCCGACACGTTTCGATCTCACAATGAGATGGTGTGTGTGTGTGTGACGATGACGTGTTTTTAAACATGCAAAGCGAGTGCCGTGCGCGTTAGTTAACTCGTCGAGTGGACTTCCGTCGTGAGCGCCAAGTCAGACGTGAAAAACATAAAAAAAAAAAAAAAAAAAACACGAGATCGAATAACGAAGGGTAGTCTAGACGTCGTGAATTAATGACATTTAAATAAAATAATAACAATAAAGGCTGCAGTGAATACTAACTCTACGTGGTTTGAATAGAACACGTGTTACGATAATTTAAACCACCTTAGGATTTTTTCATATAAAATCTGTCTTATTGTGTTTTAGGAAGAAGATTTAAACGCTATGGAAATTGTCACGAAAAAAAAATATTCTAAAAAAAAGTTGGAAATGCGAAAATAGAAATGATTTCATTACGTCCTTACTTATATACAAAAACATAATAATTTATAACACCCAGTTTAAAGGAATCTTATAATATCGAATTGCGTTTTAAATTGTATTTACTGGTCGGAGTCATCGAGTAATTATGTTATGTCGGCACATCCGTTTGACTTTAAAAATTGTTATTTATCTCGTCGTTTATAATACTTTCCGATGTCGAAGAACTGCGAACGTCGTCGTTAGATTTATACCTAAATCGGAAGTACGACGTAAAAGGTTTCAAGAGTCCGCATTTTACTATAAAAGGTAACCTTTATCACCCGAACGAGCTATGACAATAAACACGACGACTGATATTTTGATATTTTAAATTCTTCCTAACCTGACATTTTATTCAAAGGCGAATGGAGAGTAAAAAAACGCGACGACGAACACGATATTTTATCTTGTCGACCGATCGTTCGATTAATTTATAACGCGAGTTTAACAAAACGAAACGGAACAATCTGGATTTACAATATTTTTAAAACTAAATCGTTATAAGACTTAACGAATACGGTTTTATACGATCAATGCACATTTTATTACATTACGCAGTATCGTTGTCACGTTAAACCGACGATTATTGTTATTGTCTCACACGAGCCCTAACCCGACGCGAACTCGCGAACAATAATAACATTATTGTGTTCGTTTTGTGCGTTTTCCTTCTTCAACTGTGTACGTATCTGCGCTGCAGAATTCGCCGCCGGGGGCTATTGGCCTTTTTGCCAACCGTTAAGCACGGCCACGGGTCAGCGGCGTGTACGTCCACGCACCGTAACAGTATTATTACTACTACGACTACTACTACTACTACTATACGTATATTATTATAATATTATGTGCGGCGGAAAAAATAAACATCGGAACGCGTTTAGTTAGTGCCCCGCGCGGCAGACTACTGCGGCAGAGATAACGGGGCAAAATGCGCGAGATGGTTACAAAAACGATCCGTAAACGGACGCGCGTGTAATGTTCGAGTGTTTACGACGCGAGAGAGAATAACAATTCGAATACAACGCGCGAGATGGGCGGGAATCGCGTGAGTAGCGCGCCGTAATCGCGGAACGCGGAGTGCAGTGCACCTGCATCGCATCGGCCCGCAGTCGCAGCGCATAATATTCTGCTATCGTAAATAGCGAGCGGCGGGGAAGAGAAAAAAAAAAACAAGAAAAATTAACATCTCCGCGAGAACCGCAGATACGTATTAGACTCGTATGTTATTATTACGCGTGTCGTGATGCACCGGAATCACTACGAGCGGGGAGAGTCATCGTCGATCAACGCGCGCAATAATTACAAGCCGTCGTCGTGGACGTGGGCGAGAAAAAAATCGGCTCGCCGTCGTCGTTTTGAGAATAAATTTGAAATTTTCCCCAAATCTTTAGCTCTAGCACTGCTCGTGGACACGCCACCGCGTAAACGGTAATATAAGCAGCATATTATTATTATCCGTGAGCGTGTGCGTTTTGGCGCGATTGCCTAGCCGCGGGGGAAGAGAGAAAAAAGTAAATAGGAAAAAAAAAAAATTGCCGGACACGAAATCCGTCGAAAAGGTCGCCGAACCGTAGCCGCCGCTCGTGGCACACACACACATATACGTATACTCGTGTGTGTGTGTTTATAAGAGTAATTTATACCCGCACGATGATGTAACGCGGCGATGCTAATTACCCGGTTGTGTGTGTAGAACAATGCGCACTTATCTCCTAAGAACAGCGCTCGTATATACGTATAAACATTATGTGTACGCGTAGACGCACGGTGTGTGTTTATATGTACGGGGTGTCTCGCGGAGATCTGACAAACACTTCAATGAGAGTTGGGTTTTGTTCTCGAATTCAAACGGTAGTGTAATGCCACGTATATACTCGCGCGGAATGTAAAATACTCGCTTACTAGTCGAGAGAGAGAAAAAAAAAACAATCGAAACGACCAGAAAAGTCCCCGCGATCGAGAGACATATTATTATTTAAGCCGGATGACGGTTTTTTTTTTTTTTCAAAGTTCTCGAGTTCGTCGAGATTTAATAATTATTTTCGTTTTAAAACGCAGACTGTCGTGTCCACTTACCGTCAACGTACCCGATTTAAACAAAACTATAATATTATGTCTACTTTGGATTGAATAAAAATTTTTTAGTCTCGTGCGTCACCCTGTACATTATATGCATGTAAACGCATTCAATACACTTAAATGTGTATGCATAATGTGAGAAAATGTACACGCGCGTGCGCGTTCGGCGGCTATCGCTTGGGTTCCAGTGAGAAACGGTTTTTTTATTCGTTATATTCGCAGGGGTAGCCGGCGGACGGACGGACGGACGAGCCTCGCCGTGGAACGAAAAGAGTTAAAAATAAAATGAAAATAAACAGATCGAGGAGAACGTACACAACGCGTATAAAAATATTGTTAACGCGTTTAAATTGGAATTTTTTTTTAAAAATAACATTTTAATATAATACGAGATTGGCCTGCAACGCAATTAATTGTATAATAGGTTTTCGGGACGGAGTGTGGTGCGCGTAACGAGATTTATGAAAATCGAAAAAAATACCGATTTACATGTTATTATGATTGAAGGTCATGTTTAAGGGAGACCGAGGGTCGAAATTCCTAATCTTCAATCGAAAATTTATTCAAATGTAGTTATAAAGCGATGAAATTCGATTTCCTTCTCCCTCTTTTTCTTTCTTCGGCTTCAGTAGCCCATTATTGTTATATCACACGTGTCCATCTCACTCTATATCCAGTGCTATCTTCTAGTGATTTGTTACTCCTGATATTGTTAGATTCTTAGTGACTTTATCAGATCGCCGTCGCTAATGTCGACTTAAATGCCATTTTCTTTGTGTTTTCCAATTCAGAATTTCTTTTGCCATCTTATTAGACCATAGAGTACGTTATATCTATAACGCATAACTCAATCAATAAACGATTTTCGAACGATTATAGTTTTTAAATGTCTGTTCACAAAATAAACTTCTCACGAAAATTTGGTCTCTTCCCACCTCTCCCCGCAGAGTCTAATATAGAAACACCGATCACTTATTTTCACAAACTAACCGACTGTATTTTACACGTTCTTTTTTTCGTATGAGAATTTGATTTCGAACATTTAAAAATACAATGCAACAGATGTCGCAGGGAAATTCTTTAGAGTGATGTTGTTGGAGTCTATATGTTTAATATTTTCCAATTAATCGGGTTCTGCAAGTGGGGACGACAATGTCATTTTCACGACATCTGGTACAGCTGACGTTTTTGAAAAACACATTTTGTAAAATATACGAATAATAATGTATATTATATATTAATTATAAATCGCAAAATCATTGGTCCTGTGCGATTGAAATATTTTCAAATTGTAGAAAATACCGTCGATTTGTTCACTATGAATAATAATTACGATTAACTTTTGTTCATCTGTACTTGGTTTTGTAGTGCTATAGAAATTATCATTGTTTATTACGGGCGTTGACGAAGTCTGAACAAGAGTAAATAATTTAACAGCGCAGCGCAGTTTTGACGTTTACAAGTAAACCGTTATTCAAACGCGTCTAATAAAAGAGTAATTAATATTAATTCGTGAGGTTCGTTTATTATTGTAATAATAATAATAATAATTTACGATGCTAAAGACGAAAACAAGCGTAGTATACAAGCATAAAAACTAATTAAATTTAATATTATACGACTCCGTCTGATTTAGTTGTTATACCGTGAACAATGGTTTAAACAAATTGTAATAATATACACGCACACACACACACACACGACTGTTGTCCATACGAGTTTCGGTTTTAGTTTTTTTTTACGTCGAGACAGAAGAAAAATAATATTTTCCGACTCGCGCATATTATTATTATGACGACGACGACGACGATGGCGCACAGAAATATTATAACGCGTCTCGTGTGCAACGCGCGTTTAAACGCGACTCGACTGTGAAAATGTATTACGAAAAAAACCGTTGCGTATTATCGACGTTTGACGGTAATTATTGTTTATTTTTTCACGAGCGGCTCTCGTGCAGCTTTCTGTGTATATTTTGACCGAAGCATCATAATAAATATAAGTGAACGCGTTATATGCCTATGAGTAATATTTCAAACGGGGCACTTTAAACGCGCGCGTACGGGAATAGTTGGAATTCCAGAAGAGAAAAAAAAAAGGGAGAAAAACGCGGTCGTAAAACGCTGAAACAAAGTTAGTTCGTAAAAAAGAAAAGAAATTCGAAAACGATATAATAATATGACGCGACTGGACTGCAGTGCAGATTTTATTTCGTCCGGAACGAAATTTAACGACCACGAGACGTACGATCGAAAATGAAATACATGTGGCGCGTTAAAAAAAACGCCCGTAAAACGTCGTCTGTGGATTTCTGCTGCCACAGCGGAGAATCGCGATATGTGTAAAACGCGGGTGCGTTCCGCGAAAAATCAGTCGTGTGACAGAAATGCTTCACAGAAAATACGAAAAATACAAAACAGCCATTCGTGCTGTAAAATCGGTGAAATCCGCGGTTTAAGAAGTCGCGTCATTTTTTTTTCGCTACATAATACTCCGGGGGCTTTAAAAGTTACGGTAATATTTATTTTAAATATAATATCCTTCTGGCGAACTATATCGATTGATTTAAATACTATTGAACGCGTTTTACGTAGAGTAATCGCAGATGTTTACTCCGCAGCATGAACACGCAGCAGGCAACGTGACGGGCACAATTCACTCGATTAGAATAATCGTATAACGCGTATTAGCGACGAAATAATATCTAATTTCAATATTTACCGAATATCCCTCGTGTTGTGCACAAATCGTTATCTGACCGCGCATACCTTCTGTTTATTTTCAATCGACTTTATTTAGAGTATAAAATTGTTGAGATATATTTTGCCATCGTCGTTTACGTTTTCGGCGACAATAATGTGAGGAGTACTAAATTATCATGGTAAAATTGTATTTTAAGCATAATAATTATAATATAACAATTCTTCGTTTCCAAACCGTGGAATTAGTTACGAAACTGGGGCGAAAACAAACACAAATATTAAGCATGTACGAAGGCGTTCTTTCGGCGAATAAATTATTTCGCCTTCTTCTTGTTAGTTTTTTACAACCCAGTGTACCTGATAGAACATCATGGGTGCATTGTAATTGCACAGAAACGGGCGAACAAAGCGAGAGGAAAATCAAATTTACGAATCGAGTTCGTTTTCTAAGACTCTATGCGGGGGCGTACGCGACTAATTCCAAATACGTAATCCCTCCATCAATCGGCTACACAATGTGTGTGTGTGTGTGTGTGTGTGTGATCCGTGGGAACGTCTATACGGGCTCCGAAACGGGGAAAAGGATCAAACGGAGCGGCGGCGGCGGCGGTGACCCCCGGCCGAGACCCTCGCGGGCGCATCCTCCCCCTACTCCCCCACGCGCGTTTTTCGAGCGCGGAGGAAAACATAATCATAGATTTTTTCTTCTTCTTTTTCACCACCCGCGACCTGCGGCACGTCGTCGTCGGCGGAGGGTTTGGCCGGGAACGCGAACAATAGCTGACCGTACGGGGCTGTGGCGAGCGCGGCGTCACTTTGGGACGGGCATTAACGTTTCTTTCACACAAACACACACACACGCGCGCGCGCGCGCGCGCACAAAAACACTCGATTTTGGCTCGTAGGGCGAGGGAGGGGTAATGGACATGCATGCACACACACGCGTACACGTACGGCATTATACGAGATCACGAGAGGCCGCCTCAGACACACACACACACACGATTCTCGTACGAGCTCGCGGCGCGCGTCTTCTTCACACACCGCTGCAGTTAACCACCGCACACGATCGTACGAACACACTCGCGCGGACACGCACATCATCACAGCCGGACCACACGGACACGACGACGACCCCGTCTCCGAGACCGCAGCAGAAGAGAAGACTCGACCCCCAATAAGTCGAACACATAAGCCGGGCTACCGCGGCGATATTGCATTTTACAAACGCTAGAGACAGCAGATCACCGTCATCGTCATGGTCGCCGCCGGTACACGGGTCGCTTTGGCCGCGGTCGCGATGTTCGCATGTTTTGCGGCAGGTCGGTATTCGTAACACGATATCAATACGATTATAATTATAATATAATATAATATGTAGTAGTATTACTATTTTTTACGTGTATATAACGCGCTCGACGACAATGGTTTTGCGTCTCGGCCACGTACGTGTGTAAATAATAATGTCTGAGGGGTGGCAAAAGGTTACCGTGGGGCCCGGGACAGATCGTCACGCGAGTACCTCGAAATTCAATCGCTGCTATAAGACGATGCGTTTCTTTTGCGATTTTTTCGACGCGACGAACCAAACGCGGAAACGTCGTTTCTAGTACAAAGTTAACGCGCGCTTAGAAATTTTAAATTTCCATCTTTACGTATGTATATAAATAAAATAAGAACGATATCGAATAGAAAAAAGGTTTAGATAAATACCTATAAGAAGCTCGTGTCCTTATCTCGAGGTTCTGGGTGGTTGTCCATTTCGCCGGCGCTCTAACGTACATTTACGCGCACGTGAAACCGCATTCGATGGTGGGTTTCAGGGTTCAACCCCCCTAATCCAAAACTGTATCGATGGTTTATTTTCTGATCGATTAGTCGAATTCGATGATATGTTCAAACTCAATCGAGTTTCCCCTTTTGAAAACGTAATGACAAGTTTTACTCGTTTATTATAATATCATTATGTACAAGGTGATTTTTAAGACTACGATTTTACAGTATACCTTACGCGAGGTCTTGTGACTATATTTTATACGAACTTGTTTATAGCGGAACATTTTGAAGGGCGATTCGTGTTTCTAAGAACTCTAGAAAAAAAAAAATGAACAATAATCGCATTATATTCGCATTATATTGAAAAAAAATATATATCAAATGTATATAGAGGCGTAACACACTTTAAAAACTAGTTTCGATCAGCCGGCAGCCGGTGCCGGTCTATGATGTATACGTATAACTTCTGTCTCGACTTTTCATTTTGCAATACGAATTTGACGATGAAAATAAAAGTTTCTTTTCAAACTACCGCGCATACAAATGTATGTAACGTAGTTACATAAAAGTTTTGTTCGATGTATATTTTGGGGCGGCGATTTCTTTTATAGGCTTACGAAAAAGCCGCGTGTTCCTGATAGGGGAAGGGATCTGTCCAATCTCTGCGGGTAGAAAACCGAACGATTTGATTTTCCTCGTTTGAAAAGTATAAGAGGAAACGATTTTTAAAACCCGAAAAATACTCATAATGTACAATACACGTGTTTCATTATTTCCCAACAATAATATCACAATAGTAGGTAAACGTCGCCGGTCAATCGACTGTGACAAACGCATCTGACAAATATTATGTCGACAAAAACATCACATTTATACCGAAGACTTGAATGGTGGGCATTTTTGTTATTTTCGTTTATTTTTTACCGAACGTTTATTGCGTTTCGAACGCAATCGTTTATCGACGATAAACGTTTCAAGTCGTTTTTTATACGAAAAGTTTACTCGGATTGAAATGTCAACGCGCGCGCGCGCGCGTGTGTGTATTGATACGCGCACGCATGTTCGTTTCGATAAAACAATAAAAAGAAGAAAAAAAACCGGTGTTTAAACACGAGATAGAATAGTCGGTTAATTTTGAGTTCCCCGCGCGCGGCAGTGGTGTATACACGGTCCGCCGACAGTTGTTAAGCCATTAGGGTCATTTTAACGTCATTACGTCGTATATTATGCAGAAACAAAAAACTACATCCTATGCGCGTCGTGTGTACACGATAAACACAACGCGCGCGTACGATGGCGACGTATGAGAAAAAGTCAAAGGAGCGAATCGTGTGATGGGCGACTAATTTTTCGTTATTATAATTATTGTTATTATTATTATTATTATTGTTTTGTTTTGTTTTGTTTTTTTTTTTCATTCCGTCGTCGTTGTAAATTAATTCCTCTCCAGAAATAATTACTCGTTACCGTAATAATGATAATAATAATAGTAATAATTTTTATAACGATTATAACGTTATAATTAAATAATAATAGCGTCGACTTTACATTATGTATCGCATAATATAATATAATAATTCGTGTGCGGTGGAAAACACGACTCGTACATACGAGTAGTATGATATGTATAGACGCCGGAGACAATGCTCGGGGAGGGCTCGTGACCTTCGAGGTTCACCGTTTACAACCATTACGAAATATCGTCGGCTCGGCGTACAAAAGAATAACGTCTCGAAATTCGTTTATATTATACTTCGGAAAGCTCGTGGAAAATAATAACGCTCACAAATGTTATGTTAATGGTTTGTTCGGACACGATCTTACGGCCATATTCAAAACATGACGCGTTAAAATATACTCGTATATATAACAGTGGACGGTCGTATATTAGAAGCGGTCTCAGCCCTCTTCAATAGGGGTTATAAGAAATAATAGTTTTTGTCCAGAGAGAGAGAGACGAAACGAATAAAATAAAAAAAAAGATAATTAACCAATCTGATTTTGAATAATTATCCCGTATCCCATTATAAATACAATGGCCGAGAGGATGTTTTTTTTTTTTTTTAAATTATCATATTTCTTTACGTCCGTCGGGTCCGTCGTCATATTATATCGCGTTATATGATCGTGTATTTCTAATAGACTACTAATAAAAAACAAATTAAAACGCATAATGATACCGTCGTGGAGTCGGAGAAAATAATAAATGTAAAAATATCGGGGTGATGAATGATCGCGATGATACGCCGCCGCGCCGTCGTCGTTCGTTCGGTAGATTTTAATTTAATAACGTTATTGTAACGACGATGTTATGTTATATAAATCGAGTGTGAGAAACTGTATGCGATCGTTTTTTTTTTTATTCGATTTTTTAATAATACCTACTATTGTTTTACGCTGTAATTTTTGTAACCACAATCCGAGATAATCTAACATAGAAGGGTAACTACTCAAAGTCACACACGGGCCTATTTCCGGAACTGTGTAACAATCGCTCGAGGGTCACGAGACAATCAAATAATAATTTTTTATTCCCATAAAAGTTTATAAGTTTATCGAACAGCTCGTAGGTAGTATAGTAGAGGTACACAAGGACGAAGGATTTACGTGAAGTGGTAAATTATTATTCATTTTACGCGCGCATAATACTGCTAACTTAACCACTGAAATATACCAACAATTTTAGAGATCAAAGTAATCGAGAGTGATTAATACCGTATCCGACTTATGTATAGTCAATACTCACAGTTTTAGGTTTTCTCGACGGTTTTTGTTTTTTTTTTTTTCGAGTACATTTTATAAACTGTATATTTTTTTTCTACGCGAGTTTTCTGGGCATTGGATATTCTGAAAGGGCAGATGAAAACCGTGAGTTGGACCCGGATTTGGCCCGCGAGTCGTCAGTTGTCCATACCTGGTCTAAAGAATATATTAGAAGTGTTATTTCGATGGGTTTTTAAGGTGCATTTCGTCGGGGCGGTAACGAAAAAGAGGGTTGAAAATCGACTGTGCGTGTGACGCGTACATTTACGCTCCGATGACCGTCGAAGCAGGTGACGCGCGCACAATACTCGATATTGTTCGGTTCTCGACCGGTGTATCGCGACACACTATAGTGGGTTTCGAAGTAGCGTTGAGGTGTGTCGAAAAAAAAAAAAAGAAGAAAGAAATACCATCGAAGTATAAAATACACGAATTCCACTGTTACAAAATAGGAATACTCGAAAATGAAAAAATCGGTCCGAAACGCGTAAATCGTATCGAGAGAAAAACTGAAATTTTCCGTAACGCGAAAACAATTACTACAGCAGTTTACTCGAATGTTTTTAAAAGGAAAAAAAAACTCTGTTCGTTTTATAAAATATATTATATAAATACACTCTATCTATGATTTTGATTTCATATCGATTTTAAAATAAAACGTAATCTTTTCGGACGTAAAGTTCATTAACGGTGTTCTAATTATCTAGAGGAATTAAATAAAAAAAAACCTCAAAGACAATCAGTTCGTTATAATTAACTTTGAAGATAGCTTTAATAATATTATTATAACCATTACGGACGACGGTAATCACACGATAGACACAATACGCGCGAGATTATATTATTTTTTTTTTGTTTTACAGTAATTTCTACATTATAAGCGTTGCGCCCATTAAATATTATTGGCAATTTGTTCGCGAAGAACAAGAAGGGTTAGCTAATGCGAGTAATAAATTCTTTTATGACAGGGATAGCCGACAAACAATCCGACTGTGCAACGATTTTTTTTTTTTTTTTTTTTTTGCTTTCTTGCGGATGTATAAAAAATATTTTTCTCATAACGTCGAGCCAGCGATATACTATGCTTTTTGTGCGCGAGTTTGAAGAAGACAAAACGCAATTTGCCCTTCGACAGGATTAATGGTCGGCAACTGGCCAAGGACGCGTTGGGACGATGAGCCATTAAACGTAACAAAAACATAGAAGAAAAAAAAAATGTTTAACGATTAGTTGAAAACAAAATCCCATCAGGCGGTGTCAGAAATATGACAGTCTTTTCGTTTTCGTTTTTTTTTCAATTTAATTTCAATTATAGAGAATGTTGTATACTTCAAACTATTTAAATTTTAAAGTTTGAATATTAAAACAAGGAAATAGAATAAAAATAAAAAATAAAATCCTTAAGAGAAAAAATAATTGTTAGCGTCAATAGTTAATAAAAACGAATAAAACGTAAAAACAAACAGATAATAATTACTATGCAATCACCAATAATTGGGCGGAATTAACGCATGTACAAATAACACATTACTCTCGATTGATTTCCGGTGGCAAAATAACGATTAAAAATAATAATTATAAACGATTTTTTCCGCATAATTTATTTTTCGACGATTTTAATAATTATTATTAATTTCCAGGTCAGAGAATCACAACGATCCAGTTGGACGGCACTCAGTACTACATCAGCAGAATGAACCCATACTCGGCGGAACTCAACTACTTTTTGGCATACGAATACTGCAGATCTATTGGATTGCAATTGGCTTCGTTCGAAACGTTAGAAAAAACCAACTCCATATCGGATTTCTTGAGAAACGCTGGTAAGGAACGAGAAACGAAACGAAACGAAACGAAACGAAAAAAAAAACGATTCTCGAGGAACGCCTCGAGTTTGGGTTAGGCTATGATAAATAACCGACGAGACGGGCTGTGCAAATAGACGCGAGACTGCCGACAGCAAACAACGCACGTCGTGCAAGTGCGTTCTAAACAGTTATGTAAATACACGTTCGGTTGAGAGTGGGAAAAAAGAAGAAAACAAAAAACGAGGTTGACCGATCGTAAAATAAAAATATGTATTAAAAAAAACGTTGCGTCGTCTTTTAGACGGAAAAATATTTTACCACCGCGACGGATATAAATATTCGTTCAAATTGTAAACTGTCGAACCCGTTAAAAGAACTCACTCGGCTCGCTAGAACGTTTAGTCGTGGGTGATTTTTTTATTTTTTATTTATCGATTTCGTCTGAACAAAGAACATCACGTCGTAGTCGGGGCAGACTAAAAAAAAAAAATAAAACTCAATTTCAAAAAATACGATAAACGATATCACCGTGGATCGAAAAAATCGAAAACTACCACCTATACTGTTGCTCGCTTGAAATTCAATACGATATATCGAGTCTGTCTCACGACACGGACGGTTCGAAACTATCGGGACATCGAATCAAATAATTATTATTACGCTCGCGCGTACTTTCGGTAAATTATCAAACACTATGAAATTAATAAATCCGCGCACGTTTCTTTCGTATCTCGTAAACGTACGAGTCGGTTTCGTATAACAATATCTCGCGTCATAACATTCGCGTGGTTTATTCTATTTCGAATGAAAAATCGTTTAAAAAAAAAAATAAATAAGCGTTCGTTTATACGAGTGCACGCGGTATTCTAATGTTCGAATTCGGAACGTCATTACGATAAAACGTCATCGGTTCGTGATGTTAAAAGTCTCATTTAAACGAACGCGACTTGTGTTAGTGTACCTTCTATATCGATACGCTCGACGTAATTTATCGCAATAAATATAATATCTGATTACGGCGATACGATAAAAAGCTTAAATAATTTGGCGATACACGTAATAAATAATAACATGTTTCCGTCTGATAGAAATCGCATGTAGTGTATATTATCGTTGTTACTCGCCGCCGGTCGGGAAATAAATCGTTTTTGCACATAACCGCGCAGCACACAATTAGACGAGACGTTATATATTGTCGTTGTTGATAGAATTCACGACGACGACGACGCGATAAAACACAAAACGGTACGGGTAAAAACCGTTCGAACGACGAAAACGTAAATTTCCCCGGCAGTTTCGAATGAAACTTTACGGTAAACGAGTGACAAAGTGACAATCGCGTGAGAAAAAAAGAAAACTAGTGAAACGCTCGCGTCAATAGAAATCGTTACAATAACTCTCACGAATTATTATTATTATTGTTATTATTATTTCTACAAAGGTTTTTCATTTTTGTCCGTCGCTTTTTCAAGGTTACAACAAGTTCGACTATTGGACTTCCGGAAACCGTCTGGGCACCGACATGCTGATCTGGATGTCTACCGGTCTGCCGTTCAACACGACGTTCAATCAAATGAAACGGCCCAATTCGGACGGCAACAACAACGGTCTGGACAACGAAGACTTGAAAATGAACGCGAGGCCTGAGCTGCCCATAGCGAGGAAAAAGAGGTAATATACGTAGCCCGACAGCGTGTATTTTATTCGCACCGAAAATGAAAAAAACAAAAGACGTGATTATTTGCTTCTCGGGTTTTTTCGTATAAACATTTTTTTTTTTTTCATTTTTTTTTTCTCAATAACATTTTGGCGTTCGAAGATATTATTACGTTGTAGATGTTTTATTCTCGTACGATAATCGCCGATTATCGTTTCTCTCCGCAGGGGCGAAAGCGGTTCCAGGGACGGGTGCGTGGCCATCAAAGCTCCCAACATGGACTGGGTGACGGCCGACTGTACCGATCTGAAGGACTTCATCTGCGAGCAGACCCGGTGTTACTATTACAACTACGGGTCGATTCCGGTGTCCTCCAGCCAGGGGTAAGCAGGTGAGAATTATTAGACGAGACCGGGTCGTATAAAAATACACGCACTGTTTCCGAAACGCGCGCGCGTAAACGTGATACCCGACGAATATTTCAACGGTCGTCGAACGGTTTCGGAACCGATCGGTCCCGTTATTAATCGATGTGTGTTTCAAACGCGATGGTAAAATACTGCGCACGTCCGGTATACAAATCGTCCGTTAGACAAACACACAGTCGTCATCAGCCGTCGTCGTCAAAACGTATTTCCGCGTACGGTTTTCCACATAGATTATCGAATTTCACCGTTTTCGTTCGAATAATTCGAGAACGACGCGACCTCGATACCATCGTGTGACAGGGCGACTGCCGTTTACAAAAGCATAATATATTTTACTGAAATTATCGTAGCGAGCTCAGGAATTCGATCCCATCCGATTTCATCTCAACGCGATATTAAGTCGCGTTTCGACGACGAAAAAACGTGCTCGATAATATTCGTTTTCTCTCTGTTCGGAAAGGACGCGTGTTGCGGAAATTTCAATGAAAATATCGCGCAACGATATTGAAAAACGATTTCGTTTCGTTATGAAATCGCATTATTTGTTCGTAATATAGTGCGTTTTGAAAATTCGACGCAAATATTTTCAACAACTAGGCTCGTCAGCATTTCTCCCGAATCGTTTCCGAAAACTTCCGACTTTTGTGACGATTTCACACGGACTTTTTGAACAAAAAACTTGTTTTTCGTTAGTATTTTTTCCGACTCGTCCTCGACCCCGCGGAGACGTCATCGCCGATCGATACCCGTCGCTGCAATTACCGCGCGCGCGTTCGTCGCGACCACCGATCTCAGACACCACGTTATTCGCGTACATTATTTTATTTTCTGATCTCCGACTCGTCAGAGCGTATTTTTCAACCACCTTGACTCGAGAAAAACACGGCGTGTTAATGATGGTATCGTCCTTTTTTCCTTTGTTTCACCACAGATTCGGCTACAAACAAAAACTGACGGCGGCTCCACCACTTTATTCGACTGTTTCACTGGTGGAAAACGCCACCGCTTCAACTACTCCTATCGTGACTACAACTTCTACTTATTTCTCACCGGCTGCCATTCTAACGACGACGAACAACCCCACCACGACCATCCCCACCACCGCCTCCACCACTACCACCACCACCACCACCACCACCACTACTAGCACTACCACAGAAACGAACGCGGAGGGCTACGCGGAACCCGAGTCGACCACGGTCGAGGACCCGTCCGTAGTGGCGACGAGCACTGCCGAACCGCAGCAAAATTTCGCGCAAGAGTCGCAGACGGACGAACAGCCGATCGGCGAGCGGGCGGACGAGCTGCGACAGACCACCGACGACGGCGCCCAGTCGCAACTGTACACCACCGATTTGCCGACGCTCATTCAAATGCACAACCGTCAGCAGGACGAACAACAGCAAAACGAACGACAACAGGACGAAAAACAGCAGGACGAGCGACAGCAAGACGAATTACGCGACCAACAGCAGCTGCAGCAGCAGCAGCAGCAGCAGCAGCAGCAGCGCAGGCAACTGGAAAAGGACGGGCAGCGGACGCAGGATAGAAACCAACAGCGCAACGACGCGTACGCGTTCGAATCGCTGGAAAAAGCTTTCGCCACTGCGGTGCCGCACAAGATCAGATCCACCAAGGACTTGGAACAGCCCAAGGACGTGGCCGCCTCCGGCGACATGCCGTTACCGTGGTCGTGGGCCAAAGACATTATGTTACAGAAGCCCGTGTTGAAAAAGACGTCGTCGCAAGAAGTCGTTTAGCGGTCCAACTCTCCGACGCCCTAATGCCGTCCCCCGTATAAATATTAAAAAAAAAAATCAATCAAAAATCGTCTACGAACCTAAACGCGTACAAAAGTTGCTCTCTCTCTATCTTCCGCGCCAATTCACCCCCCCCTCCCTCTTCGCTCGGAATGAATTATATTTGAATTATAAATATTTTTCTCTACACACGTGTTCCCATGTTCTCGACTACTATTTTAATGTGACTCTGCGACGACGTGGAGTGACGACGGCGGTACTTATATCAATTATTATATTACGGTCCGATGTGTGGATTACTCTGTGTTTAAATTTAACGTTTAGATTATTAGGTAACGAACACTATATATATTATATACATAAAATCGTGAACAAATCGAATCGGTACAATGTAAAAGAAAATAATAAGCGGAACGAACGACAGTTCTCCTCGGTGTATCGTCGTTTCGCTTTTTATATTCTTTTGCGTCTATCGATTAATTATTATTATTATTATTATTATTATTATTATTATTATTACTATACTCGGTATTAAACTATTTTGTAAATAGTGATTTTTCAGACCCTCTCTTAGACTATACAGCTGAACGTGTATTTTAACCATTTAACGGCGATCGTTATATTGAATAAACCGAGTGATTCGAATCGAAATTCGTCTCTGTTTTCTATTACATCGTCCTGTTTTCTTACACAACACTTACCAACCGTTGATGACGCCCTCTACGTTGAGCATGGGCACGATTTTAAACACGTAAGCGTCCCGCGCCTTTTTGGCAGTGATCGTGTCGCCGCAGAGGTATTCGATTACGCCGTCGATTACCCAAGACGCACTCGTCTCGCCCGGATGCACCCGAGAAGTCAAGTACACGATAGGTCGTTCCTACGCTTACAAGATAAAATCACATGATCAGTTGAATGTTGTAACGGTAGGACACATTAAGTCTGTACGTTACATAAAGTTACACGAGGGGGCGCGATAAGTCCGGCGTTATCGAATATCCGAGTAAAAGTTATTGAGTAAACGTATACGAAATACTTAATTTTCAACACTCGCCTGCCTAGAAAAAAATGTATTTTAATACACTTTTGTAAAGTGTTCTTTATAACACTGATGATCACGAACATATCGTATTGTGTAGGCGCATCGTTGAATTGCGTGTTTTTATCAAACTTCAAAAATTAAGTATTTAATACCGACGGGGTGTGTACTATTCGCTATTTACCGAGGTGTTTTGTTTTTTTTTTAAATTATCAAATTATCATAGTATTCAAGCGAGTGTGTTAAAAAGCCACGAATTGAAAAATCAACCATCGAATCTCCACCTAATATAAATACGATTATAACGACTTCTGAACTAAACCTGAGCTAAACAAAAGTGATAGCCACATGATGGTCCCCGGCCAAGTATTAAAATAGGATTCAGATAAAAAAAAAAAAAAGGTCAAAGGACCTTTAACCACTTTCAGAACATAAACTAGAGTTTAAAAAGTAAAGTTCGTTAGTCGTAAAAATATAAAGAGTTTGTCGTTTAAAAATTGTAACATGTAAACAATTTACTTGAAACGTATCCGTTTCGTTTAAAAGTTTAATGATTAATTTCATATTATATGATATTTAATTTAAAAGTTATATATGGAATAAGTAAAAAAAGAAAAAAAGGGGGGTTTTTGTTGAATATTACTTAAACTCAGAGTTCGTTTTTTTTTTTTTCCCCCGAGGTCGTATAGTAATGTTTTTGAAATAACAATTCGTTAAAAAGAATGAAAATAATTACTTTAATAGGTTTTTCGTCGGATTCGACAGAGGTAATCGTAATAATTGGCACTTCGTTGTTGTTTAATGATCGGCACATACAGTTGATACGGAATAGCGTACTGTTTGGGTTAACAGAGTTATTCCATTTGTAGCATTTATACTGAAAAACAAGTAAACGTTTTATTATTGTCGGTGGCAACAAAAGAAGTAAAAAAAACGGCCATAATTCAAAAATAAATACGCGTTGGGGCGGCCGATGACTGACTTCTAATCGTGATTCACTGTGTTTCGGGTTGCCGACATATCAGTAATTGGTATAATACGAGTACGACGTTATGGGTATTATGAATTATTTTCAATACGGCGAGACGATTCGAATTTTTGAATTAAATATTGAGTTTTTTTTTTTCGCGTTTAACTTTAACAAAAATCGAGTAGATAACTATATTATAGAGAAAAAAAAAACGAAAACAGTTATTTACTTGAAACTCGACCTACGTTTTTAAGTACACTTTGCGAGTCGAAGAAATTTAGTTTACTCGTCGGCCACGCTTATTGTATGCACGTTGTTAAAACGAATAGAATTTCATGTTTACCAATAAAGTGGAATACGTGTAAGGATACACGTAGGCGACGTAACATACGTCTCGGTCGTGCGGGAATTGAATCGTGAAGGAAGCGGTCATGTAAGAGCCGTGGGTCTTGTTGCTGCTCTTGTAGAAATTCCCGTAGTAACAGATGTCCGTGCCGGTGCGCCTCCAGCCCGCCTTTACCTCGGTGTAGTTTTTCACCGAGAACATGATCGGCTGCATGCCGTTTCTGTATTGCGAGTTGTTTTTCTCCATGTTCACTATGTTGAACACGTACGGCTTGAAAGCTTCCATGTTGGACACCTGCGCGCACGATAGAAATCACTTTGTTTATCGACGCAAGTTCTATATTTTTAAGAAGGTGTTTTTCTTTAGAAAAAAAATTTTAAAAAAACCGTTCGACAACTCTATATGCGTTTTTGGTGATCCGGAAATCGAATTTTTGATCATCAATCATCTTTATAGAATGATAAATAATATTTTCGATTTTGTATTAAAAACGCGAAAAATGTTTTTGACCGACCTGAAGTTTAAAAACGATACGAAATGATAATAGAATAGTAGTAAGCAAGAGCAAACAGAGAGAAAGTTCAACGTTTAAAGTGTAATGCGATCGATTATTTTCATAACAAATAAATGCATTGAAATGTAAAATGACACCCGAGGCCTTTCTTTATTTTTACTGAAACACAACATTGCATTGGATCGATACGTCAACATTATAAGAATAAATGCGTTGTATCAGAGCGGTATCGAAACCATTTTAGCATTAAAATTTGATTATTAAAACGTTCGTTTTGTTTAATATCGACGAGAAAAATTACGATCGTATCCAACGCAATTTTAAAAAATAAAATCATAACGATACAGACTCGTATTCGTTGAAACCGATCAGGTCATCGACGACGGTGAAATCGATATAAACGATCAAATCTGTCGTGCTTAGGTAATTCGGACTTGGGTAATTGCTTTAAAAATGCTATTACGGTATTAACGAAAAAAAAAACGCGACTACTATACTTGAAAGTAAAACCATTGGCTGTGAGACATGGAATTGACGTCGGGGTTCAAAATCAAATCGTAATCGTTGGCACCGATCTGTAAGAAACCATAAAAGACGCACATGGATTACACAAAATCACGTATGTATTACTCGACCGTAGACGCGCGCTCTCACCTTAATAGCCTTCCGGAGATTACCGCTTTCGAAACGAGACTCGAAATGCAAATGATCAGACGCCGACTTGGTCCCTAAATTTATCTCGTCGTCGTTCGACAGCCTAATAAAAATCATTCACAAGCAATCATACGCCGTAATATTTTCCAAGACAAACACGCGGTTGTCGATTTTTGCTTAGGTTATATTATTACTGTAATGAATTGAAATTGTCGCCGAAATTTTCCAACAAATAATCCAAATCGTAGACGATCATATCCCCCGAGTCTCTTCGTTTGTTCACGCTTCGCTCCAAGCACGACAGCAATTTATCTCTGATAAAATTACATAAAATTCGAAAACGTCAGTGTACGATCGAACACGTAAATATTATTATACCGTTAATGGCCGCGCGTTATGCCGGTGGTCGCGACCCGATTTCGGGTCGCGTGAGTTTCATATTTGGGCCACGACGAATATTTTCACGTGACTTCGGTCATTTTCACGTTTGTAATTTTTTTTTTTTGATGTATCATTATGGTTAGTCGAAGATATTATATTATACGAAATATTTATTTTTACATTATTTTATTTTGTTTTGACGAAATAAATCGGTTTGCGAAAGATTAAATATAATAACTGAAAATTTATCGCGAATCCAAAATAGGGTCGATGACCACTGCGTGAGTAATGTTTTAAGTGATTTTTATACAGACTGAGTAAAAAATTCAACGATTCGCCCTTGAAAATCATAATATTTGACGTAATACCCAGACGTAATAAAACTTGTTTGAAAAAAAATACGTTAGCAAACATTGTAAACGTTTTGCAACAACAATTGTAATTAATCACGATAAATCAAAATACAAATATGCTCGCGTCTTCCTCCTGTTTTAAATCGATTTTTTTTTTATCCTTTCGGAATTTCCACGATAAATAATAATTATGGTTTGAGTCTACGGAACGCGATCGAATAATATCGTATAATATTATTTACAATCGCATAGAGAATCAGATTGCGCCGCCGTCGGCTGCGATAATTTAAAATTTCGTTTTACGATAAACGCTTTTGTGAGAGAGTATTAAAAAAAAACACCGACCTTCGAAGTGAAATATTAAAATAAACGGATTGCAATAATTACGTTTCGCTTCGAACAACAAGCGCCACGTGCAAACGTATTATTATCAAATACGAAAATCACAGTACGAAATGTGTCACATCTTAAAATAATATGGCTTTTTATTGGACGACCCGAGCGACGAGCGAGTGGTAAAAATTCGAGATTAAGCGATTGCATTTTTATCGCGTGCAAAACGCGCGCTCGACAAAATCTCAGCCGACGTCAACGATCTCATAAAATTACCATCGTCCTTACCGTGAAACGTGCACGTTGTTGTTGTACAGCGATTCCAATGACTGATCGTCGGCGTCTGCTCCCACCCAATCGGGGTAGGCGATTTTGACGAACGGACACACGCTGTTGACACGTTTCGCTATACTCGAATACGCCGCCTTATACTTTTGGCCTTTGCGCACGTTGGCCAGCAGTCTAAGATCGCTTTTCTGCGAAAAAAAATAAAAATAATACAAAATTCACCGGGCGCGTTACGAATATTTATTTTTATTTATTTTTTAATTTTGAAAAATTAAACGTTTTAACCTTGACGATTCGCGAAAGAAATACATTATACGACGCGACGACGGTTAAATGCAGCAAAAAAATATAAACAAGTACAACCTATTTACGAGACGTATTATGAGACCACTATCATCGCCCGGCTTTCGATTATACATATATAAAATAGTAATTTGAATCGAGTGTTATTATTATTTTTTTTAGTACGGAAACGATTTTGCATCGCTATTAAATTCGTCAGAGTAATTATTATTGTTCTCTCAAGTTTTAAATGGAAATTATAAATCAAACTTCGTATGAGAGATATTATATTGAAAAAAAAAATTTGTAACGTATGTTTTAAAGAAAATTTTAACCAGAGTCGCGGATCATTGACGTGGATCACTCGAATAAATTGGATTAATTTTCAAGCATTTTTAGGCGAAAAAAAATTACCGAACGTAATAATATATTAAGCGACTATTTTAGGCGATTTTTCCCCGGGGAATCGGCCGATAGACCAGCCATATAATTATTACGGTACATTATATACTCCATCAAATAAAACAATGTGAAACGAAATAATGTTTTAGTTATTGAAACACAACAGTTGATTTGAATTAGTAAAAAATTACCATTCTAGGTATTGGCGAGAACCGTTTAGTCAAATTGGCCGAAACGAACGTGTTTCGCGATGTAAACCCAATTCAATATTTACTCGTAAATAAATAAACATTAATTTTCGTGAATTTAATTATACGTGTGTATTATAACGATCGAGTTGAAGGCTACGAGTTATGGTAAAACATTATTGATCGAACGATAGAAATGTAATCGCATACTACTACTGTTAACTACTAAAACAACAACGTCGAGAAGGCAATTTTTATAAAATGAAATTTTTGTTTATCGCTCGATTATTAGAAATTCAACTTACGTCTGCATTCGAGCTGCTGTAAGTCTTTAATGTTGGATTGATTTTTGAGCTGAAAACAAAAACATAATAATTATAATACGGTTAGAATATTAAATTTTAAATCTGTGACGATTAATAATTAACGTCCTGAAAATCACCACCTCGAGAATAAAATTAAAACGATATATTAGGTAAAGACTCTCTTTAATTTTTTTTTTTTTATCGCAAAAGCGTTTTAACGGAATCTCACGAATACATTTTTATTCAAACATACTTCAAAGGTACTCGACCTTTGAAGTATGTTTTATTCGTTCCTTTTTTTTTTTACTACATCTTAACTGTCTCATAAAGATATTCGAAATAACAAAGATAAGATAAATAATGGATCTTTCGTCAACTTACTTAAAGTATTTAGTCGACTTGAACTTATTGAACGACGTCGCCATGGTTTCGATAGAGTCGGCACTTCTTCCTAGCCCGAGTTTGTTGACTTGATCGTATTTTGGCATTTTGACATTGAGCTCTTCGAACAGCCGTCCGTAGCTTCAGAAGAAGAAAAAACATAAAATAAATAAAATGCGAACACTGATTAAAATATAAATATTGTGTTCGTTTTGAACTATCGAAGTAGAAAAATATTTTCAAACGGCGCATCAAGTATGCAATTTAGGTACATGTTTACACTTTGAAATGGAACAGCATGTTGTTATATTATTGTATAATGATATTACGCGAATTTACGTCACTACGGTGTAGTTCTAATAAATTATTCAAAAAAAAAAAAAAAAGGAGATTTTTAAACTGTTCTAGTCGAGTTTTAAGTTTTACTATAGTTTATCTGAATCTAGTCACGATCCTTGTAACGGCATATTCTATAGTCGAAGGCTTTTTTTTCTAAACTATAATCGCAAGTAAGGATGACTTTTCAATGTATTTTTAATATTTTTAAAATTCAATTCGATCGGTCACGACCCGTGTGCAACACACTGAAATATGATTAGAATTGTGTATATTATGCGTGACGACGATATGTGAAAACAACTTTAATTTAAAAAAACTAATTTTCATTGCCGTTTTTAAAAGTGTTATTAAAAAACTACATGTTGACATAAACGGAAAAAATATTTATTTTTTTATCGGAAATCGTTATGACTCATAACACCTATAGGAAAACTCGATATTGCTTTAGTAATTTGATTTCATATTATTATGGTGAGAAATCCTGTACAGGTACTCACGTCGCTGTGAGTTCGTCTCGATCTTTCCAATAATTAAATGATATTTCGAATTTCAGGGATTCAGATTTTCGAACGGTCGCGTTATTATTGTTGTTGCTGGGAGGTTCGATAAAATTCTGAACCACCGGCTCTTCGTTGTCATCCGCTTCGCTGTCGTCGCTGTCGGAACCCGCATACTTGTCTAAACGAAAACATTTCCAAAGAAACAATGCGATTATTTATATTATATATTTTTTTTTTTTTTATCTTAAATCGTCTTGATTTTATTTTTATGAAAATCGGGTTTCTATATTTCCCGTTTATTATTTTTTACCGACGAATTTATGGTCCAAGAAAAAAAGCGAAAAGGGGTTGTGGACCAGAACCTACGAACCACCGTCGACGTGGTATGAATGTAGTATAGAGGCACCGAAACGCTAAATACGCTAGTGTTAGCAAAAAACAAACAAAACGAAACATTATCGATAAATATTATTGGAAATATTGTTGAAATAAAATCATATATTATGCAAATCGATTACAGTCGATGGCCATTAAACGTTGTGACGCAGAAGAAAAAATGTATTCGAATTTTCGTAACGTCATTCCATTTAATAACGTTCAAAAATAAATATAACAATGTTATAATGAATCCACTTTGTGCCGGTGGCTTAAACACGACGGCGAGTAAGTGGTTCTGAAAATAACTAGCGCGCATTGTGTTTATTTTGCTGCCAAATTGTCGTGTAGTGTTGAAAAAACACCTGTAAAATATAGATTGGACGGCCAGCCCGCGTCGGATAGCTCGCGAATTTTATAATCGAGTCGGATTTATAATCTGTGCGACGCGTGTAAGAAATTTGTTTCTCGTTTTAAAATTATCATCAATTTGCTTTTTGACGACGATCTAGTTTGCACTAACGGCCTGTCCGCTTTTATCGTCTACTGTATTATTATATAAAATAAAACGTTCAAAACATCATTATTCGCCGAGGTCGGGTGTGACTATTCGAAAAGTTATATCGACGAAAAGACTACGCCGCCGCCGCGCCGTGAAGGTTTGTTTTAAATGTTATTATTCAGACGAACGGTTTAAATAATTTACCATCGAAAAATGGGCAAATAAGAGAGAGGATTCACGGATAGCCAGTAAAATTCGTTTTAATCGACGTTTATTGTTTCGTTGAGAAAAAAAAACAACGGAAAATTAGAATTTTCTCGTTGAAAATGTTTTATGTTGTGCGCGCGGGGATATAGTAGTTCTCGTTTTTATTCGTTATTTTTATCGATATTATTTTATAGTTACAAACTGTTATTTTTATTAGTTTTGAGAGTTTATAGGTTGTTGTTTTTTTTTTTCTTGTCAAGAATAAACCAAAGAATTATTATGATTTTTATGAGATGTTTAAATATCACGCGTAAACAGCCGCCGACTTGATTTTACTGCATTTAATGCAAGTGTATATTATATATTTATATAGCGTGTAATTATTATTTTCAATGACAAGATAGCGAAAAAAACAAACTATTCGAAACGCACGGGACCCGCTCGGTGTTCGCACGCGCGTATTATTCGCGCGATGAAAATAACTCGACGAATAAATCGAATGCTAAAACACTCGTCGTCGCGTCCGAATGACGTTATCGACTTACCGCTGTCGTCGACTTTCGCGTCTCCCAGCCCGAAGACGAACGGCGACTGCGGCGGATTGACGGGCAACATTAATTTCTCTTGGCAGACGTTTATCACCGTGCACAGTTTTGACAGCGTAGAGTTGTAGACCCGATCGTCCGGGCAGCGGACGCTGAACTTGTACAGGACGTTGAATTTATTCGACTTCCTCAACGCCGTCCGTCCGTTATCTGTGGGCAGGCGAGCGCAATGCGCGATGCACTTTACATTAATGCACACGGCGTTGCACTGCGAGGCAAAGGATATTTTCGTGTCGAGTCGATTTTTTTTTTTTTGTTCGAGTTGCAGCGGTTGCAGTCGACGAAAGATAAGTGATTGCTGAACAGCGATCGAATTTCAAATCGAGTTGACTACAGCGCGACTTGCCTCGGAACACGACGAATAGAAAAAATAAATTAACGCGTTTAATACATTCGAGAAATTAACCACTTTAAATGTCGCAGTGATTGAAAACAATAAAAAAACCGACGAGTTATATTGAAATCGACGCGCAGGAAAACGAGTCAACGTTTAGCAGAGCTAAAAAAAAAAAGTTAAAATCGACTCGACCGTAATGATGTTATTATATTAACCCGTCGACGACGCCCGGCTTTGCGTTGCAGGTTCGCCGACACGAGTGGAACACTGTTACAAACGAAATCGTTAAAAACGTACTGGTATTCGAGATGTGCACCAGCGTGTCCAGTGCGGACGAGAGTATTTTAGGATTAGCGTTGTTCACCGAGTATTGTTTTATGTCGAACACGTCCAACGCGTATTGCATGAGACCGCTGCGAACGATCCTGTCGCAGTTATCTTCGGTGACTAAAAAAACACACACGTTAGAACATGCAGTTAGAACGGACGTATCGAGTTTTTTTCTAACGAAAAAACCGTGAGAATATCAATACTTTTTTTGGTCACGTTGGCCAACATCATGAGAAACACCCATTGTTTGTTTTTCTTGAAGTATTTGTTGTTCTCTCTGAGAAGTTTTTCCAGAGTCATCAGAAAACCGTCCTTGAGAAGTATGCTGACTATAGTGTCTACACGACGAATACGATGCGAATTAATTATCGAGTTTCGTAGTCGATGGTCACGTAGGCGGAGATCGAAGGGAGGCTTAACCCCTTCAACTAGTTTTCAGGCCTCTCGTTCAGTTTTCATTATTATTAAAAATACACTTCACATTGAATTAATAGGTAATTAATAGATGGTAGAAAATCGTAGGTTTTTTATTTATTTTTTTTTTTACTCGAATAGATTATACTTTTTAGTTTGTTAATAATAAAATAGTAAAGTACGATATTAATGTAAACGTATTTTTTATTATTTTATTCACGAGTAAAAAAAAAAAGGGCTCTTAAGTTCTCGTTTCGTAGCGAGTGGCCAAAGTTTAAAAAACTTTCGAAAACGGGTCGTTCCGTGAAGGATTTAGAAGTTTTCGATTTAAAAATCGATCACGCGTATTTTCGTCTACCTATTTAAATTCGAACGTTTGCTTTAATTTTGAATCCCTCGCCCTAAAATCTGACTAAATCTCCGCCTACGTAACGTTTTAGAGCTAAAAATCGGTAAGAAAAAATAAAAGATCGACAAACCTCTTTTAGTCAGCGTTCTGAAGCACATCAGTAACGGGGCGATCATTTTAATGTTTTTTATGTTGTTTCGTAAGTGCTGATGGAACGTCTTTGTCGCACTCAAAACTTCGGCGTGCTTTGCGAATTTGCTATCTTAAAACGACGAATTACGTACATAGTTAAAAACACGAAAAACCAAAAAAAAAAAATAAAAAAATAATTTCGCCGTCTATTTGGCCTGCAATACTATTCGTGTTTACTGTGATTATTATTACCTTTTTGTGAGAGTTGAGCGAGAATGAACAGCAATTCGTTGATGAGCGCGTCGGGCGAGCCTACCGATTTCGATTGCAACTCCATCACTAACTTCATAAACGTCTTGGTCGCTTCCAATTTCACCAGAAGTTTTAACACGGACATCCTTATTTGACCTGTGCACGTTTAATATTAATAATTGTATTTATACATATCTCACGTGCGATCGCCGCCCGCACGTGTGTTGTGCGAACGGTGTTCTATTTTTTTAATTTAAAATATTAATTGTTTACCGGATTTCGGTGCGATGCAAGCATGAATTACAGATGCCAAATTCGTGCACGTGGATTTGTCTCTAGTCTTCTGCAACATTATTAAAAACAGTCATATAAATGTAAGTGTAAATCGATTTCGAAGTTTTCAATACATTCTAACATAATATCGTGTTCAATATGCTCACCGTGTTTATTATCGATTTCGGTAAAAGACGTTTTTTTTTTCAAAACCGTAATATTTACTGAACAGCCCTTGTTTTTTTTTATTAAATTCTATGTTTCAAATAAAACTTAATAATAAAATGTCTATTATCGATGTGTTATAATTTTTATTCCTATTTCGTCTGCTCGAAATCTCAACATTTTATAAGAAAGATGACATGATTTTTAACTGCAAATGTTATATTATAGTAGGCCAGTGGACCAGTCGGCAACTGGTTTTGTCCAAAACTGGATATTTTTTTTTATACATTTAAATTATTATTGTCGTGATTTTTGTAACAACTAACGAGACATCTGCATAAAAAGAAATAAATGTACTTTTACAAAATTTAATCCAAAAAATTAATAATTAATATTTAAACGCTTTCGAGCGTTTCGGTCAGTTTTTTAGAAAATGTTATCAAAAGAAATATTCGCGATTAGTGCAATAAGTAAAAATGTGACGACTAAATTTACGAAAATTTCACTCGGATTCGTCAACACATTAAAACAACTCATTAGTAACATCTCCGAGTTGTGTTCTGTACTCATAAATATTTTTCCGGGTCGTGTCTTTTTTTTTTTTTTTATCAACGTCAAAAAGTAAACAAGAAATGGCACGACATAAAACGAGTCGGTTTCGGGTTTTTCTAACAATACTTTCGAGAAAATTGCAAAACACACGCACCGTTGGTATTATTTATTTTTTATTTTTATTTTTTTTTTTGGGATTCAAATGATTCGACTACTCTAAAATGTTTACAAGGCGACTTAATGCACTAGTTGCGTCAGATATTTTGTGTAGAAAGGCAGTATATTATGTGAACGTTACAGCAAGATTGTTTTCATAATTCGAATTTCCCGAAACAAACAAGAAAATGTAAGTAATGAGCCTAAAGTCAGGACGCTCCGTTTGAAATGATAAATTGAAAAATAACAACGGCTCATGAAAAATGAGTGAGTTTTGATAATGTTACACTATACAAATAAATGTATATATAAATGTATATATGTATATACGCGTATATATATATATACCTATAATGATTACGACTGTTTGAATATTGTTAAATCTTATATACATACGATTTGATACCCGTCCAAATGCTGAGAATCGGATTCGAGTTTTTTTAACGTTACTGGATCGGAGCCAAGGATTGCCGGTCAAAGAAACCCATCGCTGGACTCCTATGCGCTTATTATTTATTCTCGTTTTAAATAGCCACAGAGAAATTAAAAAAAAAAAAAAAATCACCACCCGGTGGTGTCGTTAAAAAATTACACAAGACAGTTTTGTTCGACGCGGAGAGACGACGGATCAACGACTACATATTATAATATAATTAATATCACGTGTGCCCGCTGCTCAAGGTAGACCAGTTCGGTGTAAAATCAGAAGGGAAACACGCCGCGCCGTTTCTGGTAGCTATTTTAGTTTTTATTCGTTTATTAGTCGTATCAGCCGGCCGGCTGGTCGACCGAACAATGACACGACGACGCGCGACGTGCAAAACGATCGAAAACAATATTAATCTCCGTCGAATCGATTGAAATCGACTCGTACGCGAGAATTCGACCGCAGCAGAGACGTTACACGTTATTTTCTGTTTTTTTTTTTTTTTTTTCGTTTCAAGTGACGCAAACGTGGAGTATACACGAACGCCGCCGCAGCGGATTATATTTAAAGATGCCAAAAACGCGAGTTGTTACCCTGTAACGTTTCTCTCTTGAAGTTCATTAAAAATAGAAATTAATAAACCGTATAGATAGAGTTTCCCGATTTCGTTGTTGCTCGGTTCTGCGAAAGTTTAAAAACTTTTTATTTTCCGTAGCTGGCGCGCGCGTACCTACACACACACACACACACACACGCCACACATAATATTATAAGGTCGTTGGTCGTTACGTTTCGAAAATGATTGGTCGATAGTTTAGTCATACTTATAATATCGTATCGTGTGAATGTTATGAAACATAATATTATTGTCGTTGATAAAATAGCAAACGCCGCCGGTGAACACAATGTGTCTTGTTTTTTTTTTTTTGTCTTATTAATTCGACGTGCAAGTAATGAGAAAACACCGTGAGGTTTTCAAAACGACACGAATAATATAATTATTAATTTGCGGTTAGGTAAGTATACTTGCAGTATACTGCAGTTAGATCATCCAAACGCAACGACGACGTTTCGTTGTTTTGTAATAACAAAATGTTTATTTTTTTTATTTTTTTTCGTTTAATTTATTGGAGCCGTTGTCTTTTGGCGCGCGTTTCGGTTCTACTATTAAAATACGAAAACAGAAATTAAAGTTCAATAATTAAATATATTATACGAGAAGAGAAAAAATTTTAAAAAAAACAAGAAAAATAAAAAACATTACCGAACGAACATACGACGAGAAATTCGTTTTCACGTTATTCCAAAAGTAATATTTATAATATATTTAGCCTCACGAAACTCTTATGGTTACGGATAATAATATTATTTATTACTATTACCATTAAATACGAGCTATTCGAAAGTTAAATCGAAACCCGAAAAAACAATAACTAGAAATTCAAATATTTTTTTAATAGTTTCAGAATTCTATAGTATTAAGTCAATCGATTCGATTTTATGTTGGTCAAGTTTAAATCCTACTTTAATCCTATTTTCGTATTTGAAATTCGATTTTCGATTTCGTGTGGACATGATTTTATTTCATGAAACTCGTGTGAACTCTATAGTCGTCCAAGAAAAATTAATTTGAAATGTCATTTCAAGCTGAATAATTATTTTTCTAATTTTAGAAAAAAATAATTAGCTCGAAATGATCATATTTTAGACGTAGAATAATTTTTTTCCACTACGACGACGACGTCCACATTCAACATACGTACTTTAAATATCAATTAATATTATATTTTATAGGTACCGCACGTTTTTTGTTTTTTGTTTTAGAAAATCATTAGTTATTGATTAAATCGTGATCTCGAAATTCGTTCGCATCGATTAAACATAAAATATTAATGAAATGGAAATTTGATTAATAAAACTTCAAAATGTTTGTTTTAGATTTTGATGAGAAGTTACTCTATTTCGTTAAATAAATTATAGAGTTTATTCATGCGATTAAAGCCAATCGATTACACAAACGTTAATAATAATAATGTTATTCGTCCAACGCAAATCTGAATAATTAGTAATAGTCACACGGAAGAGGTTTATTACAGACCGTTTGTTTTATTTTTACATTCCTCGAAATAATAAAACCTACCCCGAACCATACCGTTCGTTTTACCCGCGCGCGAATGAAATTTAACAGTAAACACGATTCGCCAAGGGTTTTATTTTTCTTACGATTTAAATCGTTTCAAGTAAAAAAAAAAACACCGTTCTAATTATATGCTATTATTGCGGATATATCGCCTTCGTGCACTCAAAACACTACTAGCTATAGTCCACATGTAACAGGTTTTTTTTTTATATTTCCTTTTTTTTCCCCCTAACGTCGACGTGTGTGTTTGTGCGTTCGTTTGTACTTTGCAGAGTATGTTAATTAACCTATACACGCACAGAATTATGTGTCACCGTGTGCAAACCGACATGACGTGATGCCGTCCCATTATGGACATTATTGATTCGAGAAACCGACGTATAATTTCGTTCATTAAAAACGGCGAAACTTTTTATTCAATCTATAACCGAACGCCATCAAAAGGCCCGCTTCGGCCGCTGACGTGAAAATCGATTCCTACACGTACACGCGTCGCGAACGCGCACGTCCGATTGAATATTACAAAGCCGCCGCGCTATTCGACAAAAACTACTGTGCTATAGGAAATTATAAATATCAATCGGCTCCGGTTAAGTATAATTCCACTATCATCTATTTTTAACTTATTTTTAACTATAGGGCGAACCGAATTACTTTGTCGATGGTTTTTTTCTCGAATTTATTAAGAAACATTACAAATAGTAATAGAATATAATATTATTCCCCCCCCCCACTCGATAGTTTTCAATATTTAATCGACGATGTCCATTACACGACGACGTTTGGTTGAAAAAATTAAAGATTTATGAAACGGGGAAGAAATTTAAATTTGTATTTTTTCGTTTACGCATTTAAAATGGTTCCGATGACGAAACTAACGACAAGTCCTTGAAGCTTATGAACGTCGTCTTTTGAGGAACGTCGAATATTATTTCACAATAAACATTTGAAAAATATAACCGTATAATAATATTATAAAACACATAATCGCAGGTAATTATTAATCTATTCGTTTCTATAATATGGTATTTACTTATCGTTTTATAATATCGTCGTTTAACTCGTTTTTTTTTAATTTTTTTTTTTTTTTTTTTTTTATGGAAAATATTTGTCAAAAGAAAAATAGCGTAAGACGGATGTGTTGCTAGTTTCTACATCGGTCATTATAATCTTTCATTAATTATCACTCGATCGATAAAATAATAAAATTTTATATTACACGCTTTCGCATGTTCTTAATCGAAATGATGCATATTTATGCACGAATAATTTTACGTTATCGCTAAAAGTTTTAAAATATTTATTAGATTCGATTTGAATTTCGATCATTTGATAGTACAGAATAAATGCATTTTATTATACAGTATGGTTTTTAGATATATTTTTAGATTATACAGATTATTTAGAATTTCAAGTACAAAAATAGGAAGTAATTGGAATGTGCCACTACCTATGCATATGTATTATTTAATCTTATATGATTATTTATTGTTCCCGAATTTACCTATATTAATTTTTTTTTCAAAATTCGGATGAGAATATTACGGACAACAGTACAGGCACGGATATTCGCGTTAGTTTACAAACTGTTGGCGTCACGAGTGCATGTGAAATACTTTATTTTTACGCTACGATTTTTTATATATTTTATTATACGACTTATGGACAATTAAATGTTATACTACATGTTTCGTATTTTTATAAGTGCACATTTTCACACGTATTTAATAATTTTCGGCGCATGAAAATCCGGTCTACACTCAACAAGTAATATTTTCTCATTAAAAAACTATCGTGCTTATGCGTTAACGAGTAAACTCTCCTCGGTAATTTTTCTCGAAACTATGGCGAAATACGAGGGGAAAAAAACACCTACAATACAAAATACTACCGAAAACAACCCTAAAAAAACGATGACTGTGGACCAGACGCGGTCTTCCGGTTCGAAACGGTGCGATAGACGGACGAAAAGAACATAATATTATATAGGCCACACGACACACGTCACCACTTTGTGGTAAAATAAATAGATTTCATTCAGAATCTAAAAACGTAAATTACGCGATACTCGCGCGCGCCTTTTATACGCGATAGAGAAAACAATGAAACGACGTTATCGTTAAAAACAACGGTCTATTCATTCGGCCGATGGGCCGCGTGAACGGAATAATAATAATTGTTGGCGTCTAATGGATGGTTTCGGTTTGTTGTCATAATTTTTATTCATATCAACAATAATAGAACACCCTTAACCTTACGCGCCGAAAATAACGCGGTCCGCGGCTAAATTGAACGGCGATTAATTGCTATGCAACCGCGTCTACGAGTACGCGTGCATATTATAATATATGACCGAGACGCGTGCCAGGCAATATAGTTTTTGCCCCCGCGAGCCGTGCGCCCGTACGACACGCCGACGACGACGGCCGTCAAAAAACCGAAACGCTATCGAAATAGAATATATAACGTATTGTAAATAATGACGATACGCGCGCGCGCGCAGTGTTTTTTATATTTTTTTTAATTTTTTTTTTTGTGAAACGCGAGGGAGTGATGTGCGCGTTTGCACCACGTAATTTGTTTTCTCCTCGACAACGCTCGAGCGTTTAGGGGAATATTCGAGTCGAAAGTGTTTAAAAAAAAGCCATTTATCCGTGTAAAGAGTAAACATTCGAGTAAAAAAATCATACGCTTATATTATATTATTATACTTGTGAGCTGTTTTTTTCGGATCTTATAGAACTTCGTGAAACGGCGCCGCGATTTTATTTTTCGCTGCCCAGAGTGGAAAAAAAAAATTCCGTTCCAAACTCACGCGACAGTCTCCGAATCGACGAATTTTTTTTCACGTTTCGTGTGCAATTATCAAGTATTTTTTTTTTTTTCTTTTCTTTTGCCACTGTTTTTCACAGTCATGTGCCGTACGAGAAACGTTTAAATTTTGGCCAAGGCCGTTCGGTTTTTGGCGGATTCTGTTAGATTTCCTATGCGACGGGCACGGCGACGGCGGCGGCGGCGGCGGCGGCCGCTGTTCCGCGTCATGTGCAATCGGAACGGACGCGATAATATTTAATAATATTTTAATTTTAATGGTACGTTCTCTATTCTGCCCGCGCGTCTCGAGACTATCACCATCACTAAAAATAAGCCGTTTTCGTTGAAGTCCCCCGTCCTTTCCCCGGGGGGTATTGCAAAACGTCCGCATGCGACGATAATAATATTATTGCCGTCAAAAGCCTCGGACCATCGCGCACACGCACACACTAAATCGGCCGCGCGCGCGCGCGCGTGTGTGGTCACGAGCCAATAGCCACCGTTTAATTAGCGTATCAAATAGTTGTATTATTCGGCGCGTTTTATTTTTCTGCTCTTAAGTTAACAGTCATAAAAACTAATAGCCCGTGGGAGCCTAAGCATCTCTCGATGGTTAATAATTATCCCTAAAATCGAAGGACTAATCCTATGTTTGTCTTTCAGCAGCCGGCTATCGCGTTTAACGTTTACTGTTTACATATTATTTATTTTCAAAACAATTTCAAGCGTAGTAGATAAGGCGGGAAAAATCATAAATTCAAAATATAATCGATATCTGTTTAAACGTATTGCAATTATTACAGAACTTGTGTGTATTTTAAGTGTCTGGGCCTTATTGGATAAGAGTTTTTAGTTTTCATTATCTTATTGAGTTTATATTAGGAATACGAAATTTATTTAAATCCGCCGGCGAATCTTGTATTGGTAGAAAAATATTTTATACGTTTTTGAATATTGATACGAATGATATACAATTAATATTGGTATGAAGATATCGAAGTGAATTATGTCAATCGAATGGTTTAAGAGTGAATTTTTGTTTTTGTTTTCGTTATAGATTATGTAATACGATTTGAAGACGGCGCGGCGGCGGCGGCATTAAATTACGAGAAATTCTGTGACATCGCAAGCGATTAAATAACAAACAATTACGATATACCATGAAGATATTATATTATTATGTAATTGCACGGTAAAAACAATTTATTTTACGATTATATTTATTTATTTTTTTGCTCGAGTTCCTGACAAAACTCTATAAAATGTATTCGACAAAATAATTTGTTTTATACATTAAACTCGTAATACTTTAGTTTTATTTAACGTCATAATTACCATCTAGTATGGAATAGAGAAAAAATTGTTACGTTTTACTCATATTATTTTTATTTTTATTTTTTGAAAACCATAAGACTTTTTCCATATTATATAAATTTATATAATAAGTCACAATGCGAAAAATGAGTAATAATATCCACGCTATTTACAGCTCGTAAATAAAAGGAATAACTCGATACTTTGTCTTCGTTACGAATAATTACTATTGAAAAACGTATACACGATTTTCTAAAAAGAACCGTGTGTTTTTTTAAGATGACGTTTCTAAAAATAGATCGTTTAATTGGACATTTATGATCATTATAGTGACACTTCAAAATAAAATAAACTACTCTGTTTTAGTTAAAAATATACCGGAAGAGTAATTTTTACGCGATAGTGCCGTGACGCAACTAGGACTTGGGGAAAAAGCTAACGCACTCGAGATTTTCGGAACTACAAATATATTATTTCAGCGCTTGCAGGTGGAAAAAATATTTACCACACGCTACATCGCAATACTCACAAACTACATTAATAAATTACTTGATTAGAGGTTTTCTATTGCTCAACCTATTCCAGTTGGCTAAAATCGCAACACGGAGGGCTAAACGTCCCTAATTGCATAGTGCGATCTGTCGATTAAATAACGTTATACTCGTCGCGGGTAGAAAACGACTAGAAAATGAAATCGAAGCGAACATTTTTGACGTTACGAAAAATTGTCTTGTAAAATTATTTAAGATAATAGTTTAATATAATATAATTTAGACGGATATTTTTAACGGGGCCGTTGTTTATTTTTAAAAAAGGCGACTTGACCTAACATAACCTCCTTGCGTAACGCGTTAGAGCAGTGAAATAAATCCGAGGAGAAAAAAAACGAATCGTTAACGCCCCACACTGGTTTATTCATTTTTTTATTTTTTTTTTTTTTTGATTAACTTTTCCCATTAACTTTTCATTTAGAGTACATTCAATTAAATGACAGGAAAAACATGTGATATAATTTCCGTCACGATGTGATATATTATTTGATATAAGCACTGTTTAAGTTATGATTTGTTAACTTTTATGTATTTTCATTTACTCGAAAACTAATTAGATACTTAATTTCCCACACAAAGAAACGCTTATGCCAAATATTAAAGACCCTCTGCATTAATACTAAAATACTACTTATATTGGATAATTTTCAAGAAATAGAAATAACGAGTACTTCGACCAGTACGAATTTACATTGCTGTTTACTACGCTACATAAACATCGAGAGTATAATAGTGAATATGAATATAAATTGTATAGATGTTTATCATTTTTAAAATGTTGTCCACCAAACACGGCCGGTTCAGAAAATAACGGAATATATGCGATGTCTATAATTAAATATAACATACTACCATAGAGACGAAGACGCAGAGAAACAAATATCGTGTTAGTTATGAAAATCGCAAAAATTAAATGAAATTTTAGACACACCCAATTTTTACAGGACCGATTTCAATTGTATCCAAGTAAAACTCAGAGTGGATTAAAGTAGAAACAAACAAATGTTTGTCGATCGAGTTTCATTTTATATTTTACTATCATCAAGTCAAAAAAAAAAGAATTCTACTATGATATTATTATTATTATTATTAAATATTTTGTTTAGAATTTAAACATATTATTTGTGATATTTTTAAGAATTAATTTTATAATATTATTGTCATGTCGAATTCAAGTCGTCCGGTTTAAATACAAAGATCGAATAAATAATCGGTGAGCTCTGCAAGTATTGGAAACGAGTGTTTTTTTTTTTACCTATTAATTTATTAAAAACACCTAATAAACCGAGCTGAAATCGTAGACTTAAAAATAATATCAAATACGCTGCTGATTTATCGACTAGGCGGCACGAAAACTAGGCGGAGAGCGCGCGTTTTTTGCAGAAACCCCTCATATATAATATATAAGTATATAAATAATATATAAAACTCACCTCGAACAATTTGACAATGTCCACCATTCTTTCCGACTTGGTTTTTCGAAGCATATTCAGCGATTTGGCCTTGACGTTTTTATCTGAAATTTGAAAAATACATTGTTTTATAATCGATGTTTTAATTTTTAAACCGTGCCTATCGGCGTGCTGTCATTGTCACGTCGAGTATTCTTCGGTTAATTACATTCGAGTATAAAACAAACAAAACAATTAAAACGAAAGAATCTATAGCGAAATAATAATTGTGTTAAAACTGTAAACAAACTCGAAGGTTACTTTTGATCTAATTTAAAATTATTTCGGTCGCAGTTTGAACACGATAATAAAGGCTTTTTTGTGTTAAAATGAAATCAACTAAATCGATTATTTTTAAAAGGTCGTTGTCACACTTAATAATATACGTATATACAATTAGTTGGGTTTATTTTTCACACTTAGCATGGCAAAATTGGGTTCTCGTAAGTCGTAAGTAATTTTGTGACAATTGGTTAATTTCTAGACATAATGAATTATTAAAATAATGTGTTATTTTCTTTGACGCATCGATCTTGAATTTTTTATTAACTAGTTTTACGTTTATTTGATATTTTTAGACAGTTTAAAATTATTTTTATTTTATCAACACGTTTCGCAGAAATTAATCGATTTATTTATTAAAAATTAAATTTCTGTTTAAACTTGTTGGTCGGACAGTCGACATCTACTGCCATATTTTATACAAACAGTACAAAAAGTTACGAATTGTGAATTGTGTTATTTGCGCTCCGATAGAACGATTGGTCGAGAAATTATCATAACTATCAGTACCGAACCTTTGTCGAGTATTAATAGAAAAATTTAAATAACGCGAGAAAATCGCGAGTAAGATATGATCATACGCTCATTTGTTTACCAACAAATTAAAAATAAAAAACAGTCCCGGGAAACAACAGTCTCGATTTTAGCACATCGCGCGTGTGTTAAGAGATAAAGGGAATTAATTCTAAAAGTACACTAATTTAAAGCTTTGGGGTATTACCATGACGATGACGGCATTATTAATGTTAGTCGAGGGAATAATGAACCAATTAGTTTAGAGCTTATTTAATTCGCAGCTGAGAATCGAGTTAAAATTGCCAATAAATCACAATTAAATGTTACAATTTGTGGTAAAAACAGAAAAATAATCTTTGTAACTTCCAATTTATTTACTCGATAATTATAACTACATATATTTGTAGTTTGAATTTTTTTTTTTTTTTGTAAACCCATATAAGTAACAAAATATGTTTTTAATAGATCTTTATTGTTAAGATTTATATGGTACCAACAGAATCCCATAGTATTATTTTAAATCCTAAGAAGTAAACAGTAACCTCCTGTTCTCGGACGTCGTTTGTTCAAATAGAAAACGTTTTTTTTTTTAAATATTACAGGAGAAGAGAGAACGTTTTTTTCTATATTTCTTAAATCTCACATTTCACAATGTATACCCCGAGCGTATGATTTAATAGCATAAAAATAATTTAGCATATTAATTTGCTTTAAAATTTTTTCAATAAACTCAAATTGTGTAAAAGTTGTTTTCTCGCGAAACACGAACGTGATAATATTTATTTTTCGACAAATTATGTTGAAATCGTACTAGGTACAAACAGTCGTATTTGTGTATTTTAAAAGTTTAAGTCAAAAAAAAATAGAAATGCTTAAATCATCACATTTTATTTAACGATTATATTATTATATTTTAACAAAACAAATACATTTCCCTAATTATTTTATGAGTATTTTTACTTATTGTCCAATTCAACGTATATTTTTAATACACGTGATCGACCCACGCGATTATAAGAGCAAATAGTATTTATTTTTTTACCCCGTCAAAATTTATACTCTCAGCTCTGAAAACTACTGATATATGACATAATGAGTAATTTATTTGTTCGAAAATTTATCAGAGAGAATCGATTTTTAAAGAGTTTGCTTTTTTTTTAACGAGTAAAAAACAGAAAAAACCAAAAAAAATTTATTAGTTAATTTCGAATCCGTTGAAAGAGTAATAAGGTGTTTGAAATTCACCGGAAATTCATCTCGAGGGTCATACGTGAATCACGGGAAAATATAGGTACTCACCGGTGTTGTTGACGCGGCTGTTGATCTTGAGCGCTATCCTGCGTATCTTCTCCAGGTTTTCCGTGGTGCGGGTCGTGAGAGGCACCAGCCGGTCCAGCAGCACGTCCAACACGTGATCCTCGCCACCGGCGACCACCATGTTGCGATTTTTCTTCGGTTTCCTCTTGGGGAAATCGAAAACGAGACGAGATTAGTGTCGCGTGAGCCGAGAAATATAATCTGCGGCCGCGTATCGTTACGGATTCGAGATTTTTCCAAGACGACGCGACGGCGCGGCGGCGTGGACGACGAGAACGAAACACGACCGGCGACGGCGAAGCGAGGTTGTGCGGACGATCGGACGATACGTATTATAAACGTTGTCGATCGAAACGAGTGAGAATTAAAACCGCGGAAAAAAATAAATCGGCTCGTCGTCGGCTAGCGCGAAAACATAATAATAATATTATTGTTATAGTCGAACGGGAAAATCGTGAATGACAACGAACGGCGGGCGACCGCGACTAGCAGCTACACGGGGCTTGGCAAACGGCACGACCGATTCGGCCCGACTGCCAAAACGACGGCGAGGCAGCGCGGCGCTCGTGTGCGAGTAGTACACGACGACGTGATATTGTTATTATGTATATGACGTACGCCACCCTGTGACACTGCGAGTCACGTGTGCTGCACAGGGTCCTGCGAGCCGGTGGCGGTCGTGCGGCGCAACGCGATAACAATGATAACAACGGTATCGCGATTAGGGCGAGGATTGAAAACAGAAGTGGCGTTTTTTCGCTTTCCCGAAAGTTGTGTAAAGTACGTTGGAAAATTTAAAAACCAAAACGGTTTTCCGGCGCTTTTATTTTTAGACGGTTTTTTTTCCTGCGAAATTTTTATATAATTTCGTGTATTTTTCGTACGGATTTTGTTTTGTTTTTTTTTTTATTTGAAAACGGATTAAATTTCGCATATTATTATAAAATATCGTGATCTCCGAAAAACAAAAAATCGCATAATTATTAGTGCGTTAAATCGTTTTTTTTTTTTTTTATTTTGAAAGAAAGTACCCGGTTTTTTTGAGTCAACGCCCTCCTAATAATAATAATAATAATAATATAAATTGCGGTTATTAAAGCTCTCCTGGCCACGTGGTGGCAAAAGTCCGTCCGGGTAGATTAAAAATCGACGAAGGATGTCGGCGAGGTCGGGTTTTGTTATTATTTTTATTACGATTTGTTATTGTTGTTTTTTTTTTTTTTCTCTCTCGTTTGTAGTTTACCGAAACGTACGCGCCGCCGTCGTCCAGGTTTATCGACCGGCACCGTCAACGTTTTAGAAAATTAATTTCGCATGTAAAAATCGCAAATTGTTTGCTCTTTTTTCTTTTGCGCGCGCGGTTTATGTGACAGTTTTCCAAACAATATTAATAGATATTTTCAACACGGCGGCGGCGGCGGCGGCGTTGTGCCGGCTAACCGGCGTTTGAACGCGACAACTGCAAAACGGTTTAAAAATAACAATTTGTTTCGCGTTCATATTTTTTCACTCCGATTAAATCGCATCTTTTTAGTTTTTTTTTTTTCTTTTCGGGTTTATATTATATTTTAAACAGAGCCTTAGCGTGCACGCGAGTAGATTACTACGATACTATCTCTGTCGAGTTTTATACGTTTATTTTATTTGTCGGTTATACGCGTATTATTACGATTAATATTCTCTACGATTCGGACGAAAACTCGGAGTTGATATTATACGCGTATTGTCTGCTGTCGAACGGTCGACGACATTGCGGAACATAAAAAGGTAGTACAATCTACAAATAACTAATACGACTGTGCGCAAACTACGAGTGCACATTAATCTGATTTGGCCACACGAAGGCATAAACTTAATAACCCTTATACGTATATATGTATGAAAATGTTTTAGTACTCGTTTCTCGGAACTATATAGTATATAATATGCAATGTATATAAAATACGAATAGACACTAAACTAAAAATAAGAGCAAACGTCGTAAAAATTATGCGATTTTATAGTACTCGAATCATTTATTTATTTATTTATTATTTTTTTTTTTTTTTCGGTAGTCTTCGACGGCACAACAACAAAATTACGAAACGGAGTTAAAAAACTGTTTTTAAAAGTCCAAAGTTAAGTTAAAAATATCTCGACCAAACATGGAATTTTTATCTCGAGTTTAGTGTGCGTTTTTTTGGACAATTTTAGGTTCGTAAGATTAAAAAGTCTAAAAATATTAATAAATTATAACGCCTGCTCATACGTTTAATTCGTTTTTAAATAATGTATATACGTAATTGTGCCGGGTTCGAACTATCGAATTGTAAACGGTGCAAGAGTTGGTAATAAATTTTAACTATCATGTAAATCATGAAATCGGATTAAATCAACGTTTTTTAACTATCATTAATGGAATAGACCGACAAATTAATTTCATTAATTAAAGCTCGCATTCGAAATAAACAATGACCTGAATGTTAAATAATATAATATCGATACGACGAGGCGACTAAGACATAATGAGAGATTTGAAAAAATCTCATTTTTTTCAACTTTATATTTAAATAATATGTTTTTTTGGCAAGTGTGTCAAAATAAAAGCTATAATAACCGTTAATCGTTGTATGTGTTTATATTACGTCACGACGAAATAACTCGAATTATTTAATTGAAACTTATTTCACGATGTCAAAGGATAAAAAAAAACCCACCCATTCAATATCTTAATTTTAAGTAAACACGGAGCCTAAATATTTAAGAATAAGAATTTCGCCAATAAATTATCGAGTGATTAATTCATCAAATAAAATAAATTATTCAGGGCACAAAATTAGATTTACGTAACGACTATTGGAAAAATAAAATAACCCGTGCCGTAAAAGAGTTGGAATTTGATTAAAAAAAAAACAAAGCCAGTCGAAGAAAATCGAATAATATTCTGTATAAAAAAATTGAATAACGAAATCGTAAAGAATAAAAAAAACCTAATTTTGTTCAAAAAAAAAATTGATAAGATTTTTATATTTATCAGCGCTTTATTGAAATTCAGTTTGAAAAAAAAATAATGTACTAATATTTTTATTAACACGTTTTTATCAATCGATTGGAATCAATGAAATCAACTAACCTATTAAAATGCCGAAAGTTTGAATTGGTTAAAGCTTTTATGAATCGATGATAATGTTTTCTTTTTTGGAAGTATCTACTCTGTGTGTCTACCACTCGTTTTCACACGTTTCGGACCGACAGTTTCGTCTTCAGGGTGTAAGGCGCATTGGATGTTCGTCGATTCGCTGTCGCCAACATACTGAACGATGGTCATTCAGCGAACATCTCAAGCGATCGTTTGTGCCCGACCGGTAGTCATACTTTTGGCCCCGCCCATATCGCATAAGCAATTGTTGCGCGCGCCGATTGCTTTCACTGTTGTTCGTCGGGGTTCCTGTTTTCGTATTATTCCGCTTCTTCTTATCTATCTTTTTATATTCGTTTCCTCACATTGTGGACTGTTTTTTCCGTCGCGTTTTCAGGACTTTTTCACTTTCCTTTTCCATTTTCATTTCTTTTACCGGCTACGAGTCCATATGCGACTGAAGACGCGGATTTATTCGGAAAAAGAAATAATATCACGCGTGTTGAAAATAATAACACACAACGTTAATATTATAACATTATATAAGGTGATATCACTAATTCGGCGGTGACGCGCCAGAGAGTATATTTAAGTCAAGTGGATATGAAAAAAAAAAAAAACAAATTGGATGGGAGGGTGTTTGCGAATGTTTTTCAAAATTAATAGGTTTACTAATTAATTTTCGTTGTTTAACGATGACATAACATTTGATTTATTCGGTATCGTTAAAAAAATCCATTGCGGGTTGTAAATCTGATTAGAAATAGATTGGGTTTTTATGATTTCGTTATGCAATACTTTATTTGAATAAATCTTATATGCCGAAAGACGATCGTCGTTTACATCGATTCAACGAAGGCTCCAATCGGAAGAGCCGGATAATTTGGTTCTCGAATCATCCGGGTCAAACAAACCTCGGATTATAGGGTTCCGATACGAAGCGGAGTTTTCGAACGCCCGTGTATAAATACGTACGCTGCGCCCGCGAGGCGATTAAAACGATTCACGGCACGACCGCCGCATAACAATAATATTAATAAAACAATATCGAAATGCAATTACGGCTGAATATTAATGGTACGATTGCGCGCCCGCGCCTACTGTATAGCGCGGCTGGATTAGCGTTTTACAATTCGGGAAATCGGATATTGCCGTAACTGCAGCGCGCGTGTAATAATGCAACGGGGGCGCACGCACGAAAGGACGAACGACGCTAAACGCGAGAACGACGACGGAATAATATGCGTGTCGTACGCGAACAGTGTGCGTCGTAGCCATAAAATATCGTGTGATCATTGTAACGCGCGAGGGGGCAGGTACACATATATTATATAATACACGTATCGTATACAATGTTATTGACATTATTATAGGCCGTTCCGCGTGCAGTCGGTCCGTGTCGTGACTGCCTCCATTTCACGATTTCAACCCCTACGTTTCAACCGTACCCCCCGGGGTTCATAGACACGCCGTTAAGTGCCTGTGCCTATAGTGTTTAGACGCGAAACCCGTCTACTGCATACGACGACATCGCGATCGTTATTTTGTTATTATTATTATTATTATTATTATTATTTATCGTCGGAACATTACAATAATATGATAATAATAACGCCGCCGCCGCCGCCGCCGCCGTAAAATACGACGCGTTTTACCCGGTGCCTTTCCGTCGCGATGTGTACGCCTTCGGCGGGATTAGACGACGCGAATCGTCGTGACAGTTTTTTTTTTATTGTGATCGCATGTCGTCATCGATAATTCACTACGTTCTACGCGTCTGTCTATTTAACCGTAACACGCGTACATAATATTCGTGTCCCGGGAGAAGAAGAAAAAAAAAACCGAACGTGTGGAGGACGTATCCGCCGACGTATATCGTTTATTGCCCACGTCCCCGCGGGATTCGTAGGTCGAGTGCCCGTCGTAGACGCGTAACAGACGGAGATGCGACCGTGTCACACACAATACGATTGTTATTATTTATCGTCGTGGCGAGCGTAACGATTATGATTTAATACCGTCGCCGTCGCAAAGCGCGACGCGTTTAACGGTCTATGACGTTTACCGGATCGGATGACGGGAATCGAGGAGGTTTTATTGTTTTATATTTATTGTTTTATTGTTCACCGAGTTCTCTAGAACGCGCGCACGAGTCTATTCAACCCTGACTTGCGTATAATTACTGTACTCGTACACTTGTTTTCCGGAAAAACGAACGCGTGGACACCATACTTCGCGCGGAAGGGATGGATAATACCTACGCCGGAATCGCGGTTCCACGGGTGACAAGGTGGCCGACGATTTTCTTGGGGTGGCTTCGAGGGTCGACATCTAGCAGAGTCTTATGAGGAGGGGCTTTATCTTTATTTTCACTAGAGTTTACGTTCTGAAGAAAATGTGTACAATCATATTATTCGAAAAACTACTATCATACGTGAGAAAATTGCAAACAATTTCTTTTGTTTAATATTTATTTCTAGAACTCTCTCGTTATTTTTGGAATAAGTCAAATATTAAACAGTTGTGAAAACTACATGCAAACGTAGATCCGTCTACGAGCTGATCCGACAAACAGCATGGTATAATTTAAAAAATTCGTATACGTAAGAAAAAACTTGTTAAAATACGCGTAAATTGAGAAAAATCGGCACATTCATGTCCTTAAAACCGTTAAAATTATCGTATTACAATTTCATTTCGGAGTGTTTTTTTGAACTACGTAATCATTTAGCAACTAAATCGTCGACGTCTATGAGCACGTGCTTATTTTGTTTACTTGGAAATACACAACTGACATAATCCGTTATGCTAAAAGTGAGTAAAAAAAAAAAAAACACTATAAACGAATGGCGATGGCAGATTTTTGGCGATCGCGTCGTATTAAGTTTGATTTTGTTTACTGTAAGACAAAACTAGAGACTGTGCACGATTTCACTGTTTACTACACCGACAACGATATAATTCGCTTTTATTATTACTGGATAAATGTTGTTCAAAATGATTTTCTTGTAAATTCAGTAGATTTCGATTTGAAAATTTGACCAACTCTAATCATAAATATTTTTTTATTCGAGTAAATAAAAATCTTATTGTTTTGTCAATAAGGAGTAATTATTTCGATACCTACGAACAAAAGGTTTTTGAATCCAACGAGTTCGGGCGTCATAGATTCGTAAATCACTAATCGCGTGACTCGAGTCAACCACCCGTCGTGTTGCAATAGGACACTTCTAAGAATTAACAGCAAAGAAAGCTGAAGTTTTTAAGTTTAAACTTTATTCCCACTGCACAGCGCGGCGCGGCGGTTGAATTTTTCCTATAAAACCGAAAATACCCTCCCGTGTCTGTTCGGTATTCGAAAGTTCTAAAAATCGATCAAACCAAACAGAAATGTTATAAAATGCAATGTCATTTTAAATAACACGTAGGTTTACCTATTTTGATGGGCATTTTAGGAAGAAAAGGGGTGAGCACCTCTATTTGTCTTGTGTGTTTTTAGTAGAAAATGTAAAATGTATTCAAACACCCTTGACAATTCGCACATTAAATGTACAATACCTAATGTATCAAAACGAATAACAATTATATTAATATAACAAAAGTATACGTAAAAAATGACTATCGACGTTAATAATTCAAAAGAATTATCGAATATAAATGTTTATCGCTATACGTGCGCTGGCGTATAAAATACTACACGTTTAATTCGATGGGGAAAAAAACGGTGAAAACAAAATATTGACTAGCTTGAATATTAGTACCCTAATCGAAAAACTCGAGTACATGAATAATTGTTTAGATCTCACTCGGTGCGAAAAAAAAACGTATTCCAATATAATTGCGATTTATCGCCGTAAGTCTATACGCGGTATCGTGGAATATTATTATTTGTTTTTTATGTATATTATTCCCCGAATTTTAGCTGTGCGCCAGTAACATCGTGTAGGGCAATCGTTCTGAACTAGATATCAACAACTCGCGACCTCGAAGCAATTCTGTGTGGTCCGCATAATATACTCGTATTTATAGTAAATGTAAAAAGAAAAAAAATCCTTATCCCTTGAAATTCAATAATAACATTCTAAAAAAAAAAAAAATTGTTTTTTCGCCAATTCTAAACGGTTTTAATCAAGTCCGATGATAAAATATTTGGCCGACCGAATTTTATTGACTTTAAAGCGCTTATACTTCTATAAGGTGATATTTTTTAACCATCGAAAGAACGTTTAATTCACGATTAAATGATAACTATAATTAAATGTGCCATTATTGACAACGTCGACGTAAAAAGTAAAACCAGACGACGGCAAATCGGTATGATAACGATATTGAAATTCAGAAATAACGCCGACTGTTATCATTTTTTTTTTTTTCTACGATTTGAATGAAAAATAATAATATTATGTCATGTAACAATAATGTAATTCAAATAGTATCTAAACGTATGACTTATTTAGCTGTAACATAAACCGCAACTATTATAAAAAAAAAAAACATTTCTAATAACGTTTTTTTGTGGCTCTCAGTCTAAATTAAGTTGCCAGCCCCCGTTTCGGACGACCTAATCGACACGAGTGATGATGAAAATTAAACTTTCAGAGTATGCGAAAATTGCTGGCTAAAATGGTCGTTGACAGATAGTTTATTATTTTTTAAAACATCGAGAGTTTTCCGGCGAATTGGAATGATTGAAAATCGACCGGGCAAACGAGACAATATTATTATTACGCGGCATCACTCACTTTTAGGGCGGGCTTAGACGGCCTCTGGATTTCCACGACTTTAGCGACGAATTTGGCATTGGCGGTGATTTTTTTAGTGGTGGCCGATTTTTTAGTGGTGGCCGATTTTTTGGCGGTGGCCGATTTTTTGGTAGTGTCCGATATTTTGGTGGCGGCCGATTTTTTAGCGGCGGTCGATTTTTTGGTGGTGGCCGATATTTTGGTGGTGGACGATTTTTTGGTAGGCGGCGACCCCCTCGCGTTGGTGGCCGGCAACTTTTTCTTCTTTTTCGCGATCGTCTTCTTCTTTTGCTTCCCCGCCGTTATCATAGTGTGTTGAGTTTCGACAGTTCGAACTGTATTCAAATCGAAAATATCAAACGCCGTTATAGATTTCGACTTGGAGAAAAAAAGCCGACTTCCGTTTTACTTTCTTCGCTAATAATACGCGCGTTATTATTATCCACTACCTACTTGGTCTTGTGAACATCGTGTCTACGGGTTACTATGGTTAAAAAAAAAAAAAAAAAAGAAGAAGAAAAAAAAATAATACTAATAATGCGAGAGAAAAAAAACAACGATGAAATAACGCGTGTAGTTCACGCACGCCCTCCCCCCCGTCAGACCCACGTGGGCTGAGGGAAGCGCGTTTCCATAGTGAACCAACGCAAGTATGAACACTTTCACACGAGTGCGGGAAATTCCGACGTCACGAGGCGCATTTTGATTTATTCGAAACCCGTCGCAAACCCTCATAAACCTATGAGATCGAAGCGCTGATATCAGCGATATCGATAGATGTGCCCTTCTCCGGGGGGGGCGTCGTTTGGAGGGAACGGGTGTGCAACGGCATGGCAAACTTAAAAACGTCAACGAAGTTACCTCGTACCCCCCCCCCCGTATTCTTTAGATGTTTTCGCGAGCTTAAGAACCGTTTATGAATAATTCGTGTAAACAATTAATCTACAAAACGCGTCTTTGAAATCAAATATTATAATTTATAAAAGTTTATCCTGATTTAAAATTTAAATAAACAGGCACGCCTTCAAAAACTTCAAAGATATTCTATATATCGTCGACTTTTATAAAATTAAATAGTAAATATTTCTGCCTGTACTGAGTATATTTTTCAAGACTTTTTAAAAACACAGAGTGGGATAACGCATATTATTTATTCCGTTCGATCGTTTTAAATAACGCGAATATAAAAATAAAACTACACATACGATAAGTGTATAAAGTCGCTCGATTTAAAATACGATTTTTAAAAACGTTTTCACTAAAAATATCATTTTAACGCGATATGAGCGTATTGGAAATAATTATTCTTATCGTGTAAATAAGATCATCAGAAAAAAATTACAAAAAACATACCCACTCTGCCGAGCAGTAAAATCGTTTTGTAAATCAATTTCAGTTCGTTTCGGAATACAAAACGCCTAAATAATACTGTATGATAAACGATGTACATTTAATATGAGCGTTCCATAGTTTAGTTTGTAATGAAAGAAGGAATATTAGCCCAAGGACGCCGAATGCGTATTTATGATACACCAATACTATAGTATCGAACTTGTATGATACAAGTTGTATTCTATCTCGTATAAATAATTTCACGATAGATTACGAACGTGAATAATTTTCAGAAATATATACCGCGTCATTTTTAGTCGTGCCATATCGGTTTTATTTCGCGCATTCTTTCTCGAATTATTAACGTCGATAGATTAACAAAAACACTATAGCCCTTTACCAAAATACTCGATCGCGTAAAACGCATACATAAATTATAGTCACCAGGAAAAACAATAATAGCTCAAAATTATTATTCTATCGATTTGTGATTAAAAATTATAAACAAATAAAAAAAGTAAACTTACCGATCTTCGATATGTTTTAATTCGTATTGAGTACCGGATTCGCGATTACGACATTGTTTCGAAAGGACATGGCGTCGCGATCGTATGTCGCGGTACAAGTTCTTTCTGAAATAATAATATGTAAATGCGATTGTTTTTTAATGCCGCGTTAAGTTGGGTTACTTTTCGTACGTTGCTTTTACCAGTCCTAATAAAGAAAATACAAGATAACGTGTTGAAATTAATAGTCACGTTATTTTAAGTGTTGAGTAAAATGTAGTAAGAGTAAGAAATACTTGCATTTCGATTGTGTATTTAAAAACTAGTGTTAGTATAAGATAATATCATGACAATGTTCTACTACAGTTTTTATTGCTTACTGACACCAACGTGCAAAGTTCAAATGACGATGAAACGTTCCGGTTCTATAAGAAACATCGATGTTCAATTCAACACTTAATGTGCCACAACGCATTAATAAAATGATATATATGTAATTGTTATTGAAATAACACTATATTAATTATCCCGTGTAATATGTAACAATGATGAAATGATTAAAACATATTGTACCCAAGAAGAGAATATATTGAAGTAGTGGGGAATCGGACCGGCGGCGGCTCCTGTAAACTTGAATTTATATAATCGACAATGGTAGTTTTTTTAAGCACAGACAGAGATATACAATAGTTACATAATCCTACAAATTATATTACTTTGTACGGTTTTTTCATGACTTTAATATTTACATAACGTAAACAGTTATATTTTAATACGATATTTTATTAGATAATATTGTAATAATTAGTAAACAAAAATAAAGATTTTTAAGTTATTTTTTGTTGTTGTTGGTTTTTTTATTTTTTATTTTAAACCACCATCGTCTACAATTGGTAATCACTTATCGTTGTAAATGTATTTCTACAGGATAGTAAGAAAATTATATTCACTGTAAAGCTGGACAAGTTTTACAGTGATATTCTGTTAAATCGGTCAAATTAAGTCGATGAAAACAATTTAAATTAAATAATAAACTTTTGATTGTTTTTCTTTTTTTACAAATAGTTTAAGCTAATATATAAATCACTGAACGCTAGCAATAACTTGACCATTCAATAAACATGCATTGTTCTATTATGCGTCTATGCGTGGGATTGAGAATATTATTTTTTATTGAATAATTCCGATTGATTTCTACAGCCAGAAGTTTAATTAAAATAGCAATATTTTCAATATTTCCCATCGTATACACTTTAATTACATTATGTTACGTATTATTTATAAACTAAATCGATGTATTATGATAAAAACAACAAAAATAAGCGCCAGGTTAGAAATGTAATTACAAAAAAGTTAAGTAAAAAAAAAAAAAAAAAATTAATTACCGACTCGACTTGAACGTTTCAAACTCGTTTATGTCTAGCGTTGTTCAATCCAAATCGAATCGTAATAAAAACGACGACGACGGTCGATTAGAATCTGGGTACGCGATTGCAGCTGATAAAAAATTTAATAACATACTCGCATTGGTCAACCGAGGTGTTAACCGTAATTATATATAGTCCGTGGTCAATACGTATTGGATATTTTTAGAACGCTTTTGTCTTGAACGCCCGTGTTGTCTTGTGTCGCGGTCAGTGATCGTCAGAAAAAGAAAAATAAACCAGTCCCGGACCGAACGAAATATTCTAAAATGATTCATACTGTTGGGACGGCTAATTATTGCTCGTATGACGTCCGTAAAACCGGTGCGTGCTCAGAATTTCCTGAAGCCAAGGATAATGTTACGCGACGTGTGTAATTTGGCCATAAATTTCTCTACGTACGTACGTCGGCGATTCGCGGTATAGTATACCGGGATACAATCAAATGCTTTTTTTTTCTCATCTTTTTAACCGGATTTCAAATGAAGCTGTTGCTGCGTTGTTATTATCAACGTTGCAGTATACGACGTATATACGTATCTCGTGTAAATCGAAACGGCGTCACTACGTAACATTAAGTTAGCCTAACGCATTAAGTATTGTTTACAGTTTAAACGTCACGAATTAAGATCGATTTAATATTCAAACGATTAAACAACGTTGCGAGACGGCTATTGAAAATAAACATTTGTCTGTTTTGAAAAAATAATCGAATTTTTAGTGATTTAAACGACCCGTGTGAACACGTAAAAGTTTTGAAATTCCGGTGGCCGCCAAATGATTCGTCAACAGAATTCCACGTTCGAAAAAAACAATAAACGCGTGTGAAATTTTACCTACCGGGAAAATGATATTTTTGTAAATATTATTAGCTAAGAAATAAACGACAATGCGTACGTTGAGTTGCATAAAGCAATGCGCCTTGTCACCCGTCGAACACACGAACGGTTTGACTGCGCGATTTTTCGTAAAAAACATATAAATATGTAAATTAGTATATCGTCGGCGAGATGAATTGCAAAACCAAATATGTGTTGATGAATCGTCGAAAAACGAAAACAACTATCGCGGTCTCCATATTTTCCGTGTTGGGCGGCACTTTATTTATTTAATTTATTTCATTACGTAACGCCTGGACATCCCATTACAGATTTATAAATAAATATTAGTCAAGCCAAGAATCGGCAATCCGCGGCTCGCGGTATAAACTTACAATTTATATGAAATCAAACGGTTTTTTCGATTTTTTTATTTCATTGAATTTCAAATTTTTAATCGGCACATTTTAAAACACGCGTTCGAGTCTTTTTGAGAGATAAAAAATTTTCCTAAATTAATTTTGATTGCATTTACTAAGCGCTCACTCGCATATACACATATATTTGATATCGAAAGTCAAACCCAACATCAACGAATCGATCAAAATTAAAAAAAATAATACTAACTTTTTATTTGTCATCATTTTTTTTCTAACTGTAATGTTTGTATTCATTTTCAAACGGTTTGGGCATAAAATATCGTGTTATTTTGAAAACTTGGAAACATCTGAACTCATTTTTGATATCACTGTAAAACAAAAGTATCAATCAGCACTATCTACAATAACCTTAAGGAAAAAAGAAAGTAATACTTTTTTGTGGTCCTTGAGAAAATCGTGAACGGTGGTTTTTGGCTCTCGACGTGAACGAAAAAACCATTGTCGACCCCTTCATTCGATTAGTCGAATTAATGATACAGTATTTGTAGCACAGACTTACGCTCGCAGACTTGATGTTCGGTCGACGGTCGATGTAAATATAACAGTTGATGCACGAAACTGAAAAAAATTAACAACAAATATTTTTATATGCGCTTCGTGGTGCAAAATACGTAAGTTCCCTGTCATCATCATGACAGTCAAACGATTATCAATATTACTGATTATTTAATTTTTATTATTATCAATTACTGTAATGCGGAACACGTGTGGGACTTTAAAATAGAAAATCGTAATCGCTTATTGTGTGGATATTTTTTAAACCTCTCCCGACGGCCGTGTCGTTGCGCAATATATCGAACGCGCGACGAAGAGACGTGACGGTTGGAATACACGTCTGAAACGCGAATTATTAGCTCAACACCATCGTGTGCGTTCGGCGACGTAAATTTAAATCGAGTTCGCGAGAATGTCTACTGAAGACGCAGAAATTTACATTATACGGTATTAGAAAGACGACCATTTGCCTCGCGCGTACTTGCTATCGTTAGCATTTTGCCGTCGCGAGACACAAACCTTTACGAGTCACGACGTCGTTCGCGCCGTGTAAAACACTATACGAGTCGTGCGCGGTGCCCGGCGATTTTTACGAGTACATATTTTGTTTTCAGACCCAATCCTTCGGCGAGTAATTATTTCACAATTTCGCATGTCGTTCGATCGCCGCGATATGATATTAGAGGCCGGCGCACTATAGGCCGACGGTTATTGTTGAGTCCTAAAAAATAATAACACTGTTATTAAATCGGTACAACTAAAAGCTTTTCCGACAATCGTTGCGGTATACGACCGTACGGAATAGACTACACTACGACGCCCGCACGACTGACCGGGCCGTTGTAAAAATAATAACTCGAATACTATCGATGTTTTCCAAACGCGTAACGGTAATGACTAATAATAACAACGTTTCTGCAAACTACGAGATACTGTTGGCTTTTTATAAAATCGTATTCGTTATAATGATACGATGTGTACGCGAACGTAAAACAATACTTGACTTTTTTTTTTCGTTGAAATTCCATCGTTTTCGTCTGATTTTAAGAATGCGAAATGTTTGACGACGACGACGGTAAATATTCGAAAATTCTATTCTATTTGTTTTGCCACGACGACGACACGTCACGCGGGAACCATTTGGAAGTACAACCGATTTTCGTATTACAAAGTGAGATATAACTCGACTTGCGTCTTATACGCATAAAGCTCATTTCGATGAGTTTTTATTTAATTCGTTATTATTTAATGTCTTTCCGATCATTTTTTTCCCCATTTTAGTGCGAGAATTAAATTAAAAAAATTGTGAATAAGCTATGGCTTATGGCCAATTACTTTATCATTTTAATTTTGCAGTAAACGAAAAAAAAAAAAAAAGCCGTAGGTATACATCGAAATAATATGGTGATCGCGAGTAATTTATTTTATAAAATATGCATACCTATAAAGCGTTGCGAGTTTAATTTAGAAAAAAAACGTTTTACTCCTAATTATATACCTACACGTCACAATTAACAAATCATTTTATGTAAATGAAAAATCGTATAAGAAAAAACACGTGTTTAATTTCGCTGTGCGTTTGTACTAGACGTCTATTGGATTTTTCTACCACGCGATAACGTTTTATACTACCTCCAATTACATAATACGGTTATTTATAATCTCCCATTCGTTTATTTTTTTCCGAGAGAAAGAGAAAAATGGAAAAAATAGAGAGAGAGATATAGGCGCATGCAAATTAATGCTTACCCAACAAATGCATTAATTATTGTACTTTGTACGATATTTTAACAAAGAATAATTTTCTACGCAAGTGCCTAAATATGGACGTCGTTTGCAACCGCATTTTGACTGTTCAAAACCGCACGTCTTCTTGCAAATAATTCGACCGACGCGCGACGCGACGGGTAAAACAAACCTTTTTCTTTTTATTTACAATAAATATTGTCCAATCCGCGGTTAAAACCGCCTAACCTAACCGAACACTTATATTTCTAGAGAATTTGTCCAACTATAAGAACAAAAAAAAAACAATAATATAATATACAAAATACGAATAAAAGTATTTCACTTGATTTTTTAGATATTTATCCCAGCCCTGATGGTAAAAAAATATAATAACTTATCAAATATGGAAGTATGCAGGTCTTAAATCAAAACTGATTTATTTCCTACGTGTTTATTTGACCTTAACGTCGAAAAGTAAACACAGAAAGAACTGTAGCAGGTATCCAATATTATTGTAAACATTCGTTTTCTATATAATTACACAATGCTCTGATAATATAGCGTCACCATAATCAACATTACAGTTACGACATTATTCAGTTGGTTTCGCTGATCTCGTTTTATTGTAAAAAAAAATAAATATTTCAAACCAGCACCTCTTCCGGACTTTGACCGATTGTTGGGAAAACTATAAAGTTTCAATACATATCAGACGACCGTTTTGACTGATTTAAATTACACTGATATTAGTCATCGATCTGTTTGAGACCGATTTGTACAAAAACCTAATGACGGCTTATATCTAGTTTTCCCGTACGAGTATAGAGTGAGAAAACAAAACCGTCATGATCACAAACAAAACTATTGTAACGTTACGCTAATGTCCTCAAATAAAATATAATAATGATCACATTACGAATGAAAACCTTAATTAATAAATAATGCATTGAATCGCATTTCGCAACAATAACGACCAATGAAAATCAATTTCCGACTTATGTATGAGGTATGCCGGTAGAGGTGTCTCCGGTTTTGATTTGAAAATATCACTCAACAGGTATTCACCTTGAACTTGTGTTTCAAATAAATTTTTAAAGAATAAATTATATTTATATGTGGCGCGTTTGATTTCTACTGATATCGGGGAGTATAATATATTATCAAATCGTAAATAGAACCTAAATTTCGAAAATTCTTGGTGTTATAAATTGATTAATAAACATATAATTATTTATCTGCTATAAAATATGAATTTAATTCTCGATTTTTTACTACGAGTGTTGAATTTTTTTCAGTAGTTTTCCTGATGAAAAAAAAAACCATTTCCTTGAAAAAAAAACTCGGAAATAATGTAAATAAATTTTGTTTTATCGGAGAACATAATATACGAGTATATGTAATTTTTTTATCTTTATCGAACTAGTAGATTTGGGTTTATGCCTTGAAAATTGCGTGCAAGGCTAGCCCAGAGCTATTCTATCTAGATTTGACCCGAACAACATTTTTTTTTTTTATATATATATAAAGGTCTTTACTTTCGAAATGCGTTGTTTCCACGAATATTTATAGATATCTACGAGTGTACGAATAAAAAAATGTGTACTTTAAGTCAACCTTCGTACGGAATCGTTTTCCGAAACTGACGATCTATCAATACTTTCAAATTTTGACAAATAAATTAAAAAAAAAAAAAAAACGTTTACAACACAAGACTCTACTCAGAACCCGTAAAATTCGGTGTCGGTATCTTACCGGCTTTTCCATTACAAAGCAGATACAGGTAATACTCGTTGTAACCAATACTCATATTTTTGAAATATAAATTAATCACTAAAATAATTTCAAAAACGTATCGATTACATCATTACCTATTGAAATTCCAAGTCAAATTAATTCTTGTTGAGTTGCAATTTTTTTTTCATCTTTCAAGTGATATGAAAATACGTTTTAAACTTCGTAACTTGTAAAAATACAACTTCGTGAATATTATTATCAAACAGAACGACCACGAAATCTGTGGATAAAACTGGTTTCGAAACGTGTAAATTCGAGCTTATAATATGATTTGTTATGGGCTACAAGACGCGTCACACTAAACCTAAACGATTATGATAATCCAAATAGATTATAAATTATTACCATAGGCGAGCGTACAGGGCGTGCCGACACTGTCCGAAAACGTATTCAATAGATATTATTTTTTTTATTTTTTTTCAAAATATGGCGAAAATAGTAGGTATTTCCGAGTGTTTTACTTAAAATTATACTCACGTCGTTTTTTTTCTCGATTTGAAATTTCGTTCTCTGTTTACTTCAAACATATTTTGCCGGTAATAGTTCAGTTCTGCAAATAAAAATAAGTGTTACAAATTGTCAATAAAACAGTTAAATTTTGTACCATGTGGTTGGTATTAAGACGACTGAATTAAAAACTGTAAAAAGATTTGAATTGTTTTTATTTTATCTCATTTTGAAAGGGTTAAACTTACTAATTGTATGGGTCGGAATGAGATACGAGCATTTAATTTATATAGGTACTTATCACGTCATATACATGTGATGTGTTTTTTTTTGTTTTCAATTCGTTTAAATTTCGGCCATAAAATGTCAATATAATTTACACGAGGAATCGTAATATTTTATTGAAACGCGATTACGAATAGATAAGTCGTCAAGGATTTTAGACGCACGTACATTGAGATGAAAAGGTAGACGACTATTTTATTTTTTAAATTTACGACCGGAACTTTTATACATCCCTAACCTAACCGTGACTTTTAACGAATAGGTCCTTCGAATTAATTACCCACTTACGAGACAAACGTTCGCGTTTGAATATTATATAAGAAATAGACAAACTATACGTATAAATAATAGGTTAGTGATAATGAAATTTAGTTCGTCGGCGGCGATTCGATTCGTTTTGTTCGTTGTTGACAAACGGTGTCGAATGACGTTACGTGAAAAAAAAGTATGACTTCATTATTATAATGTTTTGCAGCGAGTCATAATGAAAAAGCTATTAAATTTGAAAAATACCTCCGGGACGTTTGAAAACAAAAATTTGTTATTATAAATACCAAACTGGTTTTCGTTCAATTATAAATCGTACCTACCTATTCGCCTGGGTGTTTTAGAGACCACAACATAATAATATTATTACATTGCGTTACTAAAAATATCGTATATAACGCGTCAGGAATAATTCTTTCTGAAATAAGTATAATACGCGTTATCAAAAAACGTAAAACGTATTAAATTTTGGCCGTGAAATCATCATCATCATTAACCGTATTGAGTTCGTATTATAGATTTCGTGCTGGTTTTTTTTTTTTTTTCCGTTTGTTTCGTCTATGACTCGACGTATTCTCGTCTCACGGGCATTTAATTTAATATATTATTTAGTCGAAAATAAACGCGACGTCTTCAATAATCGACAAGGTAATAATTGAAGATTCGTTGTGCGACGATTGTTTTTCCTTCGATATGGACGCGCGCGCATAATCTCAATGTCGGCGAAATATTTATTTTACCTAATTTATTTGCATGTACAATAATTAATAATATACGTTTATTTGAAAATGTGAAGGTTTGATGACATTATGCTCGGACGTTCGCTAAAAGAAAAGGAGAAAAAAAGGACCGAGTAAAAACGCACGATATTTACATAACACACGACGACGATCGTATAACACATAACGTAATGTTGTTATGCGGACGGCTCGTCGCTATATTGGTTTTGAAAAATAAATGACGACGGCGTCGTATTTCTATAACAGTCGCGAGATGTAAGCCGTACATTTTAACGAGAAGTTGCTCGATTTTCAAAGGACGACGAGCACTCGAAACACACGCGGAAAACCCGTATCGTTTCCACATATAGGGTGATTCTTTTATCGAAAAGCGTTGACTTTTTTCAAAATGTAGTACATTTCGAACAGTTTAAAATCCATCGTTAATTATTTGTATAAATCCTTCATAACACGCGTCACGCCACCTACTTTTAATCGTCCGACCAAAACTCGTCAAACGTTTCTTTCTATTCTTATTTTTTAAACTTTTTACTTCCGTTCGATCGTTTGTAAACTATCCGATTACAGGAGTTGCTTTTGTCCACCGCGCTCGCCCACAAATTAAAGTAATAATAATTAAAAAGTCGATAATTAAAGTAAAATAAAATCACACTTTCCGAAACGAATATTGGATAGTGATGATGGAAAATAACATTTCTAATTATTCCAAAATTAATTCGAAAGCACGCGATCGCCGAAAATCGAAAAACTCGACGGGGGAGGTGAGAAAACGAGCAGCGTGTGTTTTTTTGCTCGATAAGATCGAAAACCACCCGGTATGTCGGGCGCCGCACCGCGCACTTCTCGCGCCGTCGACGTGGGTAGTCGTCGTCAGAGGTGGTAGGTACGCGCGCGCTTCACTTCAGAGAGAGATCAAAACGTAATATTATTATTGTTATATTTTTCCGCCGCGACAACACACTCGACGCGTCTCGCGATCAAAGTCGCAATCGCGACGGTAATAATAATAACGACGACGAGACGAGACTTGAACGATCGAAAACGCATTGAAAACCATCGGCGTGTACGAGTTCGCGTCTCCTCACACACGATCGTTATAATATTATTATTGCGCACAGTCGTCGTCATCTTTCGGTTTATAGTTGGAAACATAACGTTATGATAATATAGAAAATATCGTCAGTGTCCTTGCCGCGCGTAGTCTCTCGTTCGAGTGCATTGGAGGAACGGCGAGAAAACCCGACGACGACACGCACGCAGCATCGCACGCGGCGGCCAACTCCCCTACCGGTTCGCCGTCGCACTATCGCGCGTTACCTATACCCCGACAGACTTTGAATACATAATAATAATAATAATAATGTGTCGGCGCGCGCGCGCGTGTGTGTGAGTGTGGTTTTTTTTTTTTTTTTTCGTATAATACACGTTATATTGTTTCCTTACCAGTTTTCAGCCGTGCCTCTATATAAACAAAAACCGGTATTAAATAATTTTTAATATCTGTCCTGGAACAATTGCGAGCGGTGCTGCCCCGAACGTGAACGGCGTTCTCATCGTTTTATATTCTCTCGTCCCGATTTCCCGGTCAAAGGACTTCGTCTCCGCACACACTGCACGATGGCGGTGAGTATTTTTTTTATTTTTTTTTTTTAAACATTATCTTATTTTAAATACAATAATAAAACGCTATTCCGCGAACCCGCTATATATCCCGACGACATCGGTCCGCGACGAACGCACGTCGCCTATGAGTGATCTGCCGGCGGACCAGTGTTGATGATATAATATTATTATCGATGAAAACATAAAGAAAAAAATCGTTTTTTCATCATTGAATATTGCCGTAGAGACTTTATACGCGTTATTATCAATCGTTTTTTTTTTCACCGGACGGGACTTTGCCAAAACGTTCGAAAGACCATTTTATTTTTCTAAAATCTCTGCATGCTATATATATATATTTTAGTTTCGATAAAAAAATTACATGCGATATTATTTTTCTGATATTACGTGTGTTTTTATTAAATTCGGTATCGTTACGTGTGTGGTCTAGTCAAACAGCAGACGTTTTTGGAAAATGTCGAAAACAATGTACAATATACGTATTATGTACATGAAAAGTCTCGTAGTTCGATGAGTTTTTATCTTACGCTTTCAAAAATAAAATTCGAAAACACATAGATGTGTTGAAAGTAAACGCTACGCTCGGGTGTGAACTGTTCGCTGGACATAATGGTATCGTTGAAAGGCGCAACAGTAGAATTCGATTTGAACTTTGAATGTATAAAATTAAATACCGTGTTCTACTGTACAGTTTATTTCATATAGATTGAAATCTAGCCGTACACGGGGGGCTAGGCTATTCGTTACAAACACATCGAACACGATTACTTCATAAATACAGAATTTCCTAACGATCTATAACGTTAAAATAGGTCTGTGCGACATTCATTTCTTATTACACTCGCGCGTTCGTGTGGGTACAAAATATAATATATTAGCATAAGGTAGAGAAATAGGTAGTAATAAACGAGTATATCTGGCTGGTAAATATTGTCAATGCCAATCTTCGAGTAACGTATGGTTAATGACTTGACCATATTTTGTAATATTTGTTTTTTTTTTTTTCTTTCCGCACAACGTATATTATTATAAAGATAAAAACTCTAATTGAAATGAAAAAATAAAAAAAAAAAACTAATACACGTTCTAATGTGTTTCGATGCTAAATTATCTTACTATTACTATGTTACTCGAACGTATAGTATAACGAAGCCTGCCGGCGGCCATTTCGACTGTTTATTATTAATAATAGTTGGAGCCCAATAAAGCGTCGAAGTTTTTCCGTTTACTTCCCCGTCCAACAACACTTGATTGAAAATATTATATAAATATAGTTATTTTTTATTTAAAATTATTTATGACAATTACTCGGTAAACATTTATAAAATAAGTTTCTCAAATCTATACTGTTATTGTTCTACTCGAATTTTTAAATCGATTACTTTCTAATATTTTACAACGCCATAACTACTTTGTGGAATTCAAAGGAATCGTTTTTACTAAATAAATGTTTTATTTATTCATGTACATTGATTTTATATAATACGCATATCGTAAATCGTAAAGTCATTGACATCGCGCGCGAAACAAAACTCGATGTACAACATTGAAACCTATTGAAAACCCTATAGAACTATTATACAGATACATTATTTCACCACATTGTTTATATTTATCAATAATGAACACAATCAATTTTCTCGTTTGTGATTATTTGTCGACGTGCAGTAGGTGTAGTACATCAAGTCTTGTAACTCAGTAAATAATAATGTTCCTTTGGACATTTTTCAAATAAATAATAGGTACCCGTTACTTTCGTTTTTAGCTGTGGACGATCGTGTTTAGACACAAAACGTTATTGTACCAGTTTCGAAATTTAATAATCAAGTCCAAAGTGGCTCCCGCAGAATTAATAAAATATCGAATCGGTCAGATAGAATTGTTATTTTAATCGTTTTCCTGTGATTCAATGTGACTTTTTCGCTCGTTATAATATATTGGGATTTTGCCATATATTTTATATAAAGTCGTTTAGTGTTTCGTATTATAATACTTTGAATCTATTCCGAGCTTTATACACCTACGTACACGTCATACCGTATGACCCAAATGGAAAAAAAATAATCAAATTCGGCAACGTTATTATTATAATAATATTACGATTGTGTGGTCTCACATCGCGCAGTAGCGTTGGCGGATAATTTAACTGAATAATAATAATAATAATAACAATGTCTTGGCCCGTTGTGAAACGATCGTTGTCCGTTCAGCGAACCGTACGCAGCAGCAATATTAATATTATGATGGCCAGTGTTCAGTGTACACTTAAGGTCAGTGATTTAAACACACGAAATCTTAAACTGCACGATCTTAAACGATCGCGAGAACGACATTCGAAATATGTTCGTCGGTTCCGCGAGATGAATCGTATTTATTAGTTTACACGTAGTGTATTATTGCTACCGCAGTATTATTAATTGCTGTTTTTCCCTACTGCGGATGACTCGATCACTCGCGTGCTTAGTGTGCAGCACTTAATCGCTCGTTACAAAATTACCGACCTAAATGATACGAATCGGCGTGTTTCAAACACACAATATCCGTATAACTTAAACATACGATAATTATTATACTAACAATATTGTTGTGAAATATATAGTTATTATTATTATATTATTACTATGTATTTTCATCGGGTCCTACTCGCTGGTAAACGCCTTATAAATAACGTCGAGGCGTTATGACAATGGGTTATTGCTATGGTCTAACGCGTAGACGTCGGATTTAAAGAAGTCGGGATAAAATCGAAATGCACAATTTTGGGAATCGTATACGACGAGAATTGAAAATTTAAATAATATACCGAGACAACGAATTTTTTTTAGTCGATTGTGAATATCATTAAATGTAACCGCTATATACTGTTTGATCGACGATCTTTCGTTTGCATCAAATTAATAATAAAAAGTACATCGAGCTGAGTATATAATATTACTGAAATGCAAGACTACTCACTATTTCCAAAAAGCCGCGTTGTCCCGCGGTATATCAAAACTCTTTAGATCGTCAAGTGACTTGTAATGGAATCTTGAAATCTTTTCGTCTCTGAAAAAAAAAACGATTGTTAAAATATGGATAAAATATGAAAAATGTTCAACGTCTGCGATGATTAAAACGCGTTGTACAAGACGTGGTATCGTTGAATAAAAATCGTCCGCAGTTTATTAAAATATGTAATACCCATATAAAACAACGAAAAAATTGTAATTTTCAAAGAGACGCGCGCCGTTCTTATGCATTCTTACGTACTCGCGCGTTTGACGGTGCCGACAGTTTGGCAATTATTACAATCCAATAATGCACTTATAACTTGTCGAAAACGTATTCGTCGAATATACGCAATAATAACGTATCGATGAAAATCTATGCCAAAAAAAAAAAAAAAAACAAATTTCCGCCCGTAACACCTCGACGAAAGCGTTTCGTTTGACGTCGATGACAGACGGTTTGAAAATAAAACGTTCGGCGGTTTTGGCAAAACACTTTCGCGCTTTTTAAATGGCAACCGGCACAGACGAAATGCGTGTCAAAGGCGTACTACGACGACGCGTAGACGCTCGCGGTCAGAGCCATGTGACATTTTTCGAATGTTTTCGCGCGTTCGGCGTCGTCGCGTCGAGTTTTACGATTGTACGACGCGAATATTTAACGATCGACTCAAATTCGCGTCGTGATGTGCGATAAAAATCAATAATAGTCGACAGAAAACATAATATGAGTTTGAAATTAATACTACTCGATTCAGTATCGTACGAATTACATGTCGAGATCGACGGTGGATTTTCTGAGTGAGGAAAACTATGAGGTCCTAATCTACGCAGACGTCGGTATATTATCGTAAATTATTGAATACTATTCGGGTGAAAATATTTATATTTCGATTACACGTCTATTAGGTATTGTATAAATCATAACACCTGTTATCTGTCTCGCTAATAGAGTGTGTGTGTGTGTTTTTATGCCGAACCCGAGGAAATATTTGAAAATCCGGTCGATTGTCATCACTTTTCAGTTTTTCAAACCCAATATGAACCGTTCGCGGTAACGTACGTTTTATGATATCGACGTGTGTCTATTACCGAGACACATTTATCACATCTGCGGGGAGACACATTGTTTACGAATGCATTTTAAATTCGAATCTGACCGATGAGTTTTTTTGAATCACTCGAAAAGCGCCAAGTCGTTACGGCAGTATTGTTCGGGCTAGTTATCGGGTTTGACGGCCATTCGCCTAGTCGAGTTGAACGATTCGACTTAACTCCTTAACGAGCCAACGCCCCAATCTTTGAATTCATAAGCCCCGCGTCATTTTTCACGTTCCTATAACGAGCTCGATTATATTCCCGTTCTGTACAGCTATTTAACAGTCGCGTTATTATTTCGAGTAATGTCGACCTGCGAGTCGACGGTTTGATAATTCGGTTCCCGAGCGATGATGAACGTGCGAATGTCAGAGATCGACGACGACGACGGTCCGTTTGAGACGTTTTCAAACGTTTCGCAACTTCGTCGCGAAACGACACGCGACCGCGATGTTCCACCGGCTACGACGTCTACGACAATCGTCGTATATTGTTTCCCGAAATCATTTCGCTTTCGTTTTCCTGAAATTTCGGATTTGCCAAGGTCAAGGTCGACGCGTAAGCGTCGAGACGGCACGAATACGACACGTAAATATACGCGTACGAATCGCGCGCGACAAACGCCTACCGCAACAAGTATATAATAATATTATTATACTAATATATTACAATATAGGCCGACTTCCCGTCGTTCGTCGCGCGTCCGCAAAACGTGTTTGAACGGAATAAAATGTATTATTTATTCATCCTTGTCCGAAATACATTTAATACAGTGACCTATGGACGGTTTTTCGAGACGTCGTCGACGCGATTTGCATACCGGTCGTATCATCTTCGATTATTTATTTTTTTGTCCGCCCCGTCTTCGTTTTCTCGGCGTTTATGTAATTTATGCATTGTAAACGTAAAACCGGCGAACAGCAATCTCTTTCGGGACGTTCTAATTTGAGAAAAAAAAAAAAATGAAAAAATAAATACAACTCGACGGCAATACAAACATAATATTATAATGTAAACCAAGGCTACTCGACACGACGAAAATATGACGAAAGAAAATTACTGCGTGCGTTCCGTTCGAAAACAATACGGGTTTTCGAATAATTTAGTTGTCGAATTTTTTTTTTTCACGTACATGAAAATTCTTATAATAGTCGTTCGCGAAACGTTACGTTTTCAACGATTGAATGATGACGACACGATCGCGCCCGCGACGATATCGGTGACAAAACGCCGACGCGCGGGGAGTTAAAAAACGAGTGGTTTAGAAAAACAACCACAATTTTTGTACGATCCGAGTAAAATCGTTCATAAAGTATTGTATTAAAGTATTTAGCGTGTTTTCAAGTGGAAAAATTAACCAGTATTTAGTTAATCCGTTTGTGTTGTTTCGAATACAATCAACGCGCTCGCAACGCACGTATATCGTACGCGTTACTTACAATACGTACACATATATTAAATCCTGATTTTTTTTTTTATTATTTTTCCCCGACAAAATCGCCTTGATAAAAATGCCCAAGGAACAAAACGTTACAACTTATAATAATTGATTTCAACCCAGTTTAACGTAACGATATGTTATCTCGTTCTAGATTAGACACGTGCAAGGTTCGTTGTCAGTGTACGAAAGTCCATAATTATTATTATCCACAACTTTCGCTTTATCGTTTGTTGCTGATAATTTAGTATTTAATATTATGATTCGATTATCTACTTAACGAATCGAAATTATAATACGCGTATGACCACGACTTTATCAACGTTTTTCGATGTTTTATAAAACTTTGTGTCGCTAAAGTACAAAACATTTCGTATTTAAATTAAACCTATAGTCGTGTTTACAATTTTCAAGAAAACGCATTATACAGAACGACGGATTTTGATTTCAAACACAATGATTATTTTATTTTTTATTTTTCGTGTGATTCACGATTTGCGAAACCATCTGGCAGAATATCAAATCAGTTCTGCAGACGAGTTGATATCCAGAAAAACCGCTTAGGGTTTTATATAATACAATATACCGGCACAAATATCGCGAACAAGTGAGCATTAAATACTGGTTATAAAATAAAACGTGTAATCGTTTAATGCAAATACGAGTAATAATAATAATAATAATACAATAACGTTGTAACCTTGAACGTTAGATTATTTAATACTGTCTCAAATTATCTGGAAACAAAAACATTTTTGCTGACAGCTTACGACGGCCGTTTTCGCGCTCGCGCAATTTATCCAAAAACCTAATCGACAGCACTATTCGCAGCACTTACCGTGACAAATAATGTTACTCCGAGCCGAGTGTTAAAGGGCAATAACTCGTTATAAAAATTAGCACTCCGACTGTAATCATTACGCCTACACTCGGGCCGTTAAGCGGTACACGCGGTACCTTTTAGGATTGCGATTCGAAAGGAAAAATATGACCAATCGACGCGAAATATTAGTCAATAGCTCTTGCAGAAATATCTATCCACGTGACGTTCTGATGATAACGTCAGTGCAACACACAAAGTAACAATCAAAACAACCTATGTTAGCTTTGTGGCGATTATGATTGTAAGCGATTAAATTTATGCGCGTAAGAAATAGTTTCGAGTCGACGCTCGTAGTAACGGTTTGGTACGGTGAATGAGTAAATCCGAACAAATAGTTATCGCCATAAATTACGCGCACATATTAGCGAGCGAACAAAAATACAGGTATATGTGTTATTAGTTTATTACATACTCGAAGAAAATAACACTAACAACTGGGAGGGAGGGGACTAACCCTATTGAAGCCTAGCCCCTTAAAATATAGTTTTCAAGCCCCAAAAAAACGGGAGTTTCTCCTTTGTCACGTGTCACATAGTAACTTTACAGCCTTATAATATTATGTGATATCATTGCTTATAAATAGAAACATAATAAATGCCATTTATAATCAATGATTTAATAAATGTAATGACAAACAATTTTTTCATTGAAAACTGGGCGTGCATAACTAAAAACGGAAATTACGTTTACTGTTACGTTTAAACGTACCGTGTGTTTTAAAAGGTATTCAATAATGAGGTGTAAACACGTTTTTTAATTATCGTCCACTGTCGTTTTTATGAGTTTTATGTATTATCGGCACGCAATAAGTAATGCTTATGATGAAAGGAACAAAAAAAATAAATAGTATTCAAAACGCATCGGTGCGAATTGGCAACTCTTGGCAAGTTTTCTGATATTTTTCACTTCGTCAAATTTATAGAAACAAATTGAAAAAAAATCAACAGGTTTTTTTATAACCCAGTCAAGTTAAGAATAAAATAGAAATCAACAGTTTAAACACGTAAACTATGAAAATATTAAAGATGTGTTATTGTATTTTTAGAAATAGCCAAAAAATAATATTTAAAACAATAAACTGAACGCAGTCGATAAATTTATTATTTCATAAGCTTGGGGTCTTAAATGACCGCACGAAATCAAAAACAAAATTTTATACGATTTTCATTTTCTTCTCATACCACTGGTTCCCAAACTGGGGGGCGTGTACACATTGCTGGGGAGGCGCAAGCAGTTATTACGAAATACAATTTTTATTGATTAAATTATTTTTATTTTAAAATGTAGGGAAAATACGAAAAATTATAATTATTATCATCAATAAAATTGAATTCATCCCGGATATTTTATAATTTCTTCGTAAAGTACACAAAAAAGTGATATATTTTTCACGTTATAGAAGGTGGGGGGGGGCGCGAGAGTTTCGAAAATATACAAAGGGAGGCGTAGAATAAAAAAGGTTGGGAACCACTGTCTTATACGAACAGTTATTTCATATAAGGTATATTTATTATTATGTTAAATTATTTATTATTTTATGATTATATTATATTTAAATAACCGTATTTTTTTTTTTCTCGTTCACAGTTATCCGTCGTGTTTGGATTGGCCGTTCTGAGCGCCGCGGCCAACTACGGCGCCGCGTTCGAGTTCTCCGGACTCGACCCGTCGTTCCACAGCAAAGCGCAATTCAAACCGTTCGACAAACCGTTTTCCTCGCTGTCTTTCCAAGTACGGGGAAGCGTTGATTACAAACGCGCCCGACGTCGCGTTTTGTCCATTATAATATTGTATTTTAAATTTGCGTTTTTGTTTCTCGTCAGCCCCGACTCGGAGAATCCGTCAAGCCGTTCGGTTTCAAAAACGCCGCCGCGAAACCTTTCGGCGCGCCGTTCGACCCGTTCAAACCGTCCTACTACCAGCAGCCCGGCCCGTTCAGGGCCAACTACCAGCCGTTCGGGCCTTACCCCGGTTACCCGGGACCCGTGGTGTACCCGGGGCACGGCGCCGGTTACTCGGCCCCGTCCGCCTACCCGCAGCCGGCCTACCGTTTCGGCGGTGCCGACCAGAAGCCGGATTTCGGTTACCAGCCGTTCCCGACCGCGGCCGTCCCGCAGCCGCAGCCGCCCGCCCCGTTCAAGTCCGGCTCGCCCGCGAAAAAGTACACCAAACCGGTGCCCGACTTCTCCGACCTGCCGGCCGGCAAATACTTCTACGAACACCAGTTCGGCATGAACCACGGGCCCGAGTTTTCCTCGGCCATCGTGCCCGCCGAACACCACATCAAGCAGTCCAGGCCCAAGGACTCGTGGTTGCTGAACAAGCCGGCCGTGCCGAGCCTGAATGAATTCGGATTCCCCAAGCCGAGCGCCTTCGGGTTCGCTCCTCCGTCGTCGTTCAAATACCCGGTGCCACAATTTTCATCGCCGATCCAGGTACGAATACTCATGTTGATAATACGTCCGCGACTTGAAATAATGCATCGCACAAAACGATAATAATAAAATTAGGGCAGAACACTTGTAGCACGTGGTATTACGTTCTGAGTGAAGTTCCGAGGAATGCGATGATGATTTTACAACGATGTGCAGAGTGGTTTTTTTTTTTTTTTTGTCTGCATCACATTTTCGACGAGAAGAATTGGTCGAGTTGTCAAATTTAAGAATGTTTTCTGGTAGCAAACGGTAGGATGTTATTTGAGGACGAGTACATTTCAAAACTTTCTCTGCGTTTTTTCTTATAGTTGAAAAAAAAATGACGACAAACCGACAACATTTACTAGTATTACTAATCTTTGAAATGATATAATTTTCAATAAATTTTGACTTTTTATTTGCTGTCGGTGAACATTTAAAAATTTTTAGTTTTTTGAGTTTTTTTCTTCTCTTTTTTCATGTAATGTATTATCATGTCTGAGTCAATTAACTTGAAAATCGAATACTAAATTCCTCATATTTTGCTCTTGCGGGTTGAAGAAAATAACGATGAGCGCATTTTCATAAAAAAAAAAATATTGTATAAGCGTTTGAAATTCTTTCGAATCGCATATTATGTGTTTGCAAATTTTTTTTGTTTTTGAAAGCCTCTGCCCTACATTAATAACGCAATGTACATATATTATAAATCAATATATATATCCCTCCCCGTCGATGTTTCAAAAGTAGAATAATTAATTTGTTTTCGGAGTGTAGACGAAGAAAACAATTCATAGTTTTCTATTCTATAGCGCGCGTCTTCATAAGTCATGAGCATATTGTTTTATATTGACGGGCTCGATATAATAACACGTAGGTATTATACATCGTTATAATGACTTGCCGTACCTATTGCGTTTGTGTATACCTACACGTGGCATTATCATCCGAAGAGCCACGTTGAAAATGCATCGTGTTTGTTATGCGTACTTGTATCCTGTTCGCATTGTTAATGTCTAGTTCACACTAATTAAGTTTCGTATCCAGTATGATATATTCTATGGCGAAATGACTAAGACGTATATTTCACGTTACGATGGATCGGATTCGATCGCTACAGTCACGTGTAACGCTATATTATCATTTTTTTTTTCCGCAATTTACTCTTTCTCATTCGTCGCTATAACACCTTAACTAATAAAATGCATCGATATACTGCTTATTACATGAAATAAACTTACATAAGCACTTTAGTACAGATAAATAAATTCAAATAAAAACGTCAGTATCAGCCAGTAATCGACTACAATTAATGATATTATTTCTATTTCTCAATAACGAATAATTTGGTGACATTTGTTTAAATACTGTGGTAGTGAAATGAAATTTAAAATCGACACGAAGACGAGCTACGCGCACAACTATCGACTTTTGTACCAACTTTTCCGCTATCATGACCACCGATTTACTAAGACAGTGACTAATCGGATAATCAGGCAATACATAAACGATTATGACGAGTGAAAAATTCGTCCCTACAGTCTGCCCTGCGAGTCGTTTAAAATCGTGCACGTCCTCTCGCACTCGACTCCCACCCACTCTTGTTCACGTTAAACGTGACTATAGACCAGTCGTCCGTAAACGGTGTTTTTTTTCTTTCCAAACACAGTCGTCCGTCAACACACTGCCTTCGGACAAAAGCGTTTCCACCACGATCGTCCCGGTCGTTGACAAGAACAATCTAAAGTTCGGAGGCGCCGCCGCCACCGCCGCCGCCCCCGTCGCGGTCTCCACCGAGTCGCCGTCCCAAGACGAATCGGCCACGGCGCGATCGCCGGACGCACCGGCCGCCGAAGAGGTAACGTCGTCGGCAGCGGCCGACCCGCAACCCACCAACCCGTCGTCCCAGGAGGGAGTCACCGCCACCGCCGAAGTTAGCGACTCCAACAACCAAGTGTCCGCCGCGGCCGACGGCGATTCCGCGGCCAAAGAACAAAGCGAACAATCCGGCCCGGCGGAGTCAGGCGAAACCGTCGCCGCCAGTCCCGCGCCATCGTTCGGATCTCAGGAAACCGACTCGCCCGTCGCTGCGTCCGACCCCGTGGTGGTCGAACCGGTTCAGGAGAACGGCGCCAACGCCGTAGACGAGGCCGATAAGCCCGACGCCGCCGCCGCCGCTCAGGAAAACGACGCCCAAGTACCGTCCACCGAGTCCGCCGGCACCGTCGAGTCCGGCACCGTCGCGCCCGCCAACGACCCGAGCGAACCGTCCGCCGCCGTCAGCGGCTCTGCTGCGGAGAGCAACGCGCCAAAGTCCGAAGAAGTGAAAGAAAACGAAACGGCCAACAAGCCCGCCGAATCCGAAGCCGGTAAGTCGGCGCTTTTTTTTTTGTAATAGTATACAATAGTTTTTAAACCGGAGAAAAAAATAGTTTCGTACGAAAATTTCACCGCACTGAAGCGGTTTTCGAATGATAGAAGTGCAGACTGCGACGGAATATATTTTCAGTATATAACAGCAAAAGAACGATCGCTCGAAAATTAAATCTCTATAATTATTATACGTGACTTGTATTCCACTGTGTAGGTATTATTTCAAACAAAAATTTTTGCACAATAATAATGATATATAACAAATTCGCAACTATAATTAACTTACGATTTTTATACGATAACGAAAAAACGTTTTGTACGGAAATTATTTACTCGTTTCAAATGAGTTCCACTTTGTCGCATTCGTTATCGACACGAGTAAAACTGAAATATTTAATATATTCTTAAACATCGGTTTTCGACCGGTATCGTACCACAAAATACGCGAAAAAAATCACTTTGGGAAAAAAAATCGAATTAATAACGTTATATTAATTAATAACGTTATAAACCAATATTAAGTTAATAAACTTTAAATTAATAAAATAAATGGGATACTTTTCATGATTTATTAGGCGTCATGTTTTCATAATTTTTTATTTCTATTTAAAGATTTATTTTTTACTCACAGTTAATTTCTGGAGGAATTTTCTTTCGAACGGTTAGTGAAAATATTCAAAATTTGTAGTCGATTCTGGGATGTAAAGAAGTTGGAAACTGTTGTTCTAAAATATCTGTTGTTTCATAAAAAGAATATATAAATATAACGTCTCTATATAATTATTAAATATAATATTATTTATAACAATCCGATTAAAAACTGTTTATATTTTCATTCTGCAGATTTAATTAAATTTAATATAATATTTCTAAAAACAAAAACACATCAATTATTTTTCTGAAGAAATAATCATAATATGCTTTAAATAATTTAAAACGTCACGATCTACGATCTTCGCATAATCTGTTGTATAATAATTCAAAACGCGTCGTAACCACGTAATTGTTTTAAAATTTAATTTAATGCCGACAGTTTTATTTCACGCTCGATGAAATGCCACGTACCCGTGATAATTATACACAGCTGGCAACAAGTGTTTTCGTCGGGTTTTTAAATTTGACTGAAAACGAAAATCCCAAAAAAGTTTTACGCACAAGCCTCGGGGAATACAAGACTTTTGAGTTCTTCAGAAATCGATTAAAACAACTCACGCGTGGCCGAAAGCGTATATTATTATAATTTAATGACTAACGCGTTCCTGTTCGTCTCGCTATTGATTACAAAGATCACCTCGAGTGTATCGCCTACTTCTGAGGCCAATGTACCGTTTTGGTTTATTGTTTTTTTTTTTTTTTTTCATCTTCTATTATTACTATTGAAGAGCTCGATAATGTTGTTCGACTACTAAAAACGAAAATGGCGAGTTTGGTTTATAATTTTCAAACGCGCCGCAATGGCGATTCGATAGATAAACTCTGATTTTACACGTCATATAACTATAATAATATCATTCGAGAGTTCATTACGAATCTGACGAGTATATTAAAGATGAGTGATCGCTATCGTATTTACAATTACGACCGTGCAAATTAATAGTGTCGTGGGAACGATCTTTGTAAAAATATCAAACAGTATATTATGACTAATATACGGACGTGGAAAAAATATGATTACATAAATAAATTAAGATATCGCGCGATAAATTCCTTAGTCTCGAATACCCTACCTAATATGATTTGATATTCACCAGCGCGATTTGTGAACATTTGATTTGAAAATCTAAACGCGATTTTGTGTGATAAATTTATTTTTGATGTTTAATGATCTAAAAAACAAACGAAATGAATCGAATATAATAAAATTAATAATAACTAAAATACACGCATGCGACGGAATACAAATTAACAAAATATTTCGAACACTGTTCGAGCAAGACTACAAAGACAAAGAACGATTTTCGTTTGATCACTTCATTATCTCTGTTTCCGGGTCTTCGATTATACTGTCAAGTAGTGAGTGGCCTGACAATAAATACATATTTCATTTTGTTTATTTATTTGGACTTTGATTAAATCTCATTTACTTTCCAAGTAGTAGGCGATGGGCGGAGGGGTCGAATCATTAATTAATACTATTCGTCTTTTTAACGATACGTTTATAAAATAATATGCGTTTTTTCCAATGATTTCATTAAAATAGAAAGAGTTGAGAAAATTTCAGTTTTGAAACAAGTATTTCAATTGAATAATAATTTAATAATTCATGTGAAGTATTTAAAATTAAAAACCCTCTACATTACGTCTCGTTTTGTGTTATAATAGTAAGCGGCTCGCCCAGCCTACCGAATGAACCATTCGGCGCACCTTTGCCCCTGTCGAATCCATCCACCCCGGGACTGTTCGCCTCGTCCGGAGGATTCCCGCCGTACTTCGGAGAGCCCACCGCCGACTTCCAACAACCGCCGTTCATCCCATACTACGACGCACCCAAGTTCACCGACGAACAGCTAAAATCATACATCGCCGACTTCGGCACCGGACTTCCTGCCGCCGACTTTGGCACCGGACTTACGGCCGCCGGCTTTGGCGCCGGACTTCCGGCCGGCAACTTTGGCACCGGCTTCCCTGTACAACCAGTCCTGGTGCCCGGTAGCGCGGACGCGGCAGCGGTAACGCCGACCGAGAGCAGCGTGCCGGTAAGCAGCAGCGCTCCATCGATCGAGAGCGGCGAAAAGTCCGAAATCGTCGGAGAAAAGGCCGAAATCAGCGGCGAAAAGGTCCAAGAGAGCGGCGAAAAGAAAGAACCCACGGTGACAAGCGATTCCGAATCCCGTAGCATCCCAGAAGCGCCTAAGAAGATTAACACCGTACAAATACTGCCGGAAGATCCGTTCAACGGACAACTGCCGCTTTTGTAAGTATAACTGTCGATTTTTAAAACGTACAATACTTCGAACAAGGTGTAATACACGCGGTTTTGGGTATCAAACGAATCGAATACCGCCGGCGAATATACGTAATACGGTGTAACGGTCGCGTTATATACTATTATAGTTTAAAAAATTACGTTTCCACTGACCTTTCCGACGGGATTTTCCGCAGGTTCGACCCGTCCAACACCGCCTCGCCGCTGGACGCGTACCGGTTCTACAACCATCCGACCGTGTCCGCGCTGTCTTCCCAGGCTTCGCTGGCCGCGTACTCGCCGGAGGACGCGTTCACCAATTTCGGCACCCAGTTCCGCCAGGGTTACCTGGTCGAGGGCTCTCCGTCGCTGACGCCCGTCACCAAGACGTTCGTGCAAGCCGGCCAGTCGCCGCTGTCCATCTCGTCCGCCGAACACCCGCTGCACAGCCAAGTGTTCAAGTACTCGCAGTCGTTCGTGCCGTACCCCGGATTGGTGGCCGACAACGCGCCCGCTTTCCGCTCGCTCGAAGCCCCGTCGTCCACCGTCGTGGCCGCCGCCGCCGCCGCCGACGCCGCCGCAGCCACCACCCCCGCGGCCGACACCGTATCGTCGACAGCCGCCGCCGCAGAGGCCGTGACCGAGAGCGACAGCGGTTCGACCACCGTGTCCGCGTGAAAACGCGGTCCTCGTCCACGATAGGTAATTCCTCACGTCCGACCACATCATTGCGCCCGCGCCCCAGAGAAGAGTCCGCTCGACGTTTTTCTTTTTCCTCTTACTTCCACTAACCGTGATTCTTCCTCTACTAATTACCTATAATCATATTTATTCTTATATAGCGCTATCCGTCTGTCGATTTCGCGAGCGGTTCGCGTTTACGCCGCCGTAATATTATACGCAATAATATTATTATTACGACGTAAACAATCGCTCGCCGCCGCCGTCTCCGCGATATTATTATAAATAATACTACCGCGGAAGACCCGTAATAAATTATGGAATAATATAATATTATATTGTATTATCACTATTATTATTATTATTATTATTATTATTATAATAATTATTATTATTATTGTATTCGATTATATTTTATAATATACATACATGAAATAGTAGTATTGAGAATAAAGTACTGCGTTTGAAACTATGAGGTATATTTTATTTTATTTTTTTTTGTGTATGCCATTCGCACCTGCGGCGGGAACGTCATCTTACGTTTCAACGCTATAAAATAGTGGTTGGTTTTATTTTGAGTGTAAACGTGTAGTTTATTTATTTATTTGTGTCATGAGAAGTATTATTATTATACTATATTAAGTACTAGGTGAATTTCTATAGTGAATTTTGTAGTATATAAAAAATAACTGACTTACTCGTATTGTAAGTATGTGGCGTCGGCGTCTACGATTGAAAAAGGAATGAAATGAAACGCAATTTCGATAAAAGTTATGTAATCATATATGGCGTTGCAAAATCCATACCTTTTGGTAAACATCGTCGGGTTTTCGCTTTAATTGTATACGTCACGAGCTTATCGACCAATGACAATAGATTTGCCTGCGATCGTATTCGATCGTCCAATGAAAAAAGTTCTATTGTATACGTTCTATTGTTCATCGCACGCACGCGATTTCGGTAAAAGTTATGTAATAATATGATATTACAAAATCAATACCTTTTGGTAAAGATCGTCGGGATTTTCGATGACATAACAATCTATTTATATAAAATGCAAATTACCACGCACTCGCTGATCGTTGCATCTCAAAATCTAGCCCGTGAAAAGTTTTTCCGGGTATGAGGGAGAAATAACGTTCTTCATTTTCAACCCCTTTTACCCCTTTAAAAGCAAAATTTTGAAAATCGTGCGACTTGGTGACACTCGGGAAGGTATTTGGAACAACTCTGTGAAAATAAAATTGGAAAAGGTTAAATAGCGTCAATAAATGACAAAAAATAAACATTTCAATCGATTGTTAATAAAAAAAAGAAAAAAAATTATGTGATGCAAATGCACACCCTCGCGCGTACCAAAAATTACGTCTCCCCCCCACTACAACAGATTCCGTACACTCAAATAATTATTATAGTTTTGTCTCGAACAACATCATAATTACATCGTTTCACAAAACACATACATCATAATAAACGATTATTACGTCGTATATCCTCAACGTATGAGTTATTACACGCCATCAATTACACGTCCGGCACAGGTGTAAATGTGTAAACGTTTACTTTGAGGCATTATTTTATAATATTGTGTAGTCAAAAAAAAATTATAATCGTATCGATAGTATAGTTCTAAATACCTGTATATAACCGACTGCAGTTGTCTTGCGTAGGACTTATTTAATAAGTCTGTATCTGCAAATTACACTTTCAAGGCCGACGGGCAATTAGTGGTGATAAATGTCCAAGAAACGCGGTACTTGATTGTAAGAGGGAATGCAGCAGAAGGCGGAATACTTCATTTTTTTTTTCTAAACATTTCAACAGAATCCTTTTAATATTATTATTTTTTTTTTAAACAAAGTCCCGACAAGAATAGCAACTAATCTTAAACATTATTATGGATATGACGAAACAACAATTTTATTGGATTTTTTTCCAAGAAAAATAATTATTTGTCCGTTAATATAATTAATTATTTTCGGGAAAGATTTTACATGGATAGAGAGGGATGTACTAATACACTGACCTAATACTGACCTACAATTACCAAGTTAATTTTTAAACAAAAGACTAAGTCGATTTTTATGATTATATTTTCTTGTTGTTATTTGATTGTAACACTTTTAACACACTATAATACATGTTATAAAGGTAATAATAATTACAACTTATACGAATATAAACTATGCGTGGATCGTAAAGGGCTTTTCGTCTGAGTTTTGCAAAACTTTTTATTTGCAACGAGTGTACGTTATAACAAAATAAACTATTTTATTTAACATTTTAATTACAAATACGTTTTAGAAAACAAAAATCGTATACTCGAGTATAGGTATTTTTATCTAGCGATAAAAAGTTTCTTAGATTTTTTTTTTTATTTGGCGTTGTAAATTTCATTCTGCGTTCTACTATTTCGCACTGATCATACGTCACTCCCGACTTTGGAGTATGGCACTATAATATACTTAACAATTTTAACAATAATATATTAGTAAAGTAAAACTTCGCGTTATTTGTTACATCATGTGATTTAGATAGGCCTAGCACGCCATTCGGACGAATTCTACGGGCCGTATCTAACCTCACACGCAATTCGAAGGTAGGTTTGATTTTGAACTCTTATTCATAAAATATCGCACGCGATTCGGATGTGCCACAACGTGGCCGTGTTTTCAGGAGACAGTGCCGCAGTATTGAGAGTCGACAGAACATATTTTACTTGGTAACAGTATAGAGATACTATATATGTATTATAAAATATAATGGAAAAAACTAAAAACATATGTCACATAAAAATTATCTAAAAAATAAAATCGTAAAGATTATTTTTAATTTTTAACCATTGCCGTTTAATGGGGTAAAATTGATAATGTGATGTAACTTTGACAATATTGATAATATTTTATCGAAACATTAGTATAAACACTATAAACCACGGTTGTAGATAATACAATAGTAATTATAATTATTGTTGATTACGTATACAAATTGTCGTTTTTCATGTTTTGTTGGGTAGTGCAAAAGGTCTACTTCCCTAAATAGGGTTATGATAAGTCGGTCTTATCAATATTAGTTATATTAGTTATAGTAATTTTCTGTTATAAAACCTTTTTTCAAGAACGAATATTACCTTTTGGAAATTCAAGATCTGCGCAAAGTAAGTGCATTTTTAAGTACAATAGTTCTTGGTACATCAATAACATGTTTATGTCACAGACATTGAAATACGTTATTATGTATTAAGTTTTATTTTAAAATGTGTATGTCACATGTGGTAACTTTGATAATCTTTGTGGGGTAACTTTGATACAAATTTTTTCTTTTTTCATTAGGGGCAAGCACTCCAAAAAGGAAGATTAGCGTTCGACCTTATAAAAATTATGAAGGCAGTATGCTGGAAGAAGCTTTGACTAAGATAGCAGATGGCAAAATTTCGATATTAGCGGCTAGCAAATTAAACAAAATTTCATATCAGACATTACATAACCGGTATAATGGAAAACATATTAATCAACCTGATGCTCCAGCTGTTTTTAGTGAAGTTAAATTTGGAAAACGGGGTGCAACAGCATATACATATCTTGCAGTAATAAGAAGTATTGTTGAAACTTGTATTACAGTAACTGGATTCATCAAAACCGTTAAAAATTATGTATTTAGTGTGCTCACAGAAAATATTGAAGCAGTCTTAAAATATCCAATGATAGAAGGCATTGGAGATAATATAAAATATAAATTTTTCTACTCAGTAAATGTATGTGAAGCATAAGATAATTCTTAAAAAAAATTATTTATTTTCAAAATCAAGTCTGAATGGAATGACAAGACTGAAAAAGTTACTTATTTGTTTTTATTATTATTTACTGATAGTTAATTTAATTTGTTTTGTTTAAGAATATATATTTAGAATTTAAAGTATTTTTCTGTTATTTCTAATATTATTTACTGATTGGTTACCTAATTAATTTGTTTTATTTAAAAGTATATAATAAGAATTGAAAGTAACAGTAAGAAAGAAAGTTAATAATTTGTTATTAAAATTATTTATCAATTGTTTAATAAGTTTGTTTTATTTAAGATATATATATATTAAGAATTTAAAATAACAGCTAAGACTGAAAAAGTTACTGATTTGTAATTAATATTCTTAATATTATTTATCAATTGTTTAATTAGTTTGTTTTATTTAAAATATAATAAAAATTGAAGTTGATTTATAATTACTTATTTATTATTTTAATATCCTATATCAATGTTACCCCACTTCAGTAAAATTTAAATATCTTAAAAACTAAAAGTCAGAAAACTGGGTTTTCAAACAGGGCAACATTGTTAGTTTTACTATCATACCATATGATACAATGGAAAAAATGGTGTGTATCAAAGTTACCCAATAAAAGGTGGAACATTGAGAGCTCTTAAATATTTTAAATATTTGAGATAGAATTATAAAAAATAAAAATATTTTTATAGATTATGAAAGGAAATCATATAGTTGAGCTCAATTAATTTGGAAAGTATAGGTTTATTTATTTTAACAAAATTTAAGTAAAAAAAACTGAGAAAAACTATCAAAGTTACCCTATATTAGGTACCTAGTTTTTTAGTAGTTGATTGCATTATTATTTTTATTATTATAATTATTACTATTCGAAATTCGAATAAAACTGGTTTTTCCTTTTACTATAATATACTTTATATTTCAACATCAAAACAATATTAACATATTGGTACTAAGTAGTTGGTACAGGGACTTTATTGAGTATGGACGCCAAACCCGTGTGTTATTATTTCATATAATGTTATTATTATTATGAATTTCTATCATACCAAGTTTGTATGAGGCGCAATAGACTGCAATATAATTTGCATGTAAATACAGTAATTCCCATACAATAACTATTATCAAATCATAAATACAATTCTTATATCCTGAAAGCCTGAAATTAAATCATTGTCTTATATAAGTTAATATTGTGTTTTATGTAACCTATAGTTAGATGCTATTTTTGATATAGCCTATACTTGTACAGTTGTACAAGTTGTACAAATTATTATTATAAAATTTAATTGCTTTTGCATTGTATAAAACTATAAAGTGTCTATATAAATATCCATGATATTTTATTTATTTTATTAAAAGGTGTGTAAAATAATCATTGTTTCTAATTCTTATAATATTATACAGAAAGTTTGAAAATTGACACATATCTTATGATTTTAAAAAAATATTAAATATACATTTTCTAATATTTCATATTACTTGAGAGCTACCAACACATTCCAATAATGTAATACTTTTTTATGTAACAAAAAATGTTTATCAATGAACCAAACTAATCATGATTTTAATAATAAACTATAATACCAATTCCAAATAAAATAAAAAATGCATTTATATAGTTTAACCCCGCCCCCCTCCCCAGAAAAAAATATCGCTTATACGCCATTGGAAATAATAATATTATGTGCATAACACGGCGTTATTTTCATAGCCTATACGAGTTTTCGTCAACGCCGCGCCAATAAAGCCTCGGAAGTTTTACAAAAGAAACGGGTACTTACTCGTCACGGATTTCCGCCATCTTTTTTTCATCCTCGACTGCGCGTTTTCCGTCTGATCTCCGCTGCCCGTAAAAACGCTACAATATTGTCACTACTATTTTCATTTCCATCTCGTCCGGCGCACTACGGACAAAATCGAAAGTACCTCGACGAGCAACCGGTTGGATCTGCGAAAGATTTCACAGAAAACGCGACAAACTTCACTGTGTGAAGGACAAAAGACTACTGCCGACGGAAAATACGTTAAATAAGCATCGTCAATTCAGATTCATGCGCAGCCGCATGGAAGAAGATCGTTGTTCCGGTAACGTCTTCTACCCAGGTCGTGTACGTTCCGTTGGATACCATTCCCTGTACCAAGGTACATCTACATACTTACAGCTAGACACTAATGCAGTATTGCGCGAAACCAGAACTGCAGTACTGATTCGAGGAACATATTTTCAGTAGTTCTCGGATGTTTCTTTCCATGACGCGTTTGTCATGGATGATAAATAATTAGGTAGTACGCGAATTTTGGACGTCGAAAACGAAGAAATCGATCCGTCACGAAAGTTTTGTCGTTTTTCTTCGACGATTTTTTTTCTTTTTTGCGATTAAATTTATCATAAAAAATATTCAACTGCAAAATGTATTCTCAATTCGGCGATAGCGCGAGACTTTTTTTTTTGTTTTTAACATATCGAAAAATGTGAAAGCGAAATTGTCACGAGTCATATCAAATTGTCATATTAAAGTTTCAAATATAATAAATAGTTAATCATAAATTATTATCAGTGATTTTTTTTCTGAAATTAAGAAGTGCAACAGTACCAAAAACGATTACAGTAAGTTATAATTATACTCTTATACTAAATATTCTCAAAAACAACAGTTGTAACTGTCGACGCAAAATAGGCGATGGTTAGACAAAAAAATTAAAAAATATGAATGTTGAAAAAAATAGTATTTTCAGTATACGAGTAAAAACATTGTATGAGGAATTTTGTATTAAATTTTCAAGAGTATCTGAACTACTTAAATTATTTTGAAAATTCTACCATTTATAGAGAATGGTAATAAAATAGTATAATAAATCTGTAAATAATTTAAATCCCTACAATTATTTTTTCATTTTTAACAGTTTTTCTTAATTACAAGGTAAAATAGAGAGAATTTTAAAAAAGAAACATGTAGTGCAGGGCACCAACTAGACTTTGCTACCTAAAAACTAATAAAAACATACAATTAGGTATTCGAGAAGTATTATAAATTTATAACAAATCACTGATATATATAAGTATAAGTATACTTCTTTCGCTTTATTTTACGACGTATACTTAAATATAATATAATTAAATCTAATCAGTATGAACGTCTATTCGACGACAAACAGATTCAAAATAATGAAAAAAAGACTACAATGATTTTGATTACGATTTCCGATCACATAAGTACACACGCATGCGCAACAGTTATATACTGTAAAAGATTATGTTATAATGTTTTGAGATTTCAATATAGAATAATAAAATCTATTATAATAACATTATGTTAACAGTATACATAAAGCGTTTAAAAAACATCAAACCGCTTTATGCACTTAATATTATTAGGTAATTTATTATAATATATTTATTATTATACAATATAATTTCAAGTTAAACAGTATAATTTCAAGTATAAAACGATACCGTTGTCATATTATAAATTATTATGATTAGAGATGGGCAATACTTTTATTCGATAACTCGATACTAAATATTGCTACATATCAATTATCGAAAATCAAACTATTTTTCTGAATCGATAATGATGTTTTTTTATTTATTTTTTTTTGATAAACATTAATAACCTAAGATCGATGTAAATTTTGATATCACAAAAAAGGAAAATGCCCTTCTAAAAAAATAGAATATTTTTAAAGCTAGTATTTTTAAACAGAAATTTAAAATACGATGATTCATAATAACTTAACGAATAATATTATGATTTACAAAATAAAATATAAAATTTAAAACTATAATAAAATGATTAGAAGCTACCTATACTATAATTTAACTTAATTTTGTATTCTAATTTATGATTACACATTTATTTATATTAAATAATCAAGTATCGACTTAGGAAATATCGAGTATCGAAATCAAGGCTTTTAGTGTCCGACCATCTCTAATCATAACAATAATAATAATTATTATAGTGACGAGCGAGCGAGTCGCGTCATAGGTAATCTTTGCAGCGGTTGTAAGATAGTAGATGATGATTATAGTATTATTATAATAATGACATTTATCATTTCGTTTCCAAAACGACGGAAAACGGAGACCCGACTACGGCGCCGAGATCAGAGCGAGCGAGAGAGAAAGAGAGAGAGAGAGTGAGAGGAGAGTGGTGAGAAAACGGCAGCGGGTGGAAGTTTCAGATGGCGAAGCCGACGGGCGCGGGCGGAAACTCTTCCGGTTTCTTCTTGTCCTTCTTGCCGGCGGCCGAGCCGCGGGACACCGGGAGCGGCGGCGGGGGCACGTCCGGCACCGAGGAGTCGGCCGGCCTGTTGTTCTTGATGGCCGCTGGCCTTTCGCCATCGTCCTCGGCCGGTCGCACCTTCTTCTCCTCTCCGGACGAGGCGTTTTCGTCGGCGGCTGCGGCTGCGGCGATCACGTCGTCGGCTCGGTACGTCGGCGGCGCGACCGGCGACGCCGGGGCCGCGTACGCTCCGGACCAGTCGTAAAAGTACTGGAACGGGCGGAAAACGGGCGCGACGATCGGATCCGCCTGGCTGGGCAACAGCTGCTGGTCGCTGGTGATGAGCGCGTTGTACACGCGCGGCGCGCGGCCGGCCGCCGCCTTGAACGCCACCTGCTGCGCGGCGGCCTGCAACATGACGGCGGCTACTACCGCGGCCACAGCGGTGGCGGCGCGACGGCGGCGGTTGCGACTGCGGGCTGTGTCGCCGGAGCCGGCGCAGGCTGCTGGATTCGCCTGCGAACAGAGAACGGAAATCAGTATGTCGGTATATATTAAAAAATTGTCCATAACATTTGGAAATAAATTCGTTTTTCAACAATTCTCTATCGAAGAGGGTTCGATTATTCATGCGCTATGTACTTCCCTACACAGTGACGATGCGAACTCGTATTTCCAATGAAGCCACCCTCTTTTTTAAGGGCAATAGGTCAATTTTGTTTTGTATTTAACATGTATTCTACGAAAATTAAATAATTATATTGGCAGGATACGTCTTTAAAGGGGGTACTCATCCCGAATCTTACACGAGGCGATAGCTTCATTACTTTGTAAAGATTGTCGTAATTATGTTATAAATATTTGGTGTTCTTTTCAAGCATTATGAAATTTAATTTAATATTAATAAATAAAGTTGTTAAGAGAACGAATATATTTATATTATACTGTAAGTTGTTATCAATAAACAAATGGAATAAAAATTTTATTTTGAAAAATCCTGGCTACGCCACTGCGTGTGCAGACGGCTGGTTTCTCGTCTACAAGAGATCCTGAAAGTAACGTTGTTCCAGCCGTTCCAGGACAAACCGTTACGGGTTCTCCGTTATCGAGAATAGGTCAGGACACGCGTCCTGTATGCTATATTCTGGCTACACGTGTTCATCTATAACTATGATAGATTATTTACGAAACGCGTTAATGACCTCTACAGTACATTATATTTATTCGCAAGGCCACATGTCGGGTACGTTTCTCACATCGCGAATTGCTATATTACGACAATATTATACACGTGCGTCAGACGCATATAATATTAATCATATTTTTACGACGGGCGGCGGTTATTACTCATACACGCACATGCGATTTCGCACGTGCTATTTTTTTGAAAATCCAGTTCCAAGTAATTATTACACGTTGCTCGGGTCAATTATTTATGCGAAATAAATGTTATCCAGTCTGATTATACAATTTGTTTTTTTCACAATTCTCTTTTCACGAATATTTTTAATTTAATTTTTTCATATCTACGGTAAAAAAAACAAAAACATTTTTAATAATACATCCATAACAATCAGCGATTTAAACAAATGAAAAAAGTTATCAATCATTATAAAAAAATAGAAAAAAGCATTCAGTCAGCCATTGTTTAGAAATAATTGGCATGGACATTTGCAAAATAATAGTTTGAATCGATTTGTAAATTTTATCATAAAGAATTTACTCTGTCTTATTACCTTTTTGAACACATCTATTGATAAAAATATATTTTCTTATAATTGTTTTTTGTGATTTGCCTATTTACGTTTTTACAGTTGTGTGATGAAAGTTCAATATTTAATCATGAAACTCAAAAATTTACAGTTCGAGATATAATTACAACATATTTCAATATTAGTGTTGTATAACAAAAACTTGCCCAACTAAATATGTACTTCAAACTTCAAGTATTACTATGTATAACATGCAATTATTGAAGAATTTGCAGTGAATGTAAAAAATTCATGTTGCTAAAAATTCTTTCATCACCTGTTATTGATTTAAAATTGTTTGACATGTATTACTTTAAAAATGTTAGTGATAATTTAGGTCGTGTTATTTTACATTGTCGCACGTTTTAAAATTATCATATAAATATTTTTATTTTATTTTTTTTTGTATGATTTTATCACTTATTTGTAAACATGTTACTCCCTTATATTAGTTTATGGACTGCGTTTATCATTGACTTTATTTTTGTAAAACTTTCGATCAATATTATGTTTGAATAAATTGTATTGTTATTGTAATACCTACTCAAAAGTTGTGTATTTTAAGCAATTGTCTACACTAATGTTTCAATTACCAGTTACTATTGGTGAACAATTGCTTTAATATTGTAAGTACAATATTATGACTTAAGAGTATACAATTATACATGTTTAAAAATTCTTTAACTTTAAAATGTATTGTAGTCACGATTGTTATACGAATCGAGCTTCTCGTGTCTCATTAAATACAGTCCTATATACTCTAGATACAGACAATCACGAACAGATAGGTAGCTTATAAGTTTGCAGCAGTTTAGAAATAAATAGAACGCGAACAATATTGCGTTAGTAGAACTTGTTAAACTGGTTTTATTAATAATTAGTTCAAATTTGCCTTGAACGTAGAATAGTGTTGGTCGAATGAAAACGTATTCACAGAACATTGTAAAAATCAGCGTGTCTGTACATATTTATTATACTTTATTGTTTTTAATTACAACTACTAACGTCGATAAATATCAAGGTAAAAACTAAAAAAAAAAAAATATTGCATTGTTTTTGAACCATTCGAATTGTATATTATTAACTTTACAGTTATGACATTTGTTTGTACTTCTACTTGTTCTATATTGCAATAAAAGTTAGGTAGATTTTAGAAATAAATATCAAATAATAAATCGGAATAAAACGTAACTATACTGGTAATATAACAAAGTCGAATGAATTGAAATGTTGTTGACTTCAGAGTAGAACTCGATTAATTATAAGACTATTGTTAAAAACTGTTTTACTACGAATAGATAAGTATGATAGAAAAGAAAAAGAAAGACAGTAATAAATATCAATTGAATAATCATCAACTTAAATTGTACTTTAAAAAGAAATTTAATTGAATGTAATTGTTTTTTAATAAAATAATATTAGCGACAAAAAGTATTGCAATAATAATACAATAATAATATATATAAAACTAATTTTATATATATTATATAATTCTATTTTGATTAATTCTGATGAAATTTTGTGTTCAATTTAACGGTAGAAGTAATAAAAAAAAATATAACTATTTCCAAATGTTTAAGTATAGGTTAGATATACATACTTAGTTAGTAAACTTAGAGAATACGAGTCTGAAAAAAATGAAACAAACATGTGTAATCAGAATTTTAAAGGTTAAAAAATTAATAGCGAAGTCACAATTGATTTATGATTTTATAAACGATAACTTTGTGCATTTACTATTTTTATTAGTTTATCGTTGCCTGAAAATTGTTATTTCATGACGAGTAAAAAAAAAAAAAATGTTTTATTAATTTTGACACACGAGAAAAAATAATTATGATAAAGTAGCAATAATTTGTTTGGGTTTAGTTGGTTAGTTATCGGATTTACTATAGGTATATGTGGTTGAATTCATAACAACATTAAAATAACCAAAATAGTTTAACAAGAATGTTTTAATAAATCTGATAAGTTCAATCGGTAACCTATGTTGTAATAATTTAAGATTAAATCCTAAAGTAACTAAATTTAAAAAAAAAAACTAAAAATGATAAAATAATTGTCAATTAAAAATAATATATTTCATAATCGCCCGTTTGCCGTTAAAGCTTTCATGGAGTGGTAAACTTTTACTGTACTCTTTTTATTTTTTCAATAGAAAATTAAATAAATTTCCAGACTAACTGGTTAAATATAATATATGGTTATAATATATTATTTTGTTTTCGATTCGATTTAAACACATTGTTTTTTTTACTTTTTTGATATATATATATATACTTATTCCAGTTTAAAAACCCCAAGTTAAATATTATTACTTCAAAAGAATGAACGATGAATTATTACAAACAATATTATATTAATGCGTGATATAACAAATCATATAACAAATATTCTCATTCTCACGTTAAAATCATTCGGACAATTAAAAAAACCAAAGCTAACAACTTCACAAGAATCGGGATGGTGCGAATATAGTAGTCGTCACCCTTTTTAACTTTTTAAGTTTAGTTTGTAAAATAATAAAACTACTTACAATCAAGCTAATTCGGTAGAGATATAGTTCAGTGACCTGTGCGTTTTGAAATTTGATTGTAAAAATAAACGAATTTTGAACACTACGGAGAAATGATATTGTAAAATATTAATGAACGTCTACACTTGACCAACAGATCTCGTGGAATAATTAACTATCGAACTAGTAAAAACAACGAATACCGCGACGACGTTAAAACAATTATGTATGTTCTTATCACAAATAGATTAATTTTTAGAGCATACGAGTAAAACGATTAAAATAAAATAAAACTCAAAATGATTTATACTTCATTAAGGCCAGAAACTATATTGAATTACAAACAACTTCTAACCGACTGAACAATAATATTCTATGGATTGAAAAAGAAAATGATTCTTAACCTTCAGAGTTTGCACTTCACAGAGTAGGTACTTATTTAGTCATAAATCACAATGGAATGTAAATAAATCATTTTCTTCGTTAACGTAACTATTGTTGTTTGTTTTTGAACTAATATCGTTTTTTTTTTTACTTTACTAATTGTATACGCAAGTCAAACATAACATACGACTCATACACTCATTTGGAATATTTTATATTTTGACTATTTTAATTTTAAGCGACCTTTTGAACCCAACGAATAATTATTTTTTTTATGCAATAAATAGTAAATTACATTAGAAAAACTTGAATATTAAGTTCACGTCATGTTTCCAACTCATACAAATATTATTTAGTACCGACAAATAAAATATGTTTAGAATTTCACGAGGTATAATATTTATATTTATGTATTATATTATAATACCTATCTTTATATACTAAATAATATATATATATATATGATATGAGGTAGATAGAGAGAAAATTGTTGGGTATACATTCGTAAAGTAAACGAATAATTTGTAAACGATAATTAGTATACAATTCTTAAATTTCTTTGTTTTCTGACCTATTGATATTTAAAATAAAAACTACAAGAGGTAACATACCGTAAATTAACCGCCGTCAAAGTTAAGGAGTTTTATACGATTCAATAGAATATTTATTTTACAAAACTAAACAAGGTTTAAAAACGACACGAATGTTACACACGAATGTCAAATTACTACTGTCTTAATATTTAAATCACATAATGCTATTGCGTTATGTGACATTTTACCATTTCTTCCGCTAACAGTTTCTACAAATCCAATTGAATTGAATTCATTAGATATAAATTACGATTTCTTTTAACGTATATTTAATGTGTGTTAATTGACTAAAAGGCAAAACCGATTATATAAATTATATTGTAATAAGTATAATATATTATGTGAACTTATAATTACCAAATTGAAAAACAAATTTATTACGAAATTTCTCTTTGTTCTAGTTTTGAAGTTTTACTGTACGTAGATATCAAAATTCCTAGGCAGTATTTTGTGTAACTTTATACATAATACATGGTTGAAAATTGCATAGGAAATATTATTGTTGCCAAAACGATAGTTTTTACCGGAGTTTATGACGAATAGTTGTTAAAAATAAATATAGGTGTATAATATTGTTTTCAATTGTTTTTCAATTTCTAATTGATTTTTTCTTGTTCGATTTAAAAGGTAATTATAAAATTTTAAATTATAAACGTGATTTTTATGATTTGAATTAATAATAAGCTTATGAATATAAAAGAGGGAGTTGCAGGTGTTTAACACAGGAAGTAGATTTAAATATTTAGGATCCTTGAAAGTCTTTTCCCACACGTTTTAGATACCTGCCTAGTAACATAAGGTAATATTACTAGGCTAGTACACATATAATACAATAATATATACCAACCCTAAACGTGTAAGAAAATGTATTTTCATCACAACATATTCTATGAGTACATTATATAGTGACTACACAGATTTTAAGTCCTTGAAGATAGTAAAGTCGTTTGTAATATCATCGGACGTATAATAAATCTTACAATACAGGAAATATAAATAACACTTTCGTAAATACTTTAATGCATTTGCAAATATTCGTCTCGTCATAATCAGGAATATTTGTTTGAAAATGCGCATTTCACGTACACATTGAAGAAACTTAAATGTTAAATTATCGATCGTCTTTAAAATTATGAAAAATTTTGAATTGATTTTAAATTTTATATCAAATTTCGTTTCAAGACGCTTAATAGTGTATTTTAAAGCTAATATAATACACTCGACATTTCACGAACGACCGTTTTAATTTATACCCGAATTCATAAATAAATCACCCTATATTTCACAAATTATTCCTGACGATCTAGAGTCTAGACACATAAGTAAATAGGTAAACCGATCATTTAATTTAATTGAAGTAAAAAATCTCTTTAATTTAATAAGATCAATCAAATGAAACTATAATTGTTCAGTTGCTTCTCGCAAACATCAAATAAAATAAAACTAATAAGTGCTTGATAAGAAATAATATTGACATTTATTTGTTAGTCAAGAGTTAAATGGATATTTTCTTAAATATGTTTTTCAATTTGTAACGATTACACCTCAATCTTAGTAAAATAGACAACTATTAGCTACATTTTTATTAAATTTAAAAGTTAATTTTTTTTCATGAATATTAATAATAGATCAATAAATATGAATGACGTCTTACGCATTATTTACAGTTGTCAGCTCATAGAACGTGCAAAGTAATAATAAAATATAATTTATAAATGTCAAAAAATAAATTAAAAATATACGCGTAACTATATGATTTTGGTAAACTTCTTTAATTTAAAGCTTAGTTTTTTTTTTAAAAAATTATAGTAAGATTGCAATGTAATCAGTTAATCGTTTTCCGTCACAGTTATAAATTTACGAACAAGATTATAATAAGAATGTTATAAAGTATCAGTTCAAATAGGTAAAAATGTGCAGTGCAATATTATGTGCACATCAACAATGTACTTATTTCATTGCATTATACATTTTTCGAAAGTGAAATTCGCGAGATTTACTAATTTATTTTATAATAATATTATATATTGACACGACCGAGAGCGTCGTGTTATTTTGCAATAGCAACGGATGAGTATGTCGAGTGAATTACGCATAGGTAACGATTTAGTAAAATATGCGTAGGTAAATTACTTAAAAATAATTAAATAAATAAAATTCGAAAATAAATCACACATCTTAAAATTAATTATTGAATAGTATACTGGATAGGCATACCTTAATTTTCATAATTGTACTCGGGCTGTGTTGGTCGTCGATTGGACACTGTTCGGTCAGACTGTTTTCGACGGCACTGTCCGTTTAGAAACGAACCAGTCAGAAGGCCGTCGGGTCGACTTCCTGTCACTGTTTAATCGTGGTGAACTCATGATTTCGACGGGACGGATGATTTGAGTTCCGTTTAAATAGATTCAATGGGAATGGTACCTAAACGGCGTATGATGAGTAATGGTAGCTTAGGCAATACCTCCATGACTAAGGTTGGCATAAGAGGATTGGCTAGCACCATAATGGCAGCATACCACATTGCCGACTGCAGTAACCACCAATAAGCCATCTTCCGGCACGATTCTGAAAAATATACAAATATGTTTGAATATATTGGTACATATTAACGTAAACATCGACGGGTATTAAAGCGCATATAATTAACGTTATGCAACTTAAGAATGTACCTGCGGCAAATAGAATATCTACACACAGAAGAATAAATAACAATACTCCAACAAAAATATTGAGAAGTATGAAAACATTAATACTATTTGGTTAATCAATGACAAAAATATGTTCAATATTGTTTAAAGCACACCGGCGTACTTTATATTATTTATTCTGTACCTATATATTATCTGTTTCAGAAATAAATTAAGTACAGTCAACCTAGTTTTTATGAAAAACTGCAACAATTAAAATCCATAAATAGTAAAAAACAACTCATAGTTCGTTTTTGCTTGAAAGGAAAGTTCAAAGTATAATATTTCGTTATTAAAAAACGCAAGTGAATTCCGTTATTCAACTATGTCACGTCCCAAAAAAATAAAACCTCAACAAAATCAACCAAGTAAACTGTAATCATAACGCGTTCGGGAGGTTTTTTTATTGTATAATTTTAGCCAAGTCATCATCACTCTCAGAGATTCAGTTAGAGCGCTAAGACCTACAATAATAGCGAGAGAACGTTACTCGAAAATAATTGAAATAGCCTCCAATCATTTTACTTGTATTACAGATCTACAAGTATGAAAGTAGCATGTATAATTTTTTTTTAAATACCTCTACAAAATATAACTCTATACTATATAAAAAAAAATGAACCTATTTTCGACTCCGACCTCAACCCAATCACTAAGAATACATGAGATGATAAATTGTTAAATAACTGATCGCCGTGCAGCACCAAGGCGAGCACAATATATTTATTAACACCTCGTTTTTACTCTATAGAATTTTGATATTCGTACTTAAACTCATAAAGTTGATATGGTGCACATTATTTAATTTAGAATTCAAAATTATCGAATTGTATAAATTCGAACATCTATCAAGCGCGTTAAATAAACCGTATAATAATACGGTTATTTATAACTAGATTTGCACATGCAATGCCTGCAAACCGTCGCATTATTATAGCAGTCTCGATCGAATGAAAACGGTGGCCATCAACCGTGAAACAGGTAACGATCAATATTATCGACGAATAGAGAAGTAAATAGATAAATAACACCTAGAAAAACGGTTATCATCGTAAAATAGCCAATTAGAACTTTTCGCTGTACCCCCAGGGGCGCAATGTAAACTCAAAAGCCCCAACGAGCCAACCGACACAACTACTTATAAATCGATGACATACGGTCCGGAGCAATACGATGACATTTTTCTAATCGTCGACAGCATACACGGTGCGGTTTCCTTATTTATCCCCCGTCCGACAGCGGTAGTTGTGTTCGAATTTGGAGGGGACGCGGATTTCGAACCCATTGGTGGGCTTACGCAAGTATCGCGGAATTAAACCCGACGCATATTGTCCATGTTGCAAGTTTTTATTCCAATCGGTTACGGAAAATATGCCAGTCTTCGGTAGTTTTAATATTAAAACAGTTTTCCTTAACCACTACTATTGCAATTTGGTTCTGTTCCAATACTCTCCTATTTCAACAGGTACCTATTTCATATTTAAAATATTTATTTAGGTTCCGAATAACATACTATACTAATAAGTAAATAACAAAGAATTTAACATCGATTGTAATAGTTTTTTAACGAGCTGATATATACAATTTTAAAAGTTATAGATACTAATTAACAGGGGGATTGAAACCTCAAAGGGGGAAGGTAATCGTACCGACCACCATCCCCACTCCACAAGACCGGGTATAAGTGTACCTCCTATGTGTAAGACGTGCCGCCGCGAGACCCCGTCGAGTGCATGGTCTAAAAACGACGAGTAGTTATGTCATTCGCGTGGCGGCTATGACCCGATTGCAGCAGAAACCGACGAGGTGTTAAGCAATACACACAAGTGGCGTATTATTATTAATCCGGTCGGACGATCGTCGGTCGGCAAAAGTGAAAGACGACTATATACGCGCAGCATGGAACAACAGTTCAAGGACATCACGCGCTCCAGAGTCCTCGCGCAGCCAGAGGATTATCAGAACGATATCACATATTATACGAAATATCGTATAATATTATATGCGTGTGTTAAAATTCCTACGTGTGTAGTATAATACGCGTTCTCCCCACCGCGATAGTTACGGTCGAAAATTCCACGCCTACAATGAGCAAAATCGAATGTTTTCGTGAACTTTTAAACCGTGCAATGCATAATATATATATAGGTGGAGATCGGAGGGGGCTTAGCCTCTCGTTTAAACAATTTTACGCTCATACGTTTGGCGATTAAAATATTTATAGATACCTACGTATAATATTATTGATTATAAATGGTAGGTAACTCGAAAAATAATAATCTATGTCAATTATGTGATATTTGAAGAGTTCGCCATTATTTTAATATATCACTCGTACAATTTAACATCAGTTTTTAGATTTGATTTCAGGAGACGTAGTAGATATAAGTTTTAGCGGACAGATCGAAGCTCCCTCCCCCACTATAGAATGTGACTGCGTGTGCGACGCGCAAAACAATATTATCGCATTACGTTAGCACATGCTATATTACTTAGTATTATTATATATTAACGCTGTGCGAAAACGAATACTTACGATATGACTCAATATTTGCGGTTCGGTCGTGTTTGCCGAGCCGTCCGTGACGCGCACAAGTCGGTACCACGCGGAGGCAATGGCGGCGGCGAAAGAGCGCGCCCGATGCGTTTGGGCTGAAGTCCGCGAAGAGACTGCGCCGGCCGGCGGATAGGTACCACGCGCGCCACCTCTTCCGCGGACAAGTCTTGCTGACGGCTCCGACCACGGTGCAATGTCGCAATAAAATCCACTACAAAATAAAATGCACTCGCTATATAAAATATCACGATAAAAAATTAAAAACTATCAATGTTTATACTGTCGTGACATTGGCCATCCTTATCGGGAGTGTTTCGTAGACTCGTAGTAATTTAATATTTTTTCAGTAGTTCATAATCAATCATATTATGTGATGCTCAAGAAGTGATATAATATTCCAAGTGCACATCGTCGCGTCTAGTTTTAAATCACCCTAAAACATAAAAACATAATAGTTACCCTTCACAAGAATTTACAAATACGTACAAATAAACAGCTACCACTTACAATTTGTTTGAAATGATTTAAACGTGGAGGTAAGCTAACTTCACAGACGTTTCAGCACAACGTCCCAAATATATGAGAAAAAGTCAGGGCTCGCTCGGAATTTTCTGTTCCTTAATCGGCTAATCTGGCCCTAGATAAACAACAGAAAAGAAAAGCGATTCGATTAAAACGTAATGAAACCCCAGCTGCAATCGTTTTTAAATATCTAATGAATCAGTCGTGCTGTGAAAAACGAATGCCTCGAATGATTATCATTTATCATCCAACAGCAATTTATAACCATCCAAATGTCTGAAAAATGTTGATAAATCGACAAAGTTTTGAATTAGAATGAATTTGAACAGATAAATTAACCTCGATTTATTATTACCAACAATATAGGTCGACTCGCACAAAAATCATGTACCTACTAAACGGTCGGAAATAATATTGTCCAAAGTTCATTAAGATAAAGTAATTACTAATTTGTATTTAGTCAATTGTAATTATAATAATATTTATTGTAAACAAATTGTAATCAAGTTACGTGTTTTATCAGATCCAAACGAAGGAACTATGGTGTTATTTTTATTTGTAATCATAAATTTATAACCATAAACCGAGTACATTCATTATTATATTATTTATTTAAATAGTAACGTGCCTCCTTCTATCTCTGTCTATATTATTATGACTGTGTGTTTTAACGAAATAAGTTATGTTATAACAAATGGATTTTAAAATATACAAAATTATAAGACTACCTACTTGCGTTCATATTATTCAGCCGTTAGAGTAGGTATAATAATTTTTCTACGTCACGTACGAATACTTCGTAAATGGGTGTAGTAAAACTTTTATTACTTTCCATTTTTTTAATAAAAAGTATAGCGAGATATTCTGTTCTTGATTTATGAAATCTAAGACAGCGGGTAATAATTTAGGCCTTTTTTACAATCTAATATTTCAACTTTTTTCTGCTTTTAAAATAAAATCACATTTATAAAATAAGATTTCAATAAAATAAAGTCTCTTAAAAATACGAGTAGATAAATTATTTCATTTTTGTTTATTTGATAGTAATTGATTACAATCTTAATCGACATTTATGGTAAACATTGGTATTTTTATGCTAAAATGATCGGGGTAAATAATGTTTGAAAAAGAAATAGGAGAAAAACTATATGAGTACAGTGAAAACTGCTAAGTATGCCATCGTCGGTTATTAGTTCCACCCGAATGTCCGAGTGGCTAATATAGCTATATTAGAGTATATTTATACCTATCTGGAAAATAATTGTTTATTACGACATAATAATAAATTTGAATCAAACAAGTTCAATGAAATTATTCAATTATTGTTTTCAATAAATCACTGATAAATTTCAACAAAAATTAACCCATATAATAATATTAAGAATTCTTAAAAAAAATTAAAAATTAAATTAAACGAATCGGGAATTGAGATGTGTTACGTCGTTATATGCATGGTGATTTTTTTGCTTCTATCCCCTTTCTATCCCCCCCCCCCACACATGGAACGGTGAAACATGGTAATATACGAGTAGACATGTTTTTTTTTATATTGTTACATAATAGAAATTGCACTTCAATAATGAAAAATAAACTTTTATAGCTTCCCATTTAAGGTCAACTCTTTATTTTAATAATCATGAAAATAAGGGCAACGCCCTCTTGATTTTTTTGTAAATTAAGAAACAATTTAATATTATTGAAAAGGCAGTTATTTATATTTTGTCAAAGTAGTTCAATTTTATTCAGAAAAATATAACATTGAAACTAAGGTAAGGATTTTGATGTGTTAAAATTGTATTTAAAAATAAAACAAAAATTAAAAATAATTTTTTTTAAATTTTATGATATATAATTAAATTTGGAATTTGAAAAATATTGATTTAGAGCGCATAAAAAATTGAATTTTCTTATAAATCCACTCTCTATTGTTATAATTTAAGAATCAAAACAATTAATTAGGTAAACTAAAAACCGACTACACGCATGTAGCATTGTAGTATTTCATATTAAATATTTTGTAATAAAAAAAACTTGAATATTTACAATTAATATTGAATATTTACAATTTAATATCAAACTATTTCAGCATATTATATTTAACAGTGGTTCTAGCTGTATTTTTTTGGCAAAGTTACTTGTTATATCAAAAGAACACGTCAAAATGATGATTTAAAAAAATAAATAACTGTCGATTCAAATAACGTCTATTTCCAATGACTTTAAGCTTGAACAATTCCGTAATTTCAATATAATAAAACAATGAAATAGGGATGGATTTATCTATTTTGAGAAAAAATTAATTTCTGTCAAAGAACTTTCACTGTCCAATATTAAAATTAATGTTTAATGTTCATAAAACATAAAACGAAATCAATCTGTTCAGCTTGGTAAAAAGAAAAAAAAACTTCGGCGTAAACATGCGACAAATTACAACAATATTTCAGGTGATTAAACTGAAACGACAGATATTATTGAATTGAGAAAGACAACGATTTTCGTACGAATCGAATTCACCTCACCTCTATGTACCTTTGCATCGTCAAGTAGAAGGCAGTGTGACAGTAACATTCGTATTTGTTTTGTTTGTTTTTTTAAACTCACGACCGTCCCCACATCAATTTCATAAATTCACAGACAAGTCAAGTTTTCGTAATTATTATTCAGTTTTCAATACGGTTGATGTTCAAATCACGGAAAATTATAATCTTCTGCAATTCAAATGATTCAATTAAATTATTTAAGCAAAAGCCAAACTCAAGACAGTACCACAAAATAGATACCAACGACGGCGACGAAGCAGCGTGCGATTACGTGTTATCACTAATAAGAATTATTATCAATACGCGTTGTTGTTGATAACGTGAAAACTCTTGAAACCCCATTCCATCGCGATTTCACAGTCGTTTAGTCCACGCACGTCTCAGGCCCGCCCGCCCGCCGTCTGTTCGAGCCGATGACACGAGTACGGGCCTTACTTGTGCCCGCGACGACTCCACAGACCTCTGCCAAGACATGACTAGCAAGCGTTCGATCGGCGCTGCACATCAGAACGAGTAAGCTTGTAAGACATAGGTACCTTTAAAGACCCGGCACCATGTATTTGAACAACTCAAGAACTCGCAAGCTGTTATCGTCGGCCAGGTTTCGAGTGTGTCTCGTGTTTTTCGCTGTCCTCGGTTTATGGCAGTTGATTAGGACCGTGTCCAACATCAATGATTACGAGGTGAGTCGCGAATCCACTTCAGCTAACCCCCCCCCCCCCAGACTTATGCGCAAGCCTCGGCTTTATATTTTCAGAGACCTAGTCGTCATACGTCGGAATATCTATTTATTTCATTTTGTAAAAGCAAAATTTAGTTTAATTATGTAAAAGACAATGAGTGTTTCATTAACCTCATTTAAAAGATAAAACAACTGACCTGGTCAAATCTTCTGATGTCTTAGTACTTGATTTAACAGTTTCTTATAGCCACAACCCGATGCACAATTTTCAAACTGTTGAACACATAAAAACACTTATTTTATCAAAAGAAATATAATCCAACATTATTATTTTTCAATAAATTTTCAGAAAAATTACTAAAAATAATCTACTCGAGTTAAGTTTAAAATTGTTGACTATTTGTTGTTTTTAATGTTATTCCCTTACTCGGACTCCATTTTTTCCATTCAACCATTAATATAGTTATTGACATTATTACAATTTAATTTTGTTTTGCTCTTTTTGATTAATTACTCAAAACTTTTAGTAATTTTTCTACATTATTAAACCTTTTTCATTTTTCAGAAAACCGCTCATCCGTTACCTATTCGAAATGATGATAATGCTTTGGTGAGAGATAGTGAAAATGAAGTAACGTACTATCTTCCTGTCGGTGTGTATTATGAAGCTTTATGTCCAGACTCTAGAAACTTTATTCTTCAACATTTACTTCCTTCTTTCAACAAAGCTCCAAACAGTTTTGACATAGAGTTTGTTCCATATGGTAAAGCTAAGGTAGCTAATTTATATCACTAAAATAATTTATTAACAAAATTAATATTATTCTACAGTAATTATGAAAAATAAAAACTGTAACATTTTTTTTTGTTTTTAGACACATGAAAATACTGATGGAACCATAACATTTGCTTGTCAACATGGACCGGTAGAATGTCATGCTAATACAATTCATTCTTGTGCTACTCAACACATCAAAGACAAAAGTATACTGATCAAATATATATCTTGTATGATTGATAATAATTATGAACCAAAAAGAATTGGAATTGATGTAAATATTATTTTAAACGCATACATTTTAATAAATGGAATTAATTATTTAAAAATTGTTTAGTGTGCCAAAAAATATAACGTAAACTGGAACACAATAAGTGCATGTTCTGAAGGTAAAGAAGGCGAGCAGCTTCTGAAACTGAATGGTGAAGCAACGGACAAACTGTGGCCTCAAGTTTCATTCATCCCAACAATTACGATCAACCATGTAATTTAATCACTTTTTGTCCATGTTAACGAGATTTAAATATTTTTATAATTTGATTTTAGGAACTACCTAGACAAGCTTCCGTCCTCAAAAACTTTTGGAGGGTTGCTTGCAGTTATTTTCCTCCAGTAAGTATTTTAAACATAGATAAATAATTAAATAAATGATAATATTTTTTCAGGTGCTACAATAATAAAACTATCAGTGGTGGACTGAAAAATATGATAGTCTCGGAAAAATAACAATTTAAATTACTTTTATTCATATTTATTAATGGTCACTAATCTTGAATTTTATTTTATTCTTGTAACTGGTCTGAGATGTATATACAATTTTTAATTTTTATGATAATATGGTGTTGTGTTTACAAATCCCAAAAAAATTGATGTTTGTATATGAGAAATCCTCAACTACACCTCAACTCATCATACCATACTAATCAGATCATAGATATCGAATTACATGAAATAATTATAACTGTCTAAATTTATTTCACATCATACAAAGCATTATAAGATTAATAAAATTGATGATTTAAAATTTGAAAATATCACTTCTTATCATGCAATTTGAACTAAATTTATCTTAATTAACAAAATTCAACTGCGTAACCACCGAGATATATTTCTGGTCTCCTGGTGTGGTAGATTTCAGTCCACGACTGATAACTATATTTGAAAATACTACCAACGTATACGTATACATATAAATTACGTAGTAATTTATATTTGATATTATTTTGATATATTATTATGGTTAATACTTAAAAAAAAAATCTTTTCTTTATCATTAAATGGAGTAACTATGGAGAGATTTTATCTTTTCTTTTTTAAATAACTTTGAAATTAATAATTAGTTAATAAAATAATTATCACTCTAAAATTCTGTAACAAATGTTTTCCACTGCATCCAATGTATGTATGGAAATAATTATAAATTTTTATGAAATATTAATTATAATTTGGGCCTTTTAAAAAGTTGAAATTATTCTGTTAATTGTAAAGGAATAATTCAGACATGACACTTCAATAACATAAATAAACATCTGTTAATTACTATTAGTTTTGAATTCTAAAAATTGAATTTATGAACATCGACCTTCACGGTGTAAATGTGATATGAAAATTAAAATCTACCAATCTAATTTAATTAATTTAGAAATCCACTAACAATACTTTCAAATTATTTATTATGACTGAATATAATATAAAAATGTATTAATAGAGTTGCTCCACTTTATAATAATTCAAAATGAGTTAAATATTCAAGTGTAAAAATGTATTTATATGACAAGTAGTTTTACAATATTGGCTGATAATTAGAATGACAAATAATAATAATTATTGTCAACAGTTATTTAATAATTGTTTATTATGAATTTGTAACTTGTCCTCAAACTAATATATTCATTATTAGGTTTTTATGACATTGATAATAGATTAGTTTACTCTATAAACAATGTTTGTAATAATCATTTATCATCAAAATTATACTTATTTTCATAAGATAAAAAACTAAGTTAAAATTGACAATTTTATTACATTTTTAATTAAATATGTATATTGATAATCATGTATAAGTGCATACTAATCATTTTATATGTATACATTATGTTTTTTAATCTAATATCTCCCACAAGTAAAATCCATTATATCCCATCTATGTCATATCAGAATCATTCTTAATGTATTTTATAAATTAACTAAGAGTATAATAATTTATGTTTTTTTTTTCAGGAATCAAAACCAGACGCTTGTTAAATTTTTAGAATTATCATATTTTTATTTTGACAATTAAGGTATACAATATAATGAAATAAATAATTTGATTAAATTGAGATGTTGTGATATTTATGTATATTTAAACTTTATACTTTTTTATTGATAAAACTTGTTTTTTGTTGTGATAAAATAACTAACAATATTAATTACATGAATAAAACGAAATAAGCTTGAAATATTTAAAGTATTATGTGATTAACAGTTCTTCCTAGAAATGTGTTGTATTGTAAATAAATATACTTAACTCGCTGTATTTTATTTTATTTTTACAGTTTTATATTGTTAAATTTAATTTTGCGAAATGTATTTTTGACTTAATTTAGAATCTAAAAATTATATTTTGTGTTATTAATTTTTTTATGTTTTATAATTTGTTTAATTTGGAAAGCTTTTTTAAGACGAGTAATTCATGTAAAAGAAATAAAGTAAGAAACATATTTTAGTTCTATTATGTATTATAAATTCCTTTAATTGATACCATTCTATATTATAAATGTACAGCTCAACACTGCCAGAAAACATACTATATTAGAAACTATTATTTAATCAATAGAAGATAAAATTATTAGGTAGTTAATAGTAATACTCTTGCTCATAAGCCCTGATCAAAAAAAAAATAAATAGCCTGTACCTGAAATATAATATTTAATAATAATGAAATAAATATCAAATAGATAATAGTGCTTACGTGCTACCTAATAGGTAAAAAGTATATTGTACTTGATAATCACCTTATCCCTTATACCTAAGAATTAACCTTTTAACCAATCAGACACGGCCCCAATACCTAATAAGAAAGTGGTTATAATAACTTAAGTGTACTCTATTAAATATCCTTATACTTTATTACACACCACTGCTCTACAATGATACAATTTTATCATTTTCATACAAATACCTCTTAAATTACTTATATAACTCTCACAAAATACAATCATCTCCACTATTACGACTGTTTCTGCAAAAATATCTTCATTTTTAATACCATGACCTAAACACCATTATCAACTCAACTATCACCACCATATCCAAAATATTGAGTGTCTTACGTTAGATGAATCTACAAATCAAAGTAGAATAAGTTAATTTAAATATGTCTCGAATCTTGGATGGAATCAAAATGATTATTAGGAGTGAAAATAATTGTTTTGATTAAATAAGGTTAAAATTCAAAAATTAATTTTTGAAAAACTAATAAATGCTGGAAATAAAGAAATTAACTACTTATTCAATGGAAGAATGTACCTTTATATCAAACATGTTAAGAAGTCCAAGCTCAAATCCTCTGGTTGATTACTACATCAAATAATGGACACGTAGAGTGACAGCGACATCTGAAATAATTTAAAAACACATTTAATCAGGGCTGGACAAAACACAGTATGTAATGCATTAATAATTTAACTCTAATTTTGAGTATCTTGTGACAAGTTATACATTTTACTTCTTTATAGTAAGTGGTATTACCTACTACTACTAACAAGTTTCATTATGAACTACAAGTTTGTATTTGAACTATTTAAATATTATTTTTACATAACAGTATTCAGTCAGTCAAATATAATAAACAGTACAAAAATTATAAGTTTGAAAAACAAATAAATGTTGGAAATAAAAGAAATTAACTACTAATGGAATACAATGGAAGATCATACCTTCATGTCAAACATGTTAAGAAGTCCAAGCTAGAATCCTCTGGTTGGTTACTACATCAAATAATGGACACATAGAGTGACATTGACATCTGAAATAATTTAAAAACGCATATAATCAGGCGAATCACAGTACATAATGCATTAATTTTACTCTAATTTTGAGTATCTAGTGACAAGTTATACATTTTACTCTTCTCTATAGTAAGTGTAAAATAAAGCGAAAAACATATTTTTATGGCAGTGAACACGCGTATACACATACGGATAAACGAACGAAACACTAAACGCGGTATATAATGTGTTTGTTTGTTACAATGCTGTCATACATACCGCTGTCGCAGTTGTCGGCCGTTAATTTGTGAGCAAACTCGCCGGAACGATTATTTCACTACTCGCGCGAACCACAATATTACTATGATACGTTTGTTTTTGGCGGACGGTAAAACTCACAAGCCGTTTTGGCGAACGGCGGCGGCGCGGCACCGCGACCGAGACGGAAAATACGCTAAACATCGAATATCGATAGTACGGTAGTATTTTAGCGACGAAATAATTTGGTTGCGCCCACGCGACCGCCGTGAGACGTGCGATTATTCGTCACTAATTACTATTACCATCGCCGCGAAACGAAATTTTGAAAACGGTGAAACGGAGATTATGGCGGTCGGCATAAAATTCTCGGAACACTGACAGTTCGGAGAACCCGGACATACGCGCGAACCGACGAAGAGTGAAGCGGAAGGGAAAACCAATCGCCCCGCGTCAGCCGAAACTGTTAAAAAATACGAACAGCCAATGATAATTATTTACGAATTCATGGAAAGTAATTTGTTTTTTTAACGGTCGTTTTTTTAAACTACCTCCGGACGGACGACCGCGACCGCGGTATCAAGAGTTCTGTCCACAGCGCGCGACCACGCGGCCACACGGCCACGGCGGCGGAACATTCACGTGCCGTCGTGCCGAGCGTTGCGTTTTATATTTCTATCGGAAACGGAAAATTCAAGTGCCGCGCGCAGTGCTGTGATAACTCGTCGTTATCAGCGTTTTTACCGAAATAGGTATATAATCGAATAAAACAAACTCACCCCGTAATCATCGCCCCTAATGCCTTCCTAAATTGCCAGGTCTGAATACTGATTCATGCCTCTGCTATACAAAACGAAACTATTGACCAAATTTAATACCACAAAGCTCCAGTGGCTCCGGAAATTGTCCATTTTTGCCCCCTTGGGGTTAATTTTCTTAATTTTTATTCCGTAAATCCTTCTCCTGACAATAACAAACACACACAAAAAAAAGAAAGAATTAGCTAAGTCGGTCCAGCCGTTCACGCGTGATGAGGATACCTAGTAAATAGGGATTCGTTTTTATGTACTGTTTTTACCGATTTAAATCCTTTAAAAACAAAATTTTGAAAATCGGGCGACGTGGTGACACTCAGGAAGGTTTTTGGAACAACTCTGTGAAAAAAAAATTGGAAAAAGTTAAATAGCATACTCACAAAATGGGAACATAAAAAAGGCCTGTTCTTTTATATATATAAAAGGATATCTAATCTGCGATAATACTTTATAGTATATTTATAATTTAATTTATATAACACCACCATGAGGTATGTGTAGACCTATGTATAGGCGATAAATCATTATTGAGAATTTCTTCAAATTTATTTATTTTACTTTCACAATTGTGTGTATATTTTTATTATGAAATTAATTAAAAATTGAAATTATAAAACCAATAAAAATTACTATGATTTTAACCACTTTTTCTCCCTAATTTCCAAGGGAGGCTAGATGTTGATTCTAATTAATTACATATGCATTTAATAAATAATGAAACTTTTATAAAAAAAAACTTAATTTTCTGTGATGAATTTTCAAAGTCAGTTGTAACTCTTAATAATGATAAATTTAGTTTACTCATTTAAGATTTAGTTGATTCTTTTAATTTTGTTTTTGATGTAATTTAAGATTTTGATGTATATTTAAGATAAATATCAAAATATCAAATATCAAATTGTTACCAATAATTTATGTCATTAATTTTATTTCTTAATTTTTTTTTAATTTCATAGTTATTTATAAACATTTAAATGTGTATTTACTATTAATTTACATGTTATTCTGTAAACTGTAGTCAGAAAGTTGTATTCTCCAAGTGTGAAGTATAAATGAAAATTGAATAAAGGATATATTAATAAGATATATAAGATTATTTGTCATAAGTCTATATTTCATTGGTTAAATTGCTTAATACAATTTAAAAAAGATATATTAAAATTACTTGAATAAATGTCCTTAAATAGAAATTTATGTTTTTAACTTTTCTTACTCAAATGATCTTATTAATATTTTCTCCAGAAAAACTTTTTTAATTGTTTTTATTTGAATAATAATAATAATAATAATAATAGGTACTATAACATAATTGATATAAATTTGAAATTAAAATCAAAAACTATTACCAAGTTATTACTATTGGATAAATTTAAAAATGATAAAAGATGGTAATTAATACACTTAATTATAATTATTTATATTGGGGTGGTGACCTCATATCATTATAATATATAATTTATAAGTTTTTATATTTTTTAGTCATTACCATTAAAAATGTATGCCCGCAAGTAGTTTTCATAGTTATTATTTGACTCTTTCTAAAATCCTAGTGGGAACCGCTGGTTTAGACCCTAGAATGATAAGTTTAAGTGAAATCTTACTTATTTCGATTATGATAATACATTAAGGTTTTAAACTAGACTTGGCCAACCAAATGAGATAAAAACTTTTTTTAAACTATTCACTTCAACAGACTGGGTACATTTTTATGATAGGATTCAGCTTGCACTACTATCGTGTTCATCAAAATACTCACTTAATACGACATAGTGTATATTATAATTATTTTCATATACTGAACAGTAGTTAATTTTTGGTTACAATTTTTCGAATTCATTAAAAGATATATAAAAAATTGACATAATTAATAGTAATAGAATAAATTAAGTTTATATTTACTAAGAGTTAAGATTTTTCATATTGTAAATAATTGTACATTATTTAATTTCTAATTCATTCTGATATTAAATGCTATTTAATTTTAGATCATTAACAGTGAGTGGAGTATTAGCATTTTCAACAATCATTCTTGACCCATCTCTTAATTGAACTGCAATGTGTCTTCCAGGAATAATTTGTATACTTCCAAGTTCATTAATATGCTTGCAAATATTTGACAACCATTGGAAAATTCGAGCCTTGGAACATTTAAATGAAATACCTCTTTCCTCGTGGTATTCACAACCAAGACCAGCTCCATACATATCATTTTCTAAAATCTCATGGCATGTCATTCCCAACTGTATGTTTCGATGATCCCAATTAATATCCAACTTTGCTTTCATTTCAAATAATAATCGGTCAATACTTCCAACTGAAAATATTGATTTAGATTCCGTGGTATTATGCTCAGGGAAAGCTATTTGGTATAGTTTATGCAAACTATTTTTAATTTTCATCATATTATTTCCTATTTCTTCCTCAATAGCGAACATGTCGGGCAAATCCAATGAATCTTTAATGATATCAGAATGACACTCTTTATTCTTTAAAAAGCTTAATAAATCAAAAACTATCTTTTTGTAATCATCGGGGTGTTTATGCCAACAAGATATTTGATGAAATAAATCAGAATGTTCTCGCATGCCACCAGCGAAGCCTCTTGGATAAATATCTGATATGCCAATAAGTTGATGATATGTGCGGGAAATACCGTTCAACAAGTTAAATTCTAATACTGCTATTTCAGCTGGAAAAAAATACTGTTCGCCCTCATGAGAATGACAGTTCACATGCAATAAAAAAAATTGTTTGTTCAATAGTTCATCAACATTGTTAATGTTTTGAAACGTTTCCGTTAATTTTGTTTTCATTTTCCAATAATCAGAGTTGTTTTGATTTCGAGTAACAATCTGATTGTTTGGTATTCCTTCACTTCGGTTACGACTAGAATCAACAGCAACCCGTTTGTATTTATTTTTTTCATCTTGCGACATAGAGCTCCACACTGGTGTCAACTTTACAATTAATTCTTGGAAACTTGTGGTAGCGTTTCCTTTTTTCGCTTCTTTATTTTGATGTTCCTTTATGAAGACCATAAAGGCATTTTTTCGGGGAGACATGCTCGTTTCCGACGGCTGTAACGATAACGAGAACAACGAAAATATTTAGTAAATGGCCAACAACTAGGCGCCTAATCGATGAACTTACCACTTGTCGTGTTCGGTGGGCCGTGAAATCGCACTGATTATTTCATAAAACACGTCCGAACGGCACCAGATAAACTAAATAGAAAATTAATTATATACAATTTTTTACGGAAAAAAAAAATAGACGCGGAAACTCACTGAATTTTTAACCCGGAAATCACCACAAACCGCGTGTCAACAACTGTCGAGTGGTCTGTCAGATGCCAATAGATTTCGTTTGCACGGTATCACGGAATACACAGATCAATTAAGAATTAACTAAAAGTAAACTTAGGTCTATGCCCGTGAATACGACACTCGACGGCAGCGCGACGGTACAATGTTGAGAACCAATTGTTAAAACGGGCCGCGGAGACCACCGTTCGTGCCACGACTGTATAAAATAGCGATGGGTTAAAGTGGTGAAAATAATTATGACTTACGATAAGATTCGTTCGGATCGGGTCGACGAAAACGGTTTCAAAGAACCGTCGCGATCTGAAAAAATAAATATTTTGAGTATATTGAATACGAGATAGTGGGGCGGTTCGCGAATCGTTTACGTGTGCAACGGATCGCGGTTTCAGTGTGATCCGTACGAAGAAAAAAAAAGTCGGATATTAGAGATACGGACAACACTGGCGCGATCCGGTTCGTCACGATCGACGACCATAGATAATTGTGTTACCTATAACCGTGCTCTGACCATATTATTGTTAACCGCTTATCAATCACAGATATTTAAATACTTTAAATCGCTATGACAAACTATTTTATAATAAAAATTAGAATACTATAAACAGTATAAGCTGTGGTAATTTATTTTTAACACGTTGATGGACACTTCACTTATTATTATTTTTAAAAAGCACTCCAAATTATATCACTTTTTGATTACTGCTATAGCAGTACTTTTTTTAATACTGCTATAGCAGTTGTGTCCCTACACATCAAAATTTGTAATGTACATATGTCAAAATATTTAAAATACTGCTATAGCAGTAACGTCAAACGAACTGTTTACTGTTTCATTATAATTATTTCGCCATACTCACGAAAAATATCGATAACATTATTGTGTAATATTGTGTAATAAATACGATTGCCAGTAGTTTACTGTTTACGTCAATCATTTTTCAATGGAAACTCACGAATTTGGATAAAAATAAACCAAGGAAAATAAATTTATTGTTTCATTTAATTTTAGCTTTATTTTATCAGTGCCTCATGATCTCTAAAAATATACTGGGACACAATCACTTGCTTTATCATATAAAGCAATAGAAAAAATTACTGCTCAAGCAGTTATGCCATTTTTTGAATGGTTTTTGTATTACTGCTATAGCAGTAATATTTGAAAGTGTCCCCCGACATCAATTTTTGAAATTACTGCTATAGCAGTACTGTCCATCAACGTGTTAAATAATAATAATGTATCGTAATATTACATAAATATTGGTAGCATATCATCGTCAAGGCTGGAAATTAACGAGCTGGTTGTTACATGGAAAGTTATCCATGGAAATCAAGTTTAAACGTCGAGTTAATTTCAACGAAGTAATGCCTTAATTTTTTTGTAACTTACTTTTAATTTAATTAGTTTCTTTTTTTAATTTATACAACGAATAAACTTCACGTTTAAAGTTTACAAAAGGCTGTAAGTAAAGTCACCAATTAATAATTAAGCGATCCGTTTGTAATTTTTAATTAATTTATGTTTGTTTGGGAAATGTTAAAATGTTACATATCATAAAATTTTCAAAGACTACAGGAAAATCTTGTAACTGTTAAATGTACAATGTAAAATAACTCAACTTACTTTTTCCAAAATTAATTTAACTTGACGAGTTGAAAACATTTGTTCATTTTCCCAGCCTTGCACTATGTTACATTGGCATGTAAAAGGTGAAACCCATCGTGTATAATATTACAGTTACAAGTTATACATAATTATATATTGTTAGATAATATAATATATATTAGCTAGTACTACAACACCCATTATAATTATAAGAGTACTGGTATTTATGTATCAATAGTATTGTTATGTAATATAGTAAATACAATTAATTATAAAATCTTAAACCATAGTTAATTAACAGCAAAATATTATGTTATAATATTCTTATAATGAATAATGCTGATGATAATATTCCTAAGCGAGTACCTTACCCACTGGTAAATAGGAAAGCACATGACCTTCAGTGCTTAATATTAAATCAAAAATGGAAAAAAATTGGATATTTGTGTCGAATATATACGAGTACACCTATGCATATTGTGTGTGTATAAGTATAATATAAGCACATTCTTAATATTTTATAGCAGGAGCTTAAATACTTAAATACTTTAAACAAAGAAATTTTGCTTTTTACGTACCTATTTAAAGTTGTTTTTCTAACGAATCTTACATCTACAAATATTTTTGGTGCCTATCTCGCAGGTTGTTTGATGTCTGAAAATATACTTTACAGGTTGCCCATCTCTGCTTATGCGATATGAATTATGTACCTAACTTGCTATGTGTGTAACACTAAGTGTGTATGGAAGACTTTTGTGGACTCTAGAAATAAAAATATATAATTTTAAATTCAAAACATCGAATAGTTCTAATACGGATAGTAATAGTATATTATATTATTTCCGACGAGAAACTCAATGTTAAAATGTATACTTGGTTAACATTATGTTTATGATAATATTGATAGACATAATAAATATTAAATGATATAAATGAACAATAGTGAAACAAAATATTATAAAATTAAAACAAAATGATAATGAGAACATGAAAACACGATGAGATTCAAATCATACAAAATACAAATTGAATTTAAAATAAAAAATACTATCTGTACACTGTACAGTGTACAATGTCTAATACAATGAAAATCGTAACTTGTGTAAAAATTAAAAATAATTGAAAATCTGTAGGTTTTCTTAATTTGATGAAATTATATGAATACATAGAATACAAATACAATTAATAAATTTAAATATTTAAACCTATATTTTACACGAGTAGTTAATTATTACGAATATATAGATATAGGTAGGTGGTAATAAATTCAAACAAATTATTAGGTTTGATTTAATTTAAAGTAGTTATACAACTGTGAAAGAATTACATCAGATTTAAATCGATTTATTAATTTGTTAAAATCAATTCAATATAATCTTATATGCAAAATCACGAGGTAGTGAGTTTTAACTTTTAAGTTCAATAACTTAAGTTTGAGTTTAAATTTTACCTTAATAAATTATTGTTGTACGTATTATTTATAATGTCCCGTGAGGATTTACTGTACGCGGAGTAATTGAAATTATTAAGTTTTCGTTACCACCAGCACACTACTCCCTCATTGACACTTTTTAAATATCTAGTAAATCCTCACAAAACACCTGTATAATCAAAATGTAAACTTAAATTATCCAAATGAGTAGTAAGGATTATATATATAATACAAATAAATAGTTTCAAACCTACACAAGATTATAGATAGTATAATCATAGTTATAATGTTATCTAATACGTATTTATTTATTTATCGATAAAATATGACTCTTTACTAAATTGATTAATATATATAGTTCTGGTTAAAATTTATGAAAAACAATTAAAATAATTTTAGTTAAAAAATAACATTTTACCATATACTTGTTGTGATAAATTTTTCATTTTTTTTTATATTAAAATTAAAATAAAGTTAAAATTAAAATTGAAAACTTATAGTGTCAGTCCATCAAATATTATATTACCCTTACATCAAATCACATTCCAACATTTATATTTTGTCTTAACTATACCCATACCTATAGTTATAAATTATAATATTATAATAATTGCAATTTGATTGTTATTTGTCTATTTGAAAAAAATATATATTTTTATAGAAAATTTACTTCTGATTTAAAGTATAAGAACTCACAATTATTTTATATAACTAATATAATACCTGATAATAGATTTGTTGTGTCGCCTGCATTGATGAAAGATTAGTTTTCCATGACGGTTTGCGAAAAAAAAATTGGAAACCCCATCTCTAGACATTAAAATCTATGGCCCTCACAAAACATAAACCCTTTGTTTCATCATTGCCCTGCGTTACTATTGTCCCGGTCATATTGATGAAAGCAAAGACTTGACAAAACATAGTATGTATAGTTTGTGAAAGAAAATTTCAGTCCCAAGTGTAATAGGTGTTGTACATATCGCCCGTGACTAAAATGGTCCCCCCCCTCGACTCTACATCACAATATAGTATTTTATTCTCAAAAAATGTTTGAATAATTTTGTTTGTTTGTTTGTTTTTATGTTTATCACGAGATAATGCTGTCTATTATGGTATGACTAACAAAAATCTAAAGTGCACAATTTTAATTCACGCCAGGCCTAGAATTAAAACACAAACAATTTAACACTTATTTTAAGGTTTACATACTATGAGTAAACTTAACTCTTTTTTAATGTGGCTTCGGATGCGTCGGTTTTTGTTGACGAAAATGATCAAAGTTACAAATGGGTTGAGATTCAAACGAAACGCTCATGTGAAAACAAGCTTTGTTAAACCAAATTGATGAAACGTCTTAGTAATGAAATGCAGAAAATTTGGATAATTTCCTATAGAAAAACATGAAAGTATACACACACACATATTATATATATATATATGAAAATATAATTTAAATACATGATTAGTATTTATTTTTATATATTTATGAAGTGAGTACTACTTACACAATGAAAATAGATGATTTTTTGAGAGTAAATACTATACGAAACACTTCTGCAAACTTTATATAGTGGACACTATACTAATTGAGATAATGGATTATTCAACAAAGAACTAATTGACTGTTTTGCGTTTCACTTCTATCTGTAATATTCATAATAGATATATAATATATATATGAAACGATAAATTTTAATTTATCTATTATAAGACAATTGATAATTGATCACGATCGATATGCAACTGTTTAAGGTAATAATAAATGTAGATACTTAAAATAATCTGCTTGCTCTAAACAATTATATTAGATATTTTTACTTATCCCTAGTATAAGTTTATATATACTATGTATCATAATGTGTGTCTAAAGGAGTATTATTAAGTGACTCGACATTCAATAACTGTGAAAAATTAAAAACCCAAACCCAAAGTTCGAGTCTTATTCGGACAACACGAAAATATTTTTCTGTAAACGAATTAAAGAATATTTGCCCCATTACAGGTGGTGGTATGGATTACGAATGACATTTATAAATTGTTAAAATTGAAATTCTTATGTTGTGTCCTAATTTTGAAAAATATAATTTTTACAGCTCACTATTATATATAGCTAATTTCAAAGAATGGACGGTCTAATTGCATAAACATGTACAAAGACATCAAGCCTTGATTGAAATATTCTTGGTCTAAAAATATTAAAATATTCTACTTGGACATTTTCAATTGTGGTTAATATTTTAATGGAAAAATAAATGAAATTAATTTTAATGATAAATAGCAGTTACAGGGCGTATCTATATCAGAAAAGGTAATTGATTAAGTGTAATTCGTGTTAGTTAAATTATAATTGAACTGACTATAAAATTATTACTAATAATATGATTTCGTTAGCAATTATTTATTATATACTTAAACAATTGACTGGATAATATGCTCGACAGCAGTCGATTTTAAGTCGAATTATTTGATAAGCACCCAATGTGTATGTTTGTGTGTGTGTGTGTGCATTGCACCATAAATAATATATAATACATTCAAAATAATAAAATAATATTGATTATCTCGTCTTTGGTCAATACTTTATAATAATACATATATAGTAACTCGATAAAATAATATAATAACAATAATAATAATAATATATCATTTGAAAAAAAAATAAAGGATTTTGGTATTGCAAAGGATAAACAGCATACCGAGATGATATCTTACAAACGAAAATAAATTAACTAAGAATAATATTATAGTACTTTTACATGATATATTATAATATCGATGCTTCTTCGTCCGGAATGTTTGTCAAGTACGGATCGTTGGACCAATAGTATCGTGGAGATCCTTCGGACACACATAGTTGCTGTTCAAGAGGTTCTGTTCCTTCTACCCAATACATCACATAAAAATTGCACATTTCGTCGTCACTCGTCGCACTGTGCATACAAAATAAATGGTATAAGAATCATGTGCTATGATGACTACGTGCAGTCATAAAACAATATTGTAAAATAATGAGTCTTACCCAATTCTTGTAAATGTGTTTCTCCTGCTTTCCATTGTGCACCTGGCAGCCTACAAACACAATAAACAAAAGTATATAATATATACTCATTGACGGTAAAGTTTAAAAGTTACCAACTATGTGTTGTAAATTTATAAATGACAAAGTGCCGTACAGAAGTTTAGTTATCAAGTAAATCCGAAACTATATATTAAAGACAGGTGAATGGACTATTTTGCGTGCAATTTATAAGCAACATTTTGGGGAGGACTAAAGAGTATTCAATCACCTGGTTTTTATTTTCGAATCCCCTTCCCAATTAATTTTATATTTCTGAATTTTTAACACAGGGTTGAATTCCTGTCTATTTAAATGTAAGATTTAATAGTTTTAAAAAAATTAAACTTTTCTTCTTTAATTTAACTAAATCTTTATCTATGCTACAATTTTTATAACTTTTTAGTTCACAGTAAGTATATATTATTTCAAGTGTAATTTTATTACTAACGGTTGTACATGGGCGAGTTCTAAGGAAATTAATTTTCGAAAATGATATGCGTCTATTTCATACTCAGTACTCACCAACACATCACTATACTCGACAGTGACATTGTTCTCTATCGGATAAAACATTTGTGGGGTCAAAGGATCTCGTTTTCCCAGCAGATCCCATTTTTGTACTCCATTTTCTGAACTCCTCACTCTGTAACCAGCTACGACTTTACCTAGAGGTTAACAAAATGAAAACATAGAATTATAATACAGAAAAATAATGTCAGTAATAAAATTAAATCTATGAATACACATAAATGCATCACTTACCGAGTTCATGAGTGTGGACTCTATAAGCGAACGGATGTATGACTTTGCCAATCTCGGAGAGAGGACATGACGCTTCCATATGTTCGATCGAATGTGGAGGGATTTGCCCGTTAGTAGCAAGCAGGTACACTCCAGCTTGTTTTGCTAATCTGTAAAAAGAACATTTATGAAATAATCTTTATAAATAAATGTGTTGTATTAGGTGATTGAAGTGATCAAATCATGGTGAATTCAGTGATGTGCTAAACATTTTTTAGACCCGAGGGTAAACTATTAAATTTGACCATCCACTTTCAGATTTTGAATTTTATTCAACATACTTGGCTTTCCCTCAGAAATAAAATTATTACTATCCAACTAAGTATATGGTGTCGACTAACTCATTAAAATTTTCCTTAAAACAATTGCTTCAATACAAATTATTATCATCACAACTACTGTATGAAAAATGAATTTAAATTAGATTAAAGCTTATCAAATTATTAAAATTAAAACAAAATTATATTATTTGTTGTTGTTGTAAATTAACATTTTGAAAAATTTCTAAACACACCACTGATATACTCGTATATATATATTATATAATATCGTAAAATCTGAAAATAAAAAAACATTTAATATCTTACTGTTGTTCGGTGTAGTGCAAATATATCCCAGAGTTGTCCGTTTCGTCTTCTGTAAACGTATAAAATACAAATTTTGTTTAAAATAAAATACATGGCTTAATCAAGGGATATTTAATATTTGCCTTCAAACTTCCGGTGGTAGTGAACCTGCAGAACTAAATATCTTATTTGTGTACCGCCTCCAACTTTAAAACCAACTCCGTCAGGAAGTTTCAGCGTCGGCGCATCGCGAGCCCAGGCGTACAATATCTAATGAAAAAAAAAAAATTATAGAGACAATAATAATTGGAAATAGCATAATGACCCGATATCATCAAGAATGTAAAAAATGCATTTAAACGAAAATCGCGAAAAAAGTTTATAGAGGAGAAAATTAAAATTCGAAATTCATCAAATCCTTATCTGCAGTTTTAATAATAATAATTAATGTTTAAGTAAAATAATAAAACTTGAACAACGCGTGCATAAGTTATACTGAATTATATCGTAAAGTCTGTCGGTTAGGTTAGGATGGAAAAAATATAAATTTTTTAACGCGTCGAAATACAATGCATCGACGACGACGCGGGGCTCGTTCAAAACAAGCCGGAAATCCAACGAAATAAAACGCGAATTGACTCGGTAATTAATTCGATTCGGAACCGAACAGATGATAATGATCTGTGGAGTGTTTCGACCGTGCAGATCCGATTTGGTGCGTGTAGCATATTATACCCATAACGTCTGTTATAATATACTGTTTTACAATATTTCAACTAACAAAAAGTCGAATACAAATTGTACTAACATTTGATCCAGATTTGCACGGGTTGGAGTGCATGTACGAGTGTTGTTTGTTCGAAGACATTTGCATTTCTCCGCAGTTCCTGAAAATTTAAAGTAGACAATTGACCTTATGATTTCAAATAAGAATTAAAAGTAGAAAACCGATGAAATATTCGGTTGTGTTTACCAAACGGGTTCATCGCTTCCTGGTTCCGAACAGCCATAAAGTAACATGTGATGAGACGTATGACCGAAGGCTTTTGGCTCAAAACCAACTGAAATAATAAAACGCTTTTGTTTTACAACACATTAAGTAAATATTATTTTAAAATAAGAACATCTACGTTTCTGGAAAAAGAGGTGCTGATGTAAATATTAAATACATATATTAATACATGGTAGTATTTTTCTTCTACGCTTTAAAATAGTACATATTCTAGAAAACAGTAAAATCTACGGTAAAAAAAAACTCTGCAAAAAATCATTTATGTTATTTTTTATATGATATTTGGAAAATTAAAACAATCGAACCTTGACATTTAATAAGACGTTAAGGTCCGTTTTGTTATCTGACTTGTTAAGCTTCCTAACTGGCAGAATATTGTTTTAACACAATAATGAAACACCAAAAGAATCTATTTAAATGTATAAATTAAAACAATCGATAACGAAACCTCAGAATATTTCTATAAAATACAGCACTTTTATGACTAGGAAGTGAAACAAATTCAATTAAAAATTATCATTTGTTATTATCACGTCATTATTTTATATACACTTACCAATGAAGTATGACTTGCTTGGATCTATTTTAATAGGAGTGCACAAATATAAGTCCATCTAAAACAACAAAACAAATAATTACTATTAAAAAATGTTTGTAAAAATGTTTCTATTAAATAATAATTTGAGTTTGACACATAAATGTTTATTCACAAATAGCATTTTGCATCCATATGATTACTTTTATCGACTAATAGAAAATGTAACCGATCAATTTTTAAAACTATTATATTATCGTGTAAAGCTTAGTAAAACAAAAATCATTTATTCATTTTATTTTAAATGAAAATTTACTAATAAATTCAAACAGCTGGTCGTTTTCTTTTGTAAAAAATATATTTGGGAAATTATAATAATTATGCTCTGAATTTATGTACTATGAAATACGATAAACCATGAGGGCTTTTATTTCTATGTAATAAAATAGGTACTGGTATGACTATCAATTCGTACCAAATACTTTTTTACATATGAGGGCATCGCAGCATGTGTCCAGAGTAATAAACAAGCGATTGTTAATGAACCGCAATTATTATCATTGTATTTCTAAGTGTGTTAAAAAAATATAAACTATTTCATTTGAGTGTAAATGCAGTGTAATATGGCTTTGGCAACGTGTTCCATACAGAACCACTTCTAATAAATGCTATAATACATAAGGTAAAAGAGAACCAAATCAGTGGTCATAGGTATCAGTCATAGCCCTATTATACTCTCTACTTTTGATAAAGGAAAATTTGCTAGAGCCGATCGACAAATTTAGGCTGATATGTGCAAATGAAATTAGCGAACGAAGCCCTAGAAAGTCGTGTCGTTAATATTTTATCCTTCAAAATTTTCAATTCCTGATTAGGTGCCTAATTATTGTCCTTATTAGATATTTAATTATATAAATAAATATATAAGACTAAAAATATGCAATTGTCCCAGCATCAAGTTCAATAACCCACGAATACGTCCTAATTTAAGCTAGTCATAACATAATCTGTTATCGAGTATTATATTATTATTCATGAAATGTTATATCATTAACGGAATATTGACATTAAAAACATAACTTAATAAATCGATTTTACTGATTGCATAAAACAATATTATAAAGAATCATATAGTCAAATTATTAAGAAAATGTCTTCCAGACATAAGCAAAATAGAGGGGGGGGGGCTTGAAGAACTTATCAGTTATCCTAACCGCGATTCATGAGAGAAGCATAATGACGTTTTATGCTGCGGTTATAATAAAAAATTTCAAATAATAACACCCTAAGTGGTTAAATCCCGTTACATAGTCATCTCTTGACGTTACCAGTATAGTAGGTAGATGCGTATAATGATTAGAATTGATATACAATCAATAAAGTGTGACATTTGACGATTAATCGTCACGTCCGGGAGTAGAATATAGAAAAAAAAAACGCTTCAAAAAACATAATAAAAAATATCTTCGTAACGGTAATTCGAATTATATTTTTGAAAACGGTTTATTTTCACACTACAGCTGTAGTGGATATAATAATACTATATTATTGACACCGATGTCAGGCGGGATCTATACTAAAAAAAAAACAGAATATAACTTTACTGACATTTAATAATAATTTCTCAATGCGTCTGTTCTCGTACTAGAAGAAAGATAAAAAACAATGACTAGAAAAATTCTAAACAAAAATTGTATAAATACCTACATATGTAGATATTGGGCGGAATATATTGTAGCCAAGGTAGGTTAGGTGTGTCTACCTTGATTGACTTGTTTAAAAAGTAGCTATGAAGGATAATTTTTAATTTCATAATTTACCATGGCCCGTGGATGATATAAAACCGCATTAAAAATAAACTGTGATCTGTTGAGATGATTTTATTGTTATAATTTATTATTTTAGAAATTCCGTCTGCGTCATTAGTCATACACTCATACAGTTTGAAACGTAATACGATAGAGATTAAAATTTTTACAAAATATAATTATTAATTATTGATTGAAATTTATGAAATGCATAAAACCTGTTACATGTCGATCAAATACAACTGACGATTACTCAGTAAAACGCATAGTATAAAGTTATACCGAAATTGTTTAGTAAACGAATGCTTATTAATTTTTAACGAATTGACACGACGTCTTAATAACTGTTGACCGAGACACAAATCATAAAATTCATTCGCAACACAAATACAATAGTATTATTTACAGTGACATGGGGGAAATTAATACTATGTAAAATTGTTTTGCATATTGACTACATTACTACGACGACGATGGGCGTTATCGTGGGTTTTCAACAATTTTATTTTATTTACTTATATGCATTTTTTTCTAGAGGTAAAAACGTACCTTATTGTGTTAAATAACTTATAAGTTATAAGTTTATTATGTGTGTCTGATGGTATTACTTATTTGTTCGGAATTTGAGCTTCGCATTTCTCTAATCTATTAATTCATTATCGTAGGCACGTATATTTACTGGAGGTGGGGATACCACGATGGTTACTTCCCTGGGGAAAAGCGTCGGGGTGTACGATTGTCACGACTTTTTCCAGCTCGATTAGTGGATGAAAACGTAAAAAACTTTAATGAGCGCCGACGTTTATACAGTAGTATTTTATACAGTAGTGCAGTGTCCATCTCAAGGTTCGATTCGAATCAAATTTTACAGCAATCAATACGCACTGTGAACAGCTATAAAGAAGATATAGTCAAAAGTTGCAAAATATTCCGAAGATTTTATATACATTTATCTATTTTTTATGTGTTCAACACCGAGTCTAAAAGGGAGGTAGAATTTCCGAGTATTTCGGAGTTTCAAAAATCTGAATACGGCCCTGCATAATCGCGTCCGGACGAATAATCGTATTGCTGCAACTAACAAGCCTTCAAAACGGAATAATCGAATATATATCGACATCGAAATATTAATATAGTGCCGTGACCTCCGCAAAATCTGAAAACATACACGCACATACACCGGAGCAGCTTAATATGTAATAATTATTAAACTATATATATATTTAGACATGGATTAGAACGTGTTTGTTGCGAAACGGGTACACGACAACGAGGACCGAGTTCAACGTCTCGACGACGATTGCTGCAGTAAGAGATCGTCGAAAAAAAAAAATCATAATAATATTACCTATAGCTTTATTACCGTACGCGTACCGCAACGTGTCGTCAAATACAGTCGCGTAACATTTAAGACGACGTATAATTGAGCGAACAGTGTCGTACGTGTACTTGCACACGTGTTGTAAATACAAACTGGTGCAATAATTTGCAACACTTTTTAGTTCTATTACGTTAGTATATATAATTTAAAAAAAAATAAAAATAAATTCCGCGTTTCATCTAGAATCTAATCCAAAAAAATAAAAAATTACAGTTTATTAGAAAATAGTTTGCAATAGATATCGGGCAAGAGGGCACGATGGCAGGCTTCAATAATAGTAAAAAGACTCGGTGAAATTTACCGTGACTCGATCATTTACATGTCTCCGGCTTCGTCTTCCAATACTCGCTGATCATACGACAAATTTATTAAAAAATTCAGCGTTTAAAACGAAACACTCTGTATATACAACCCTAAGTGGCTCAGGAATTCCTTCAAGAGGGTAGAGGGGATGTCATGGATTATAAATGGGTATACCTACCTACATATTATATTTTATCTCTATACTCAAATGTCAATATATTTTTGTAAATGTTATCGTCAGTTGCTATTCACTTATATCCTTAAAATATCAAAAAAGACATTTTCCACGTAAAAAGAATAAAATATTACATTTAAATTTGATTAAATTGAACAGTTCTATAGGTACGTATTCAATAAAGATATAATAAAACTACCATTATATGTTATATATCAATATATCTATTACATAAAGAATATACCCACTCACTACTGTACATATTATATAGTATTCAATATAACTATAATATTCAATATAAGTGTATACATAATATTATATCATTTGGCACACAATCCTATTGTGATTTATGAATAAAAAAAGAATCGTGTTGTACTGTAAGGGAAGACGGAACGTCAAAATATCAAAACGGAAGTCTAAGAAAAAAATATAGTAGAAAATTGCGGATTTATGTTTTTGTTCAATAATAATAGTCGCTCGGATACGACACGTGCGTACGTGCGCGAGCGCAGATACCGTTAACGGACCCGACGAAAACTTCCGGTCTCGGATGCACGCGCGCGATTGCATCTTTGCGCCATAGCTATCAAATATTATGTTAATTGCATAATAATGTACTGCACTTGTGAAGCGTACCACGAAACATTGATAATTATTCTCAATAATGTTACCGTTTAGTAATGAGGATTCGAACATTATTATTACGTCGTTGTTGAAGTCGTAAACCAAAGAGGACCTGTTGATGCACAGGGTCGCAGTGCAGCAACTATAACTGCGATAACGCAGTGAACTATTGGCGTGGGTGCGTGAAATCGCCTTGTGCGTTTACCAATTCGGATGAGTTATACGATAAATATCTACTGCGATAAAAACAATCGAGTGAGTAACACAATGGTAACAATAATACATTAATGTATCCAGAGTAGTAAAAAAACATTATTAAAAAGTATTTTTATTTGCTATAATCATAATATAACAAATAAACTATATAAAAATATTTAATAAAATCCCATAGTTTGGAGCTTTATTTTTACACCATAATTTTATACCATACATTAATTGTCAAAGATTCCCTAATCTCGGGTCCCAGATTTCATGAACTCCCTCCTTTGGTTTTAACCAGTCTAACCACACATCAATAGATTCAATGGACATAGGAGTGCAATATAATGGCAGTGTGGATAAAATGTATCATTGAACGTTAAAAATAGATCGCTTAATCACGTCCGAGTATCGAAAGATCGTATGAAATGCTACACGTTCAAAAAAATCACACATTCAACACAGATAACATCATGTTTTCAGTGACGGTTCAACGGTTTTCCTCCCAATAACAAAGTGTTTTTTTTTAACCCATTTCCGTTTGTTTAAATTAATTATTATCCAGAAGCGAATGAAAAATGTTCGTCCGAGACCGGTGTTGCCAGGGTTAATAATCGTACGCGAATGGAAAAAAAAAATCTCTAGCCTCTTAGTACACCTAAAATTCGTCTCGTCGGTCCGCCCCCGCCGATTCGCAAGCGCTCTCACCTTTTTCGGTCTGACGTTGGGCATGAGCAGCGAGTACTTGTCCACGTGATAAGACTCGGCGGACGGCCATACGGCGGCGGCGGCGGCGATCAGCCACCACCATGTGCAGAGCGCGGCGAACGGAGAACGAGTCATCGCGGGGCGCGAGAGTTACGGAACGGACCGCGAGGACCGGTTGTCGGCGGACGACTGCGAGCGCCTACGACGGGACGGCAGCTGCTGGTGCACGAGGTACGCGCGCGCCACGACGCATGGTGCCCGGCGGAAAACGACGCGACACTTTACGCGGTCGAGGTCAACGTAACCACGAGGCGACCGGCTCCGGGACGCGTATCGTTGTCATAAAATTATATTATTGTTGTTATTGTTATACTGTTTTTTAACGTGCGCGAACGGACGCACCTGAACCGCGACGACCGGTGTTCGGGCGAGGACTAGCAGCGCCGCCGCCGCCGCACACAGTTATTGTGGTTCGGTTTCCTCCCTCTCTCTCCCGTTTTCGTTACCGCGTATGCGGTACACGCCCACGTCCAAATACAGGGTGTCCCGCGAGAACTTATTATTATTTTCCAGTAAGTGGGACGACTCTCCTCCGCCGCCGAGTTACGTCACGCGCGTGTTATATGTGTTATTATTGTAATAATTTATAATCGCGTCGTACTTACACGAAGGTTTTCGTGACGCGTTTCTTTGGAACTATTCGTATCGTTCGTACACAAACGTTTTTCCATTTTCGTCTTTGAACGACGTCGTCGACCGTGACGAATTCCGAGGAACTTCTGGACGAATTAAGTGTTTGCCATGGCCGTCATTAATTAAAACGAAGAATTTAGTTATCGGTGTCGAAGCTGGTACGCAAACGTTCTCCAATGACTCTGCAAAACGATTATGGTTAATTTTAGTTTACACTGTTCGAAATAAAAAATAATTTCAACAATTTCGTTTTAATGCTTGTTATTATTATATGCTTAAATGTTGTCATTTTCATTGGGATTGTAACAGAAACGAGGAATCTATTGGTCTTACCAGAAGACTCGGTTTTATCTTCAACGTCATGGGTGGTTTCTGGTAGCAAATTTCGTCTAGACGAAGTCAGTGTGTGTTCCGGGGGTTTATTTTTCGAATTTTCCAACCGTTTTCCAATCAACTGTAAAAATTCACCGAATTTAAAAAAAAATAAATAGACCAATTCACCGACCTCAATCATCCGTCACCCACCTGTATCTCGCCCGTGTCTTCTATCCTGCCCTTTTTTTTTCCTTTAAGAATAATACAAGTACGAATTTTGGTACTCGTTTCTATTTTTTTTAAATTTATTTTAACTGCTCTGATGCTTAGAAATACTTTCTCGTTAAAATAGTATATAGGACGCACAAAAGTAGGTACGTATATGAGAAGAATTTCTTCGTTTAATCGGGGCTCCCTCCTCTCCCGGAACGGGTCAGACATGATTTCCTTATTGTATCGTTTCACCGATTTGAAAAATAGCAAATTCTCGCTGGACACCCCGTATACCGCGGTATATTATGGTTTTACACTCGCGACTCCCAGGCGGCTGCGTGTACCGCGCGCGCGCGCGAACGCTAGGTCACCCACTCGGCATTGACGGCGGCAAAAGAGACGCGCAACATGCGCGCGTCCTTCGTCCACCCGCTGCTATCGATTTTTGTCGCTGGCGAATCCAACAGTTGTGCGTGGGTGTCTATCTCTCCTGCCCCCTCGTTACGCGCGTCCCACGCTGCTCCCCGAAAATCATAGCCACGAAAGAACAGCCCTTCCTCTCCTCGTCCGTCCGACAAAACACCCACTTATGTGCCCTGACAGACTCCCTCTTTCTCCTCCCACCCACGGAACGGGATGCCATCTGTATTCGTAAACAGCTACAAAATCCCTGCGAGCGTAGGCGTTATTACGCGTCCGAACATCGTCCCGTCGTCCCGTCCACAGATTCCGAACTGGTAGAACCACCATTCGACCAACGAAAAACGGTAAGTATATTGTTTTGTCATAAAAAAAAAAAAAAAAAATTCTATACTATTCCAATTTAATGTAATGATACATTACACGCGGGTCCATAATAACATTTAATAACGCACAAAAAAGACAATGTCCTATGCGCGAACGACAGTCGAAATGTTTGATAATAAAATATACCTAGTTTGTTAAGTTCTATTGTACCTATATTACGGTGATAAAGAGATTTCGACTGGGGGAGTCTGCAGGATTGACGAATAATATTGTATTTCGAGGCGAAGGACAGGGTATATACTATATATAGTGTTGAACAAAACAAATATAGTCGAATAAATTATAAGCATATACACATTATTTAACGGACACGACGAATATTGATATTTGATGTGCGTTTATTGACTTTAAATTGAAAATAACTCCTCAAAAACTCAATGATTAGTCACTAGACCCACTGAAGTATGTTTTAGATCCGACTCGGATTGTATCGAAGGACGAGTTTGTGTAAAGGTTCATGGTTTTACAATAAGAATCGCTAAATAATTTTCATCGTCAATATGTACAAACGTTGAGATAGCATTTTTACTACTGTAAAACTGTTAAATGTTATACTGTATATAAGTTTACATTGTTTATAATTATTATGTTGTTGTATAAGTTATATGTATATAATAGTACCAAATCAAAAACCCAAAACATTATGGTTCTAAATAGTGGATTAGTCGGTGGTACTTTTGGTTAATAAGTGTGAAGTTCATTGGTCAACAAGGGGCATCGATTATCGTCATCGGGCTTGTGCGCATGCATTATTTCAATTTAAAACGTTGTTACCCCATGAGCTAATGTGTCAGAGTATATTTTTGTACACGTTGACCACAGACGACTAAAAGAATGTGGGATTTAAAAACAAAAAGCAAAATTCAGCAAATTACAATGAAAAACGCGCAACGGGCATTGCGGTTATCGCCATGAACTGCTGTATTGCTATTAGTTTTTAAATACTTTGTAATATTATGTCCTTTTTCGGAAACAATAAACGTAATAACGTCGTATAGAATACAAAACAGTGATGTACCTACTACAAACTCAAAGTAGATAATATATACTATACTATACTACTATACCTCAGTAAAAAATGTAAATCGTTTTCAACAGCTGGAATCCGGTCTCGGCTCTAGTTCGATTTTCATGGAATCCTGTAAATAGTGGGGACACAATAAATATGAGACCAACAACCTAATACCAAAATCGTGTAAATTGACATACGTACATGTTTCGTTGCTCGCTGTATACACTACGGGCAATTGATATTGAATCCACTTGCGGAGATTTCAGATTATGTATACGCAGTACGCACACATACTCGTATATTAAACTAGTGTGTTATTTTACTCGCTCTTACACGCCGACACGTAACGTTGACATCCATATACGTTGAACGTTCGAATTGATAGGTGGATATTTATTTCTTGTACTATAATAACACAACAATTTCGAAAATCAATAAAATAAAATCATATCTTAAGGTACCTTATACTACTATACTACATTATTATGACCAAAAGTATGCGTTTTAAGTTACGACATTTGGATCACGATGGCTTCACAGATGTTGCCCTATAATGATGTTTCAAAGCTCAAAACATTCTGGTTCTTAACTGATTATTTTAATTTATGCGTAATTTAACAAACCAATACAGTACAAAATATATCGATCTATGTGTATATAAATTTCATAAAATAATAATCTGTTATACTATTTTTAGGTGTATTTTTAAATCGATAAAATGACATCAGAAGAATCTCAACTGGAGATAGATAACTTTAAGGAACAACATCAAGAATCATCACATGAAAACATTAATGAATTACCAAGGTAAGATAATACGGAAAAAAGTATTTATATATTTTAACAACTTAATATTCACGTAGTGAAATTACTCCATGTGTTGACACTTTAAACACAGTGGATGAAGATAATTTAAATCAAAGTCAGGAATATTCACGCGAAAAACTTAATGAATCACAACAAGAGTAAGATATTACGAAAAAAACGTATTCATAAGGTTTCACACTTTTTTTTCTTCTATAGAGAATTTACATTACGAGTGAATATTGACACTTTAGATACGACAGTCAAAGATATTTCCGAGTTACAAAGTCAAGAGTTATCACACGTTAAATTTAATGAATTGCCAAAGTAACTTTAAAAGAACATTAAAAAATACCAATTGAAAATTCTGAAATGTGTTTTTTACTTAGAGTAATAATTACATTATCTGATGATTCTATAAGGACAGTGGATGAAAATAACTCCAAGCAACATCAAGAACAATCATCAGATGGAAAACTTAATGAATCATCAGGGTAAGATAACATGAAAAAAATTTATTTAATTTGTATATTTAAGAATTAATTTTTTTACCTAGCGAAATGACATTATGTGATGTAACCTTAAAGACTAAGGATGGAGATGGCATACCTGCTAACAAATATATTTTAACAAAAAACAGCGAATATTTCGAAACAATGTTCAATGGTGGATTCAAAGAGAGTGACCAAAATTTGATATACATTGAAAATATTAATAATACGACTTTACAATATTTAGTCGATTATATGAACACTGGTACATTGGGAAATATGAACGAAGAAAACGTTGAAGTAACAATTTTTACATTATTCTGTTCATTATCACTTATCAGTTATCACCGTGATGCATATTTTTATATGTTACCCTGATATTTTTAAAGGAAATACTACGCGCAGCTGATTTTTTTCAAATGATTAACGTTCGAAGTATTTGCATCGATTTTCTTACGAAATCGATTGATGATGAGAGTTGTTTGGTCATTAAAAAAAAAGCTGATCTGTTTGGAATAGATGAATTGTCTGAAACTTGTTTCAATTATGCTCTAAAAAATTTCAAGTTAGTTACAAAAATATCATATAACAGTAAAATTGAACCAATAATAAAAATGCACACGTTTGTTTTGCAGTTCGGTGAATCAGCATGAAGAGTATTTGCATTTAAATGTCACACAAATAGTACAATTAATAAAGAACAATTATTTGTCAGTTGAAAAAGAGGAAGACGTTAGTGCCAAAACTAATCAATATAATAAAATATTTCAATTTATATTGTATCATATAATAGACATACAAATTCTAAACAAATCAAATGTTTCTAATATTTCTATAGGTCTATGAAGCAGTCATAGAATGGGTAAAGTACGATGAAAAAGATCGAAAACAGTGGATGTCAACGTTGATGAAATATGTTAGACTGAAATACATTCCATATAGCTACCTGTTTCAAATAATCGAATTAGAACCATTGATCGAAGAAAATGAAATATGTGAGTCTTCATTTGATACGCATTATTTATTTTATTTTATCATAAGATAGTGATAAAACGATAATATAATTATATCACAATATGTCTAAATTATAGTTAATATCATAGTATAATCACTATAATCTATGATTAATTCTTAAAACAATGATATAACAATGTATTGATAAATGATTAGAATATTAAATTTAGGCAAGGCTATGGTCAAAGAGGCAGGCGATCAATTTGTTCCACAAAGTGGATATTCATATTTAACATCATCAATTTTGAGACCGAGAATCAGTCAACAAGTAATTTGTTTTTATTATGTTTAATATTATATATAGTGTAGACACACTTAGTTATAAAATTAAATTAACTTTCTGATTTGTGTGTATGTTTTTTTTTCAACCAATTAAGAAAAAACTGTATATCACGCGGGTACCAAATCTACCCCGTATTCGAAATGTTAATCCATATTCTCCTTGTTTCCGTGAGAGGCCAATCAACCTTAAGACTACGGTAGTGGGAAATTTAGCTGAACATTTACAAAGAATTGAATGGTCAACGTTAATGAACGAGAGCAATTTTCTTATGAATTGGGACCACAAATGGAAAGATGTAATAATTGGTTTATATAATATGAAAATAATAATGACTGATGGATGATTTTTTGTTTCTACTCATTAGAATAAATAATAGTTCTATGGTAAAAATATTAGAAATGTTAAATTTAATTGAAATAAAAATATTTATAAAATATTAGAACAATAGGTATATTTCTTACAAAATATATGAAAAATACCTTCTTAACAAATCTCATTTTATCAGTCTCAGAACAAAAAAACTACAGCTAAAGGTGGACTTGAGGGAATACGATGAGCATAAGCCTACCCACTATATAAATTAGTCTTAAATTCTATTAGTTGTGCATGCTAATTAGTTTTAGTTAATTAATTAAGATTGTATATTAAATACAAGTTAGATTGTGTGGTAAAATTTTCTGGAACTGAGCCCTTACTAAAAAAAATCTTAAGTCCACTTTCAGCTATGATACTTATATTTACAATTATAGAAGCTACTTAATTATTTTAAATGTTTTTAGGTACGAAACCGAGAACGGGGTTCATTAAAAAATGGACATTATTCAACTATAATTTATAGATGAGGTATATATTTATATATGATAATAATGAAATATTAGTAAGATATAATTAACTTTAAAATTATTTATATGACTTTTACCACTGTTTTTTAGCATAAGGCAATGGGATTTTCATCAATGCGCAGAAAATATGTTAAAAATTAAGACATTACAGCTTCAACAAATGCAACCATTTTGAAAATTACTCATAAAGTCCATATTTAACAGTTCAAAATTACTTTATATGACTTAATTAGTTATTTTGATTATTGCTACATTAAAAATTGTATTAAGCATTTATTAATTTATTTGATGTTAAAAAAAAATTACATATAACAACATTGTGAATTGTTAACAAAATCATGAAAATTATGGTGAACAAGAGAGTAAAAATTATATAACACGTGATTTATACAATTAACAAATGTGATAATTATGTCTATACAAAAATTTAAATAAAGATTTTCAGCTTTTTCATTATTGAATTATAAATATATTAAAATTTTAAGACAATATATCAAATCATGTAATTATTTTAAGATTACATCATACAACCAAAAAGGAAAATGGAATATATTTTTATTGTATGCTATATGCTTTATTTTATTATTGTAACATTTGTAACCATAGCTGGCCTAATATAAGACAAAATAATTCATTCAGTATCAAGGTTCATTTGAAAATCTGTTTGTTTATTCATCTATTGTAAACTAATTCATAATTTTAATGTGATTAAAATATTGAAAAGGGAAGTAAAAATTAAGAAAATTATTGTACTGAAATAAAATAATATTATAACACCCTATAATAAAAATCTTTGTTATTTATTATGAATTGTGTTAAAAATATAATTTTATATTATATAATATATACAATTTTTACACTAAAATCAATATAATTTTAAATCAAAAACGGTCAATAAACCTAATATATACTATGTATAACTCTATATCCCAATTTTAATTATTACATTTATAGATATTATATGCTTTTTTCCTTTTTGACTAAAAAAAGTTTTAATGGGATTTTTTGATTTCACGGTATGTAATTTTAGTTGTCAACGGGAATTTCCCGTTTAACTATTTATCAAAAAATAGCGGTATAGAAAAATCAAATGACTATTAGAAGTGTTACTTTAATGAGTAATGACTAAAGAGAATTTTAATTGTGTTTTTCACAAAAAAAAAATAAAAAATTTGGTAAGACATTGAGACCCAGACAGAGTTTGTCCTTCGTCGATTCATACTTCAGACAGGACACTGGTGTAATGAGTATACAGGGGAGTAGGAGATTCCCGGAACCTTAAGTAGGTCACTAGGATAAATAAGGCGCATTAGTCATATTATTTGTATTCATTTAAAAGCAACATTTAAAATAAACGATAATTTTAAACGAAGGTCAATATATTATTTTAGATGTTAATATTTAAAAACATATTAAATATATTATTCTTTAATTATACAAATTTTAGTTAAAAGTTTAAGTTAAAAATTATAATCTACATGATGAAATAATAGAATACTCTAATTATTTTTCAGCTAAACTATACATCAATTTTACTCTACAAGTTTTAAATTTCAAATTTTTTGGTGAGAGACTACATTCTATAATATTTAATATGCTCTGTTATGATTATTCAATTTATTACAATTTATGAGAATCATAATGGAATTTATTATAGTGAGTCTTTTTTCCTGTCACCTAAGGGCTGAGATACGGTTTACAGCATTATTTATCATCCTCAAATTGTTAAATATACACAAACACACACACACACACACAAATAAATAAAAATATATGAGTACCTACCTAAGTATTCTAAAATCTTGATTAATCATAATCTCCAAAAGTTATTTGTTAGAACAATAAGAGATATTTTAGTTATTATTATTGGAATATAATAAAAAAAAAAAAGGTTAGATACTATAAAAAAATAGTATATATATTATAGTAATATATTTTTTTTATAGACTGATTAATAATGGTAAATTAGTCTTTAAATTTGAAACCAATATGCTCTCGAAAAAACTATAAGGAGATTCGAAAAATTACCTGTTCAAAGTACTAATGAAACAAAATGTATTGCCCGAAATCCTATTTCAAGTTATAGAACCATTTATTCTAGTAAAGATCACACATAAAATAAAACACACGCATCATGTAATCAATGTATTCCTCGTTTCGAAATCTAAGTCCATTTGTGTTACACAAATGCCACTTTTACCGGAAGAGTAAACATTTGAAAACTTCTTAAGATGTAATTATATTAAAATTAAAGTATCTCACAGAGATCTAACTTTAGTTAGAAAGGGAGACAATAAATTTAGTTCTATTCTACATTTTAAGGTTTTCATTAATGTAAAATTATGAACATTGTTTGTATATAGCAATATATTAACTTATATAAACTTTCATTTATTATGTGTTAATACGATACTATAATCATACATACCCGCTGGCGTTGCTATTGAACTATTCAACCATGCCAAGACGAGTGCGCGAGACTTTTTAACGGGTCGTCGACGACGGCAGGCCACTACGCAATACAATTTTGTGCACCATCATCGTCACTGGGGCACGTGACGCAGTTCAATCTGTTTCTGTAACGGTTTTGTTTTATTAGCGTAAACATCGAGAATTCATAAACAAACTTTTTGAGCGATAGGCTAGAGAAATATGAAACGTTACGATTTCATTGTTACCGAGAAAAAGTCGCAAGTACGCGCCATAAAGAGTCGCTGTACGATCTGCCTCGGTCCGTTGAGCGGCGTCGCGACGAGCGATGGCGTCAAAACGTCGTTTTTCTTTTCTCTTTCTTTCCATGAAGACGATGACGATTGTGCATGGACACGAGCCGATCCGGCGCACACGCTCCGGACGTTTGTCTGCGCGTGCCAATTGTACGTACATAACATGACGTGCAAATCACGGCGTAATATTCCACGACAAACTGAAACGAAACACACACACACACATAAAATATGTATATCTGCTCAATAGCAATGGCCGTCGTTTGGTATTAAAATGTACTTATTTTCACATCCAACTGAAAGACGAATCAAAAAACGGGCCCCGTAATCTGACCGTCCGCCTGGGTGCACTGGCGCACCCGCCGTCTTCCGACTTCATTCCGTTGCGTCACGTCACCGGAATTCGGAGGAAATTCAATTAAATACGTATAGACATTAATTTCGTTTATTAAATAATATATAGTAATGGACGTCACAAGTATAACAACTGAAAATGAGAAAAAATTTAATTACCGTTTACCAAATACCAAACGATTCGTTTAACTTGGGTTAAACCGCAGAGCTGGTGATATTTCAAACTACCACGGTAGTGGTATATCACAGGTGTTTTTTTTTTTTACCGAGACGACACGGTAATTATCGACTCTCTGACATTTTTGTATTTACCGTATCGACCGGCAGCGAATACCACTTGCCAAGACGTGCGGTTTGTATAGACTCGAAAATTTGGATATCCTGAAAAATAAAAGTCCCTTCACTTTCTATGAATTATTATCAAAATTACTTATGTAAAGATGTAAAAAATTTATATTTCAAAAATATTGTACGGGAAAAAAGTTCAATACGGGAACAAAAACAATAAAACACTTGTGTATTTTCTAAAGGTGCATAATCGCATAATTTTTGTTTTTCAGAATTAGGTAAACGTAAAAACAAAATAAATTTTAAATAAACTGATCGTTTCAATGTATTTTGTAATTCTGTGTTCTTTGCAGTTAAAACAATTGGCTACGCCTTCGCTATGTTGGTCACACTACTGCCACAAACAATGTTTTTTGAATTAACTAGCGTGCTTGATAACAGAGCTACGAAAGAAAAAAATAGCGTGGTCGTAATTTAGTATTTAGTATTAACTGTGAATTTTTGTAAACATTAAACAATTTTGTCCGTGTTTAACAAAATTTAAAATGAAGAGAAACAAAGTGTATTTGAAATTCTACATTGGAGAAAATGGCACTCGGGTGTACACTTTAAAGGTATAGTACAATATATTTCTTTCACTATTCAAGCCCGAATTTGTATGCATTGAAAAATAGATGTTCATTTGATGGATTTGTGTGTTACGTATAATTATGTTTCTTGACAAAATTTCCGACGATATAAACTTATATTTAGTAAGGGAGTGTTTTCACTATCTTATGATTTTGACTGTGTGGCCCTCATTTAATTTAACTCAACCAAAACACCCTTTGTCTGATATTATTCCTACATTTTATGTCATAAATTTATAATATTTTTATAGCTATAATTGTAGCATAAGAATATATTATATATATTTAATCTGATAATTTAATTGTGGCCAATGTGCCACTTCCTTCTTATGTCTTTGTGCCAAATTATCCCTTAATCTATCAAAATTTCTTATTGTATAAAGCCTCGTCGACAAATTATAGAGTATGTTTTTAAAATATTGTCGACGACATTTATCGGCCGAGCAGCAGTATTATATTGTGTTAAGTTAGTTAGTTCAGTTGGTCGATTAGTCACTCACTGATCACTTTAAATATTATATAATCACTTTAAATATACGTATTTGCTATTTCGTACATACCTAAAAAAAACACCATGAAGTTGACTAGAGAAAAAGTGCGTCAGTTAATAGATTGATATTATGAAAGCCAGTATTATGGGACCAAACGCTGTCAGATTATAAACATAAGTTTAAAATAAATGACGCGAGGTGTGAAATTTCAAAAATAATGAACATTGACAAAGCAGATTATTAATATTTTTCCTCAGAATTAAAAATGATCATAATTTTGTAATCAATGATTAGTTACTAGTATAGTTTACAAGGAGTATGTATCAATATTAAATAGTTTGTATACATACATGTTTTGATATTCAATAAATTAATTAATATTTCTTTGTTTAATTATAGGAGAAAAGTCCAGATGGAGTTCCAACTTTAAGCGCTCATCCAGGTATGAAAATTTGTATTTATTTTATTTTTTTTTTCATCTTGATATATTTTAAAGACTAAATTTAAATTTTTCAGCTCGATTTACACCAGCTGATATAAATTCTAGAGAGCGGATTCGTATCAAACAGAGATTCGGACTTCTGCCCACTCAAAAACCATTACCGGAATACTGAAATCATAAAAAGTGTTAAGCAACCAAAATGAAAATAAAATAATCAGCTAAAAATCCATTTTGCAACTATATTTCAATAATTAAAATAAATAATTTTTATCATTATATAACATTATCACAGTTTGTTTTCATTTCAACCAATAATAACACACGAAATGTCAGTTATATGAATGTAACAAGTGCCTTTGAATATTTAAATTAATGATTACAACTTAAAGTAACAATGGTTTAAATGCTTAAGTAGGTACATCTTATATGTGTCTTAATTAAGACTGAATCAAATAAGAGTTATAAATTTCAGAAAATTTTTGTATAGATTTGGCATTTAGTTTATGAGTTACATCCAATATAAGACTGAAAGCTTTTAAATATCTCAGTCTATTAAAGATAGGCGTTAATGTTATATTTTTGTTTTGTTCCCTGTGGACAAGCCCTCTGCGGTAAGATTGAAGTGCTTTCGATATGTTTGCATCGCAGTCAAGTTTAATATCTCGCAGACAATAATGTAGCTGTTTGTTATAATCCTGAAAATATTATTATTAGATTATATAATACAATATTAATTGAACCGGAAAAAATGTATTGAATGTTACCTCAGAAGAATCCCACACTGTACATAAGCCAACCATAGCTTGCAACCGAGTTTCTAATAAAAGATTCGATAAAATAAATTGAGACAAATTATTAGATGTTAATTCAGTATCGTACGGAAAAACATAACTTTCAGCCTTTCTGTAAAAATTGTAAAACAACAATAAATAAGTATAAAATAGGTTTGAAATTAAATGTGCAATTACTTTTTGGCAGGAAAAATAATAATCGTAGGATATGTTTGTACAGTCAAATGCCAACTTAAGTCATTGTCGCTACCATTGAGACGAAAAAATTTGAGATCTTTAACATTTCTCATCAAGCGAGCAACACTTAACAATACATGAGCAACGACTTGACAATATGCACAAAACGGAGTGTAAAAATACACTACAACATTCTAAAAAATCAAATATTATAATCTATTCCGATAACTTTAGGCTTAGTAGGTAAACGTTACTTCAGTATTGTTAAAAACGGCATCTTTAAAATTTTCGGAATTCAAAGTAGCAATGTTAACAATCTCTTTGCCATTTCCTTTCCCTTTATACAGGTGAAAGTTCATATCAAGATCAGCCGATGACCTTAAATATCGGTTTGCTTGATTCCCTAAAAAGTCTACAAGTAATTTTGCCATTGTATCTTTGGTAACATGACTAGATTTGGGCAACGCGTGTACCATTTCTGACTGAAAAAAAATAAAAATTTTTATTAACAAACATTATTTTTTATAATTTGAACGAACAAAAATATTATCATGTAAACACAACTATACATTAGTATTAATATTATGAAAAGAATCAGTATTTTATAACGAATAAAAATGTTATGCATAATATATAAATAAAAAATTTATATACAAAACATAAATTAAAAACCTCCATAAAATATAAATGATAATAATTTGTTTGTCATCACAATCCATTATACATCCAACCAGGTAAATTTACTTTTCGTAAGAAATACATTAGACCCGGGAATCCTTAAAATAAAAAAAATCTATTATCACATTAAACTTAAAGGGAGTAAGTTTATTTTAAGGTACAGCTTGAAGTTTAAAACTGACCACAAAATTTTGATTTGCTATCTAACTAAACATATATAATATATACATAACTATACGTATAAATGAGTCAATTTGGATTCAGCAACAATTTTGTACCACAATTCCCTCTTATAATATTACATTTTTAGTTTTTAGTTTTCTATTTTTTTTTTTTATCTTTCCTATTTAATTCAAAATATTTAAATATATAACTAAATGCAATAAAATTTAGTTTTGTTTAAACTGATCATCTTAAACGTAGTAATAAAATAAAAATAAGTTCATAATATAAACATGAAATTTGAATTACATACTAAGAAATAGTCAAAAAATGTAAGTATATTTTTCTTAGTTGGCCACTTAATAATAAATGTTACCTTCATATCATATATCACAACTGCTGTTCTTTCTCGGTAGTGATTTAAGTTAATACCGAATACTTTAGCTGTATGATAATGATAATTTGAATCCAAAGCTAAAAATGTCATACTTTTATTTGCTAAACATATTGATCTCAATGCATCAGTAGTGTTATAAATAAATGCTTCGTCTGGTTTAGAAAATCTGAAAATAAAATAAAAATTCAAATAAATGAGAATCAAATCTGACTGATCAGGGCCAGCAAGGTCCTGGGCAAAACTTATTTAACTAATAACTAGTCACCAATAAGGCCATAGGTATAATTAAAGGCGAAAAATTATCAAAAATGTATGTCCCAAATTTTAAGCGCGAGGCCCTGGACAAATGCCCTATTTGTCTCCCCATAACGCTGGCCCTGTGACTGATATGTATATATATCATCTATATGTTGATACAATAACATTTCATAAATATAATTATGTAAAATAAACATTTTGGACACAAATCTAAAAAGTCTAGCAATAGTTAAAGAAAACCAAAAACCATTTTTTACTTAAGAAACTATTACACATTACATTCTATTACAAGAATAAAAAGGTTTGATTTTTTTATCTCAGATGTAATTTTTATCTTTTATGTAAGAATACTTAAAAAACCATGTGTGCCTAAGCCTAATATAATGTGTATATGTATTTGTTTTATTAATACTACATAAATTCATTTGACAAGATATACAATTTAAAAACAATATTTAAAATAATTCAAGTGTTAAAAACTTAATTTAAATGTTACTGTTGTTTTGAAATAATTTTTAAATACTACTATTAAATGTTTAAAATATATTATTCTCCACAGAAAAGTAATTCATAAAATCATATAAAACTTTTTTGTCACTAAAGCCCGGTAAATTAAAATCTTTTATGGCATTATGATTAAATTTTAAATTGAAATGTCACGCCTTATTTATAATTTACACTTCATGTACATATTGGTTAATTAATTTCAACTTTTTGCTGCTATCTGAATATATGAAAATGTGTTTTGCATCTTAATAAATACTTATATTGATAAATGAGTAAAAGCAATCAATAGAGAATGATGTAACTCATTCCCCACTGCCCTAGTAAGAATTACTAGATTCCATAAATTGTCGCTTGTGACCTTTTGAATTGACTCTATTTCCCATATATAATATATACACACATATATTATAAACTATAATACTTACTTAAAATATTTGTTAGCTAGTAAAGTTCTGTAACATTCAATTTCTTCCCAATGTTCGATAAAGTTTTCAGTGCTGACATAATTTGATAAAGTCATAGTAGCTCTAATACAGCACATAAATTAAAATTAATATTGTATTTAATATAAACTAAAAAAGCTTACTTTTTATTACTAGACTTGTCATCATTTAAACAATAGCTAATTTTGTGGTCAAAAAATACACTCTTGGTCATTTTACACAGCGCATCATTGAAATAATTAATTTCTGTATTTGAATCTATTTCATTTTCTGTTCTTATTGTAACATTGTGCTTTTTAAGAATACCAGCCATTCTATCTGGATACTTGTTGGAAATCAACCCATGACATTTTTTCACATCGTTTGGATGTTTGCTATAAAATGCTGTAGAATATTTATTATATATTTATTTGATCATTTAACAAAATACTCTATTCAATTCAAAATAATTTGAATGGGTCAAGTAATAGAATGAATAACATACACTTTATTTCTCGTTTTAGATACTTTATGATGTAGCTGGCTGGGACAGAAACCTTCTGACAGTTGAAATATTCAATGCTTAATAATTGTAGCTGAAACATAATTTAATTTTTATTTATGACTTGAATGTCAATAAATATAATGACTAATAATGATTACCATTGAATAAACTGGATTAAATTCCAAATAAGGATTATATGGTGTAAACAGAAGCATAGCAGGTCCGTTTTTAAAAGTATTATCCAGTATAGGAGTTCTTCTGCGCGCAATAGGAGGCACCCATTGTGTGGTTAATTTGGTTTCCTGTACTACCCATCTTTTGAGCTTTTCGTGGTTCACAATTGATTCATTAAATGCCTTAAAAATTAAAAGTACATACAGACAGTATAAAGAAAAAAGTAATTTACTTTTCAAATGTAATTTACCAAAGTACGATTCCACTGAAGCAGTTTAATCAATGGTTCTTTATCATTTATTGGCCAGGTAGCAACACACCATTTTACATACATTTGCAATGGATCCGTTATCAAATGGTTAATCGCTGCGTCCAGAACAATTCTGTAAAGATCCCATCCTTGAGCTATTTTAAAATCAACAGATGCGACGAAAACATTCTAGTAAACACATAAGATAATAATATTATTATATTGTACAGTGATACTCATACTTTTTACAATCTACACTAATGAGTGTGAATAATTACATGATATTGCTGATGGACTTTTAACAAATCTAGCTTGTTATTCAATAGTTTTACAGGACGTTTCATAGTGTCCACAAAACGAGTTAAATAAGCTGCATTGTTTGAAGGCCCCGTGTAGTATATATCTACTTGGGTGTAATCATAGGCCACAATCATAGGGTAAATCTTATTGCCTTTGAGTACTTTACTGCATACACTTTCAGGTTGCCAACAGTTGACAGCGGCAAAATACACCTAGAATTAACAATTGTTTAATTTTGAATACAATATTTAATTAAAAACTATCTAATATTCTTATTGCAATAATTACTTCTTCTTTGTTGATTTCGCATGCTTCGATAAACGCTTCTTGGGAGTCAATAGAATCAGCATCCCACGGAGCGTAGAACATTACAACAGCTAAATCAGCTCGAGAAACTTTTTCTAAAACAGCTTTTAGGTTTCCCGTGTAGAAATCATCAACACATGAATTAGAACGGAAAAATGGTTTTGGTTTTGGGCCTTTGACGTCGTAATCATTTTGTCTAAAATAATAAAAGTACAGATTACCACGTAAACTACAAAGTCATAATAATATTAGTATCTGGATTTTTAGGTTTATAAATATATGCAGTTTTATTGTATTTAAGTATTTAAATGTATAATTAACGTTATTCATTGATAATATTATTATGTATTGTTTTGTACTGTGAATACTTTAGTTAAAGTAAAACAAATTTAATTTAAAAAATATTAAAATTTAGTTAACGGACTACTTTTTTATATTTATTAGAGAAATATTATTTTGTATTTTATTTAGAGTTTATATAAGAATTTCCTTGTTGGAGTGATAAACAATTAAAAAGCACAATATTTTAAAGTTTGCCAACTACTTATTACAGATTTTTCTTATTTTCAAGAGAATATAATAAAAAATTTTCTAGGTTTTACTCCTGTATGTGATTATTAATATTGTTGTTTCGCATTTTTTTCAACAAAAACATCCAGACCCTAATAATAATTTTTTATAAACGGATTGTTAGCTCCGATTACATCTCACTCTTAGTTTGCAGCTTACATATTGATCAACGTCGCATACGTTGTGCACGTAACGAAGAATGCAAACAACAGCTCTTTGCCCAGCCGCCGCACAAACATCTTGAACCGTCTGTATCGATGGAACGGTCGTGGTGTCCTCAGCTCATCCGGCTGCTCCCTGACGGCATCTTCTTCCACTGCACTTTTCATTATTAATTAACCTCATTGGATCCCGCGGATGTATTGAGAAGATCCGCTAAATGCACGCCCTGGCCAGCCGACTCTTCAGGGGACTGCACTTTGATTATTTTGGATCGGTTTTCTCGTGGTGACGGACGAGGAACACAATAACGGGACGAAAGCGAAAACGGCAATTAAAAAAGAATCGGACCGCTACGTGTTACGTGTACTTAACATAACCGAAGTAAAACACAAAATAAAATAAATAACAGCCAAATGGCAAATACAACAATTTTACAACAACTTTGATAACGGATATCGCCGTTTTTGCTGATAAGGCAAGAACTGATATTATATAATAACGAAGTACCCGTAGAAATGTTGTCAAATTAGTCAAAGTTCATTTTTATTTATTTTTTATTTTATTGGGGATACAAATGTGTTACATTTATCCAATAGTTAAAGAGGGAAAAATGTTGAGGGGGACTTATAATTCACTAAAAATTCCTATACCAAAGCCTTAAACTAACCAAACTTTTATAGGAAGCTTCCTGCAAACTCAAAACCTCCTTAATTTTTTCGCATGGTCAACAATAATTTCACATCGATCCAACTTTGAGATGACGTCTTCAAAAATCTGGCCATTTACAGTTGAAAATTCAATGCGTGACGACAGAATTATTTGTGTTTCATCGTTACGAATATACAATGTTGTCGTTTGGTGCTGCGATCTGTCGGTCGACCGGTCGATAATGTTAATCGTTGTATTCAGAGTTGAGTGAGAAAACTCTCACTAGTGAACGTTTCCCTACTTTGCGCAGTATATATACTGTATTTTTCTTATTACTCGTTGTACTTGCTTCGGCAGTACATATACTAAAATTGGAACGATACAGAGAAGATTAGCATGGCCCCTGCGCAAGGATGACACGCAAAATCGTGAAGCGTTCCACATTTTTTTGTCAAATGAATCAATTAATATTCATCTTATATTCGATTATTATTTATTATTATTTTTCATGGTATTTTCAATACTTTTCTCGAATTATCAAATTTTTTTTCAACCGGTGAACAGTGCTATGAAACTCATCAGCATACGAATTATAATATTATTATTTGCCTCGAAACGTTTACATTTTAGAAAACTATTGGACAAGGTACCTCTACTATACCCACTAACATATTTTAGACCTTCAAATAAAATATTTCACATGTAGGTATTTCAAATATTTTTCCAAGTGTCTGAAAAGTATTTAAATAAATTTTCAAAATGTACCTGATGATGAATTTTATTGGAAACCGAGCGTAACAAATTTTGCACTCTTTATTATTCGATATTTCACTATTATGAGTATTTTAATCTAGAAATGGTAAAATATAATTACATAGTTACACACATTTTCATACTATAGTATGCTTAATAATATAAACAAGTTGCAGAGCCTACCAATAAATATATTTTTGACATATATTTACAATAAGAAATTCTGTTATTACCGATAAACATGTCTGGCTCATAATAGAAACTCGGGCGATCCCCACCATCTTTTATCTGCAACTGGATGCGTAGGCCATTCGTGTAAATGTGCTCAAGACTCTATATACATTAATCTGGCTCTGAGCCTACTCTAAAATAATTAAGAAAAAAATAAAATATAATAAATACCTGACTAACTAAATTGGATTGATTTTACCCAAAAAGTAACAATTTGTATGCACTATCCGTTTTATTTGAAATAATTTCACTTGCACCATCACTTTCAAAAAATAAAATGGACATGCAGTGTTATTTTTATTTTGGTATTAATATTCTCAGATATTATAATTATTGGTAATCAAATAAAGGTAATTTTGTTATTATTCAATTTGATTTTCTTCTTCTTCTTCTTCTTTCTTCTTCTTAAATATTTAAAAGTTGTTGTAGAATCCTGTATTTGTAAATGTATTTAGATTGATAAAAGGAAGCTTAGTTTAAATATTTTACCATGTCCAATTTAAATTTTGAATATATGTATGAATTCACTAACCTTTTCTCTAAGTTAAGTAAGAAATACATTGAATACTGTATAGTAATGGTTAAAACAAAATAAAAACTACTTAAGTATTTGAATTTATTCGCTTATTACATACAGTTCTAAAATGAAAATTATTTTCACTACATAACCTGGTAAAAATGTTAATGAATACAGATCTATTTTAAGAATTTAAATCGGTCTACTGGAAGTAACTAAAATAATACTCTTATTTGAATAGTTTCGTACCGATGAAAAGGACATAAAAGATATCAACATCTAAAATTGGTGAAATTAATATAAAATACCCAGATAGTTATAATATACAAGTATAATTATATTAATTATTTAAAATTTAAACATCACAAAGCATATAGTTTAACAATTTAATTTTTTTTATACATTTAAAAATATAGGTAGTTATGTACTTAATGATCAAAATATACTTTTTCACATAGAAAAATAAAAATTAAGCAACTATTAAAATAATATTCAAAAAATAATTCAAAAAATAAAAATTGCATAACAATTAATAATTAAATCAAAATAATGAAATAATATGTTGAAAAATACTTAAATTAAATTCAATCCTAAAATGTAAACTTACCGGTGATATCAGAAACTAGGTATGATATATTTGGAAATTCAGTATTAATTTCCGAGTCATCTAATATTTTGTCAATCCTTAAATAGAAAAAATAAATCAATTAACAAAAATGAAATTAATGTTAGTTTTTTATAAAATATTGTATTTACCCAAATTGAATTGATCTACTTAATAACCACTTTTCTTTAACCAGATCGTCTAAAAGTTTTCCAGCATCAAATCGAATATTCTGATTTTCATTTAGTGCCACAAGAATGACTGAGACCACAAATGATATTTGTTCATGCCTTATCCACGAATTAATATTGTTTAACAAACGTACAACTTCCTGTTAATATTATAATTATTAAAATAGTTCTTAGGTAATAATAGAATAATTCTAATAATTTGATATAAATATAAAATACATGAGTTTGATTTCAATTCATAGGTTACCTTAATATAAATTATTTTTTCATATATTTTTATAATTAGCATTTGTATTATTTATATTTATTCTCTATTAATTATTATTATAAAGTAAATTAGAGAGTTTACATACACGTATATCATTCTTATTGACATAAAAGAAAAGAACTTCATAACATTCTTCATAAATACACTTTGCCATTAAAGTATATGACTTTAGTTCGTATGGTTTTTTTAATTTTATTGGCAACCGTTCGAAAAGTAAATAATGGTCCATGTTGTTTTCAATATATTGGCCATGTTCTGTAAATAATAAAAAAAACCAACAATAATAAAATTGAAGTAATTAAATTAATAAATGTTGAATGATATTTTAGATTCTAAGAAAAATTTAAAAATTAATAATTTTAAAACAATATATCTTTTTGGTCTGAATCTATTATTTTTTGCAATTGCATTGCTAATACAAACATTTTACAATTTATAGTTGAAATAATTTTTTTTTCATCAAAAAAATACTAAATATTTCAAATAAATTACACTATACAAGATTGTTAAATTATGTAAAAAAATGATTTATTTTCAAATTTTAAAAGCTATAACTCGGTTAATTTTGGGTTTAGGACCACGTTCAATGAACTAATACAACTGTAATATTTGGTGACAAAAATAGAGGTTTCTATTTAAAAACAAAATTTTACTGTGCATATGTGCGCCAACAAGATAGTAATTTAAAATTTTGATATTTTAGTTGGCAAATCATATTTTAATCTAACTGAAATTTTTAGTGGTACATATAAATAAATAGTATAAAGGATGAGATTATAAATAGTATAAATATATCCGCTTAATATTATCACCATAATTTATCCAACCATTTAAATGCAAGTCTTGTACTTCAAGTATCAAATGTTTTAGTATTGGTGATATTTCTATTACTTCTGAATTTTCATTTTTAAATTGCAAAATTTGATCTATTACATCAGACAAGTCATAAGTCTAAAGAAATTGAATTATTAGCTGTATATTAATAACTACACAAAAGGTAGTGTTTTGAATATTACTTTAGATAATTTTGGCCCGGTTAATATTAATAATATACTTAGACAATGTATCTTCAGATCATTTTTTTCTTTTAATAATTCATCAATGCAGGACACAATAACTTTTTTTGAAAAAGCCCCTTCTTTGAACAAAACACCAATAAATCTATCAACAACATAATTCCATATAAAATATTAAACAGAAAAAAGATAATGTATATTATTCTTAAACATACTTGCAATTGAATAAAGCTTTATTGTAATTATTAAAATAAAGAATGTTTAAATTCCTCTTGAAGATTTTGGGTGATTTCTACAACAAATATTATTTGATTATTCAAAATTTATACTATTCAAAATGCAAATGAAATTTATTTAATCTGTTGGCAGCAAAAATAATAGTAAATAAAAATAATATATTCTATGATTTTGATGTGATAACGATTTTAAAAACAGAATTTTAATCTTTGTTATTGGTTATTGCATTTTGAAATCACCAGTCAGGATCATTTTCAAAATTTAGTTCTTTAAGTCTCATCAATTAAATTTAAATAAGTATTTTAAAAATTTAAACATTAAAATACTTATTGTTCAATATTGAAATTTTAAATTTTAAAATATGGCTTGATTAGTCTCAAGTAAATATAACAAACTCTGTTTTCAAAATCCTTATTGCAACACAAATTATGTATAAAGAATACACCTAAGAAACATTTGATAGATAGTGCGAGTAAATCTTTTCTGCCAAACAGAATACCGAAAAATTAAAATCACAAAAATAGGGTAAAAAATGTAATTATTAGAATTAAATTTGATATAAAAATAAAACTACCTATATGTTAATGCAACAAGGAGAGTATAAACTTAAAATTAATAATTAAAACAAAATAGAGCAAATTACAATTATACCACATCTGAATTCCTCTTTTAATTTTTTTAAATTTGGTTGTTCAGTATTAAATGAGGTAAAAACTTCAAAACTTTTTAGAGCTAAAACTTTTTTGAATGTAGTTTCAGAATTATTAACTTTATTGGATTTTGAGTTTTTGATCATACATGCACACAACTTTGCATACAGAACTGTAAAATTGTATCTTGATAAAACCTGGATAAATATATCAACAGAAAAATTAAAATATAATTTTAACCATAAAAAAAATAATAATAATACATATCATACATACCTGAGAATAAATTAATGTGGCAATTTTTTCAAATAGATCAATTGTGTCAATCGGTAAAGAAATCATTTTCTGTGCCATTTTATTAAAATTGATATGATTTAAATGATGAACAATTGAATTTGCTATATCAAAGATTTCCTAAAAAAAATAAAAGTTTAAAATAATAACAACTAGAAATTAATATTTACTAACAATTTAATTATATAAAAGGAGAATGAAATATAATATAAAAATGATTGTTTTAATAAAAATCAAGCTGTTACCAGAAAAATATGAGTTATTTAAGTAAGTTCAATATGGAACAATTCCACGTTGAATTTTTTTACAAGGTACCTACTGAAAGTAGAGTTAGATAATCTAAAAATAGATGTAAAAAATATGAACCTTTATCAAAGCTCTAGTTTATTTATAAGGGTATCTCGTAATACATATTCAATGAGAATAAATCAGTACTCATATTTCTCTAGATATATTCAGAATCAAATCATTATTGTACGCCCAATGAACGATTCTCTATATTCAAATTGTTCATACATATTATAGAATTATAATATTGAATACAGCAACTTACAGAAAATAAATGTTTTTTTTTCCATACAAAGCTAATCGTATGATGTACAAAATAATCCCCCACATACATTTGACATCTATAAAAATACACTTGTCCTGATTCAATAATATTGTCATACCATATTATGAATTAATAATAACATGGGTAGAATAAACAATGTATTAACAAAGTTAACAATCTTTACATTATTTTTTTGCATTTTTGAAAAGTATAGAATACTTACGTCAGAGTTTTGTATATTTTCCATGACTTTTATGAAATGGATACAAACATACAACACCACTTGACACATCCAATTAAAATGAAAATGTACTTTTGCTAGAGAATAGGTACTTGTCAAACACTCGTGTCCATGATCTCATTGAATATTATATCTCAAATCGTTCTAATCTGCGGTCAACTGTCAACATTGAAAAAATTAAATCATTATCGTTGTTAGATTTTCGCGCAAGTTATTCGAGTCCATTTGATAGTAATAAATGAATAACCGATTTTGATTAGAAAATAATTAAACAAGACGCATAAAATTAACTATACCTTGAGACGTTAATATCTGTACCTCTAAGACTGCAGTATCATGATCGTTTTGTATTGCTATACACTTTGGAGATGTCTAAAAAAAAAATAGACTCGTTTACGCCAACCGCCGATCATTTTGAACCAAAATACGTCATAAAAGATGCATACAGTGCACGCGGCGCACTGCAGATTCACAGGGAGTAAATCGTGATAAATTAAATATTTAAAGATAAAAAATCGAGTATTTTTTTACCGGTTGACCGTGATTGTGATTAGAATATCGGATGAAAATAGTGATATTCAAATTTCAAATATTACCAAAACGGCACTGATCAAAAGAACAATAATCTTCTTTCTTTTATTTCCAACGTCGGAGGCATAGATCTATAAACGTATAACTATATAAACATTGATTTATAATTTATTATTTAATTATTATTATCAATAATCAATGCTGTAAGTTTATAAAGTCTATGGTCCGAAGGAACCGCGACGAACGTCAGTTTACTCTTTGGGGCTTTTTTTTCTCTTTTTCGCGTTGGCAATACCTTTCGGCGCGCTCTTGTTTCTCCCACTTTGTCGGGTTTATAAAGTCTTCGTTTTGCGTTTTTATTTTCCTTTCGGATATCTATGTGAAATTATCATTTGATTCGACCGAAAGGAGCGTATTGTCCTCGTTACTGTATTGCCATGAGCTGTTCAAAACGCAAGCGTCGTCCCGGAGCCGCTGCGTCCGTGAAGAAGAAACGGAAGCTCGACGTCGACTTGAATAGAAATAATCGAGAACGGAACACGCGCCCGTGTGCAATACCCGGGACGACGAGTTGGCGGCGATCGGCGATTCGTCGAGGGCCAAGGGACCGGCCGCAACTGGACGCGATCAACTGCGTCCGCGACGCGGTCAGGTCGTCGAGCTGTATAAGACCTACTTCGTGCCGGGGCGTACATCAAGCACGGCGTCTTCGGAGCGCTATCCGCTTGGCCGTGTCCGATGCGCGACGGCACGCCACCTCCACGACGGATCCGCGCGCGCGACAGGATCATCTGTCCGCGAGAGAGCCGCGCGGGCCTTGCTGAAGTTGACGGCGCGAAAAGTGTTTCATCCGTATAGTATTAAACGATAATAATTGTCGTAAAACACATTGGAAATTATAGTTTTTGGAATTAAACCCGGTGAAAATCGTTTACTATTTGATTTCATATTATTGCTTTGTACTATTACGCGGGTCTTGTACGTATAATATATCGAGTTTATTGTTTGTAAATATTAAAAATACAACAAAAATATAATTATTAATAATAGATCTTTTTGTTTATAGTAATTTAAAATGGAATAATTTACTACATAGCGCTTGGCGTTGGGCGACGCTGACAATCGCCCGTCGAAAACTTGAAAAAAATAATAAAATATGATCAAAATTCAAAAACAAGGGGGTAGGATTCGGTGATAATACGGTTTCCGGAGCGATACGAATAATCACCCCCGACATGTATGCGGAAAACTATACGTAATAACTTATATAAGTTATAACTAAAAGACAAAAGTATATTTTAGTTTTTACTGCTTGTTCCGGCGTTCCGTGTTTACATTACAATATTATATGAGTAGTCTATTAATTTTCAAAAAAATTTAATCGCCCTCCAACTTTTAAAGCCCACGAGCCGCCACTGCTGACTAATACATCACGCCATGCCTGAACCGGCTATATGGCTATACGTATATAAAATAAACTTCTTGACACGTTTGTGCTGAATGTTTAATTATTATTTTTCGACAACGGTTGAAGCGTTGGAGAATGACCCTTTTTCGTCCAAGTAATTGGCAAAGTGAAAATCACTAACTTGGCGGACGGAAAAGGGAAAATTCCCACCGCCAGACAGTGAAATCTATACCGCGGTCTTTATAAACGCATTAATCCTTTGTTACGCCATAGCCCTGTATTACCATTACCGCGGTAATGTCTATGAAAGCAAAGGCCGGACAAAAAAAAAAACAGTATGCGCGGCTCGTGCGCAAAGGCAATTCGGTCTCGGGTGAAACGTGGCTCTCGTTTGCGACTCCGTGCCACATACGTCGTCAGTGACTGAAATAACTCATCTCCCCGCCCTTGCCAGTTGCCACACAATATATTATAGAGGTATGTACATAATAATATATAGTATCATTGAGTATAAACGATACTGCGAGTTGATAGTATATACTATATACACTGTATCGATTATACAATTGTGAACAAAATTATATTATTATATCAATACTGTAGATACTATATATAGGATATAATGTGCATCAATTTTTGATGGATGTCCTGAAAAATTGAAAAATGCGCTTAAAATGTAACTGGTAGGTTAGATACTTGAACAATTCAAAAATGAAAAATAAAACGTAATAATTTGAATCAACAAATGTATCCCAAAACGATCATCGCATAGTTTGTTTTTAAAAAACAATGCAAATCCCCCTGCCTTACCGTTGCCCAATGCCCATATCACTTTATAATATTATGACCGGGAGCTACTCTTTCAAAAATTCGAAATAATAATTGTAATTTACTAATATACTTTTACATACTCGTATATATATATAGGTACTATATACGTACGCACAATGACGACGTTATGACTCACAATGGCGTTTACGGTATAAAACTTACATTGAGTGTGCGTGTTAGCGGCGGCCGCGGCACGATACGTTATCGTATGCACGCGTTTTATGTCATTTTCATTTCGTCGAACGGCAGCGGTGACTACGAAATGAGAATTACCGTGCGAAACACAAGGGAAACATATATGCAAATTATACAAATTAAAACGGCCATATATTATATTATATTAAAACAATGTTATTATTGCGTTTGGTCGAAAAATAAAAAACATTGTGGGGCGGTGCGCGTTAATCGTTTGGCGCGCGATTTGGCGACGGCGACTGTCGAAAACTTCATATTATTATGTTTATAATGTTTATATTATGTTTATAATATGTATATGTTACGGATAGTGTCCGAAGAGAGGTTGATCATAAATTTAGTCTCCGATTTTAAATAATTAGTCGATGACTTATATTTGTGGGTAAATGGGGTAAGTTATTTAATCAATCGAGCAATGTGCAGTTGGACAATGTTAATTACAAGTGGTTTAGGTCTAATAGCCAAAAACAATGGATAAACTTAAGATTGGCCGGACTAGTTTTAGGTTTAGCCATCCTCACTTGACACTAGCCGTAACATGTAAAATACATTACGAAATATGTCGTCGACTTGGCTGGCAATGTGCGGATAAAATCAAATTACGCATGAAAGAGGGGAAAAGAAACCGTTGAGAGAGCCTTAAAACGTTTGTATATGTATATAACACTCGTAATAATAATGTACTTTTTCAGTGTGTTTTTGAGTTTCGCATGTTCCACAAGTGGCTTAGACGGATTTATGATGTAAATTGTTTCAAGCGATCGTTTTGAAAACAAGAACCGCCGCGCACGCGCACGCTATTGATTATTTCGATTCGAAATATCGCAGTAACATCGCTACAAAAAACTTAAAAACATAACATGAAATACGTAACACGTGACAGCGATGACATTATAATGACATATGTATGTAACGTACATCGTACATGAAATGTCACATGTGCGTATGCGTTATATTACTATAACAAGGATCATAAGAGAATAAAACATTTTTATATTATACGAGTAGGTCTCGTGATAGTTTTCGTACTTTATGAAAATTGCACCATCTCTAGTAGATAATAGATAATGATAATGTAAGTATTTGGTAAAGGTTTTATGTCCACAAATGTACCCTTTTTTGTCACAATGGAAATGAAAATTCGATTTTTTTTCTAAAGTTGCAGGTATTCTGTAGTTTTTGCCATTTTATATAATTTTCATATAATTATTCATAACATTTCTCGCTTAAACCTAGAACTTACGGTAGAATTAATCTGTGTTTGAATATCATATATTAAAATCTGTCCTAAACTTTGATTCTAAATTGTTGAAATGCACATCAACTGTAACTTTGATTCAAAATTGTAATGACAAATAACTTTGTCCCTAAACTATTAGAATGCGGATGCACTGTCCATGCAAGGTAATTGTTAATTTATTTTTTAGTATTTATCGAGTCATGTCAATATGTTCATTGTTCATATAAAGTTTTTACGTTTTTTTTGCAAATTAATTTCGAAAATCGTATCCAATGTTCATATTTATGATAAATTCATTATTAATATGTTATACACATTTAATATCAACTCGGACGTAAATTGCAAATTTTATTTTATTTAAATTAGTTAAAATTTCACCTTATTATCTCCATTTCCGGCCTGCCATTGTATTTGCCATGGCAGTAGGCGGTGTTGTAATAACAACCGGGGATTCACTTTGTTTATTAGAACTTTGAACGTAGCTGCATTTATTTCATCATCGCTGACGACAAACTAAGTTTCAGCAATTATAATTTTTCAACTTTATAATGATGATTTTACATATACAGGGGGGGTTATGGGATTTCGCAGCAAAATAAATCGTTAAAAAGCTCTTGAAACTGTATAAAAAGAAGAAAAAAACAGACAATTGATTGAAAATTCTTAGTCACACGATTATAGCGTTCGTCGCTTTATTAGTAAAAAATAGTCGTGCCATCGGGCATTCGGGCCCCTCTAGGCGGCCGCCTGTTGGAGTTCGCACTTGTCGCCCCCCCCCCCCCCCCCCGGGACACTTTTGACCGACGACGTTGGCGATTGAAACGGAAAAACAAAATAATATAATTTTCGTGTCGCGAGATCGCGGCAACCCACCTCTAACCAGTATAGGTGACCGGGGAGACGGTGTGGTGGCTCCGTCATCGACGACGGCGGAGGGCAGAGGGACGCGTAGCGGTGCGTGCGCGCGATCCGGGGGCCGGCCGGCGACGGTCTTCGCGCGGTGTGCGCGGCGCGAGGCCGGCCGCCGATTCGTCCCGCCGACTCATTCAGTCGCCTCGCCGCCGTCGCCGCACGACGTGTGTTGTTCGCTTCCGTAAAGTTTTCCGCTTCCGTCGGCGTTTGTTTTTTCTCTCCTCCTCTTTCCGTTTTCCGCAAAGTGTTTGTCCCCGTACCAGCCACGCGTCTTTCGGCGAACGCGATATCACGAGTTGATAATATCTCGAAACGATCATCGTCGCGCAACGTCATGTCGTCGTCGTCGTCGTCGCTGCTGCCGTGTCGTCGGTTCGTCGTCGGATTGTTGCTGATCGCGGTCGTTCAGGTGTCGTACCGCCCCGCCCAGTGTTCGTCGCTCATGAAGTACTTGGCTTCCGAATACAATCTATCCGAGGTAAGTTCCCTACCGTCCGTTTGTCGTCTCGACGTGATCCCCATACGATATTATATTCCCTACCTACCCATGATTATACCGGTATGCGACGTGTGAGAAATCGGCGAGAACGAAGAAAAACTTTTTCGAATTTCTCGCACGGACATCGGTCCGACTATCGTACAACGAGATAATAAAGTTATAATAATAGATTCTAGAAATCTATACAAGTATACCGCGGTGATGGTAGGTGCGTGCGGCATCTGTAAACGCGGTATTATTAGAGTCTATTATTGTGGTTTGATAACGGACGCGGGCCGCAGGCGGAGATATTCTGCAATTAGTTTGCGCCGGATCGTCATCGTTTTGCTGACCGTCAGATGCGAGCGCGCGCGCGCGGATAAATAATAATAATTAACGTCCGCGGTGTAAACACCGCGATAATAATATTGTATCGTTTGTTGCGAAACCTAAATACGTGTGACGGGTCCGAGGAGGCGGAGAACGCGCGGTTTCTTTCGCGGCGTGTGTGTGCATGTAATATACATACGTATAATGGCGGCGGCGCGCGTATAATAAAATAATAATTATTCGGCGTGTGTGTGTGTACGCGCTTTCAGAGATCGCGCGGTGTGGCGTGCGCGTTCCCCGTTTTAAACGGAACGAGTCGCCTAATGTAATTTATTTATCGCTGGCGTTTCGTCAAATCGACCGAAATATTAACTGCGCGGTCGCACGTGAGGTAAAAACCCACCGCGTATTATTATTATTATTATTGTATCGCCGGCTCGGACGAGAGGGTATACATGACGGGGTTTTAGTCCGTCTCGATCCGCGTTTCAGTTTAATTTTGATAGCGAAATCGAGTTCGACGAGCCTCTGTGGTTTTACCCCATCGTCGGTCGATTTCCGAGCTTTGTGATTACCGGTTTTTAGGCGCGTCGGATGTATTATAGTCCGTCGCAGTGGCGGTTTTTCCTGGGAGGCAACATTAAAAATGTTGGGCATTTATCAATAAGCTTACCTGCAGTAGAGTCGTGAATGTTTTGTACATTCTCGATTCTTTTAATTCTGAATCTTTAGAAACATCTATAAAATAAATAAATAGGTATTAATACAAGTAATACACTAATACGTCTGGGAATAAGTGCGAGTAAAAAATATAATTGATTATTGGCTATTGCAATTTGGTTATTCAGAGTATTAAACGGAACAGAAATGTATTATTTAATGAACATTTTTAATTAATATATTACAAGTTTATTAATTTATTTCATTTATTTTTTATAATGATATAATTTATATTGTATATTTTATAACAAACAATATCACGTATAATACTGCAGTGAGTTTTCATTTATTGAAGGCTGTTTACAAACAACGATAAAATCAAATCCATTTAGCAAGTGTTTAAATGATTTCGGGGTACGCTTGTTTATTGGAAAACCTATTTCGGTAAAAACACCGATAACGACGACGAGTTGGGCAAGTCGGTCATTTGACAATAATTGTAATATACGGCGGGAGTACTATAAAGTATAAGATAATAACGAAAATTGTAACTAAAAGTGTAATTTCAGAAAAAATTATTTTTTCATTTATGCAACGACACCTGTCGGCAGTTTGTATAAACATAATTTTAGTAACCGAAACCCCTATACCGTGTCTATGTTGATGGTAATACGTCATCACATCGCGCGCCGCGGACAGCACCCTGGATACCACGGTCGCGGTCTGTCGCGACAGATTTTCGTAAAAAATCCGTTACAAAAAAAATCACTTTCCATGAATTCGTGAATAATTGTCATTGGCTGTTCGTTTCAACCGCCTCGGCCGACGCGGGGGAGGTTGGGATTTCCCTTCCGTTGCTTCAGTCTTCGTCGGTTCGCGAGTATGTGGTGGGCTTTTCCGAACGGGTCCGTGTTTCGAGAATTTTATGCCGACCGCCATAGTCTCGTTTCACGTTTTCTACAATTCCTCTCGCGGCGATGGTAACAGTATTTATCGACGAATAATCGCACGTCTCACGGCGGTCGCGTGGGCGCAACCAAATTATTTCGTTACTAAAATACTACCGTACCATCGACATTCGATATTTTTCGTATTTTTCGCATCGTATCGCCGCCGCCGTACCGTCGCGTCTGGTGCGTGATCCATTGCGCGAGTGTAATGGCCGTCGCCTTCGGATTTTCAACGATTCCGTCGAGGCTCGGACGACGTCTAACACAAGCCGATAAAGGCTTCGAGTGTGCGTTTTTTGTTGTCGTCGTTTCGTATCGCCGCCGTCGCGTCCGGCGCGCGATCCATTACGCGAGTGTAATGGCCGTCGCCTCCGGATTTTCAACGTGTCCGTCGAGGCTCGGACGACGTCTAACCCAAGCCGGTAAGGCTTCGAGTGTGTTTTTTGACGTCGTCGCCGTTCGCCAAAACGGCTTATGAATTTTACCGTCCGCCAAAAACACACGAATTATGGTAACATCGTGGTTCGCGCGAGTAGTGAATAATCGTTCCGTGGTGCGTTTGCCGTTGTTAAATGTTTCGGACCTGCCGAATGAAAACGGTCGTCAATGGAGTCGACGACGGCCCGAGGTTAGTGATAATAATATTATATAGATGTAAAATATAAGTACGACCCACCGACGCGTTATGCAAAACTTATTATTATTATATATTATTATTAAACCACCGTTACACAACGCGCGTTGGAACTGATAAATTGCGAGTATAGTAGTAGTGAATTCGACGGCCACTCGATCGAGCGAATGAGAAATGCGACGCTAGGTCTGTATTAGCATGGCCGTGTGGCCGCGTGGCCGCCGTGACGGGACGATGACTCCGGATACCGCGGTAACGATTCTCGGTAAACAAAAAAACCGTTACGAAAAAAATCACATTCCATGATTCGTGAATAATTCTCATTGGCTGTTCGTTTTTTTAACCGTTTCGGGGGACGCTGGGATTACCCTTCCGCCGTTGCTTCAGTCTTCGTCGGTTCGCGTTTATGTCTGGGGTTTCTCCAAACGGGTCCGTGTTTCAAGATTTTTATGCCGACCGCCATAGTCTCGTTTCACGGTTTCTACAATTCCTTTCGCGGCGATGGTAATAGTAATTATCGACGAATAATCGCACGTCTCACGGCGGTCGCGTGGGTGGAACCAAATTATTTGTCGCCTAATTTACTACCGTACCATCGACATTCGTTGTTCACCGTAATTTTCCAATCGTATCGCCGCCGTCGCGTCCGGTGCGCGATCCATTACGCGAGTGTAATGGCCGTCGCCTCCGGATTTTCAACGTGTCCGTCGAGGCTCGGACGACGTCTAACCCAAGCCGGTAAAGGCTTCGAGTGTGCGTTTTTTGACGTCGTCGTTTCGTATCGTATCCGCCGTGGCCGGTGCGATCGTCGCCAATTCGTTTCGTTTCGTTTTGTGCGTGTAAAGAATTCGCGTTCACTTAAAGCGGGCCGGCCACATTCGTTCATTATTGTATTGCGATGGCGCCACAAACAAGCCAATATTTGAGGTAGGCTAGGTTTATTTTATTATTATAATAATAATATGATTCGTTTGTATATTATTTATTATTCTGATTGTGTCGAACAGCCGACTCATTTATGTTTCGGTCGTGCTAACGAGGCAACATATTATTATTGAAGTACACGATTATTGCAATTATTATTAGTATATTACACTGAATAATTACTATTCTTTTTACCTATTATTGAAACATTATTATCTTGATATCTACCGTATTGTATTATCCGTGTGTAACGTTACATCGTAGACGTAAAATAGATACTATTCAATATCACCAAATATAATAATACGAGTATATAACTAGTAATTATAAATTGTTTTCGAATATAATAAATAATAATGACCGATTATGTATGTAGTTTGTACGCTATTAATTAAAATTAACGTCTATATTAGTGCTCGGCCGAACGGTAAAACGACCGAATGCTCGTCGCGTGTAAACATAAGAAACTTGGCGTTTTATTAAGACAGTGTTGGTTTTGAAATTTGGCTGCAAGTTTCACAGTACTGCGGGCGGCGCGACATTTTGAATTTTCCGTTTCGAACAACGCGACGCGCGCGTAGTGTGAATGTTCCGCCGTCGCGTGGCCGCGTGGCCGCGTGGCTTCCGTGATGGAACGGCGACGATGTGGTCGCGCGCCGCGCGAACGGAACTCTGGATACTGCGGTCGCGGTCGTCCGTCGGTTATTTCGGTATAAAAAACGACCGTTACAAAAAAAATTAGTTACCATAATTCGTCAATTGTCATTGGCCGTTCATTATTTCAACCGTTTCGGCCGACGCGGGCCTACCCTACTGTTTTTACCTTCCCTTTCAGTCTTCGTCGGTTCGCGCGTAAGTCCGAACGTGTCCGTGTTACGAGAATTTTATGCCGACCGCCATTGTCTCGTTTCTCGGTTTCAAAACTTCCTTTCGCGACGATGGTAATAGTTATTTTATCGACGATAATCGCACGTCTCACGACGGTCGCGTGGGCATAACCAAATTATTCGTCGCTTAAATACTACCGTACCGTCGATATCCGATGTTTAGCGTGTTTTTCGTATCGTATCGCCGCCGCCGCCGCGTCCGGTGCTCGTTCCATTACGCGAGTGTAATGGCCGTCGCCTTCGGATTCTCAACGGTTCCGTCGAGGCTCGGACGACGTCTATCCAAGCCGGTAAAGGCTTCGAGTGTGCGTTTTTTGACGTCGTCGTTTCGTATCGCCGCCGTCGCGTCCGGCGCGCGATCCATTACGCGATTGTAATGGCCGTCGCCTCCGGATTTTCAACGTGTCCGTCGAGGCTCGGACGACGTCTAACCCAAGCCGGTAAGGCTTCGAGTGTGTTTTTTGACGTCGTCGCCGTTCGCCAAAACGGCTTATGAATTTTACCGTCCGCCAAAAACAAACGAATTATGGTAATATCGTGGTTCGCGCGAGTAGTGAATAATCGTTCCGTGGTGCGTTTGCCGTTGTTAAATGTTTCGGACCTGCCGAATGAAAACGGTCGTCAATGGAGTCGACGACGGCCCGAGGTTAGTGATAATAATATTATATAGATGTAAAATATAAGTACGACCCACCGACGTTTTATGCAAAACTTATTATTATTATATATTATTATTAAACCACCGTTACACAACGCGCGTTGGAACTGATAAATTGCGAGTATAGTAGTAGTGAATTCGACGGCCAATCGATCGAGCGAATGAGAAATGCGACGCTAGGTCTATATTAGCATGGCCGTGTGGCCGCGTGGCCGCCGTGACGGGACGATGACTCCGGATACCGCGGTAACGATTCTAGGTAAACAAAAAAACCGTTACGAAAAAAATTACTTACCATGATTCGTGAATCGTCATTGGCTGTTTGTTTTTTTAACCGTTTCGGGGGACGCTGGGATTACCCTTCCGCCGTTGCTTGAGTCTTCGTCGGTTCGCGTTTATGTCTGGGGTTTCTCCAAACGGGTCCGTGTTTCGAGATTTTTATGCCGACCGCCATAGTCTCGTTTCACGGTTTCTACAATTCCTTTCGCGGCGATGGTAATAGTAATTATCGACAAATAATCGCACGTCTCACGGCGGTCGCGTGGGTGGAACCAAATTTTTTGTCGCCTAATTTACTACCGTACCATCGACATTCGTTGTTCACCGTAATTTTCCAATCGTATCGCCGCCGTCGCGTCCGGTGCGCGATCCATTACGCGAGTGTAATGGCCGTCGCCTTCGGATTTTCAATGATTCCGTCGAGGCTCGGACGACGTCTAACCCAAGCCGGTAAAGGCTTCGAGTGTGCGTTTTTTGACGTCGTCGTTTCGTATCGTATCCGCCGTGGCCGGTGCGATCGTCGCCATTTTCCGCGCTACGAGTTGCGTGAAAACACGGCTCGGATGGTAAAAATATAACACTTTTTTTTTCGTTTCGTTTCGATTTGTGCGTGTAAAGAATTCGCGATCACTAAAAGCGGGCCGGCCACATTCGTTCATTATTGTATTGCGATGGCGCCACAAACAAGCTAATATTTGAGGTAGGCTAGGTTTAGTTTATTATTATAATAATAATATGATTCGTTTGTATATTATTTATTATTCTGATTGTGTCGAACAGCCGACTTATTTATGTCTCGGTCGTGCCAACGAGGCAACATATTATTATATATTATTGAAATATTATCATCATGATATTTACCGTATTGTATTATCCGTGTGTAAAGTATACATCGTAGACGAAAAAAACAGTAACGGTTTTATGGTTTTTAAATTATAATACGCGCGTATACTCAGTGGCACAACTAGGCTATATTGGGCCTCAGTGTCATTTTGGAGAAAGGGCCCTATAATTTATGTTTTTTACAATAATATACATTTAATAATGAAATTAAACTTGGAATAGTGTCCATTCATAAACTATGGGTAGCAAATCTAGTTCAGGTGAAAAACAATATCTGGTCTATAAGGTGTCCATATGATAAAATACATCTTTTAATTTCTTCGAAATGTATTCTGTCGGTTGGATAATTATTATGTATATTAAAACCTAATAATAAGAAGTAAAAAATAATTAATCACCGATATAATAGGTACTTATATATTAAAATAGATACCTATTAATTTACTATTCAATATAACCAAATATATAATTAGTAATTAGTAATTACATTATACTTTTTACAGTTTATTAATAATGCTATCTAACCCAGCCTATATTTATTTAATCCAGACTTGCACTTTGCATTTTAGTAAAAATTGATGGTTTGTAGGTAATATAAACATATTATCTACTATAAATTAATATAATTTTATATAGTAAAAAAAAAAAAACGAAAAAATTGTCATAAGTAAATAAAAACTCATAAATGGATAAAAATATAATAATTTAATATATTAAGTATTTAATCTAGTGTATTTAAAATAAACAATGTATACAAAATTTATAGGTAATAAAATAAAAACGTGGCCTGAAGTATTAAAGTTTTGGTTTATAATATACTGTAATATACAGTTTCGATTTCAATAATTATTATTTTATTATGTATTTATTTTACATTGTTAATTGTGTATATATTAGTCAGTTTTATGAGTTTTATTAGTCAGTGTTAATTATGTACTTACACAAATGAATAGTGGTTAATTTTCTAATTTATTGAAGTTTATAAAACTTTACATTCTCTTTGATTTGTGGTAATGGTGGCCATTGATATTCCAAGAAAAATACTTAAATTTTATCAAACTTCGAAAATTGTATGTACAAGCTTCCTTGATTTTTTTTTTAATTTGATACATAGAATATCATTTTACTTAATTAATTTTACTTTTAATTAAATCAATTAAAAAATCTCTTTATTATATCGCTGAAGTATAATAATTATTTTAAAAAAAAGATATAAGTTAAAAATGTTTAATAAAATTAAAGTTATTGCATTTAACAATTCTCCGTGAGACACCCTATGGCCTATATAGCAACTTTATATAATACGCGTAGCAACTAGTAAGCTTATCATCATCTTTATTATTTCCCATTGCGAAAATCGTTGAACATATACGTACGTAATTGTATGTCGTTACCTGTAATGGCTGTAAGCCTGTAACATATCACTCGATATTATCTATCCATGTTTATTTAAAAATAATTTTGAAGTCAAAAAATTAAACATAGTTTATCTGTGACTGTTTGACATCTGCCACATATTAAAAAAGATGTAAACAATATTGTAAGGTTGAAGACTGAAATATCGAAACAACTATACGAGTTGTACGTTTAATTAGTATAATATTCTTCATTATGAGAAATTATTGTATTTTTATTTTCTTGTCTATAGTGGCACTTATGAAGTTGTGAATGATTTAGTTTAGGTTTTGAAAATTCTTTCGAGTTTGGACCACAGCCAAAACTATGTGATAACTGATAAGTAAAGTCCTTGACCCTGAAACTGTATTGATTGTTATACAGTTGCCCAAACGTGCGGGGATGATTACTTTCAATCTCGGTTCTCGATTAGTTTATGTCGTATACGAATGTAATCAATAATTTCAAAATCAATGAATATTTGATTTGATTTAAATTAAATTAATTTTTATTTCACAAATTATCAATAATATTTAAATGTATTCTTGACATAAAATGGGGTATCTACCAATGTAATTTAATGCGGTTGACAATTCTACAGTAAAAATATAATTTAAAAAACCTAAAGTAAACATTATAAAAATGTATTGTGTAAATCATTAATATTTAGATATTATTAACCTTGCAAAATTATTACAGAATTAAATTTATTTATAATTCAATATAAGTAGTTGTAGTTTATTGTATATTAATGACATTTTGTTTTCATATAAATACGATGTTTAATGTATGAGTTGCTATATCTGAAAAATTGTATTTGTTAGTATTATGTTAATGATAGGTATATAATATCTATTAGAAGTATGAGTATTTACTAAATAAGTATGTAATTCCATAGATTCATTGACATGATTTATTAGAAATAAAACTGGCTTTTGAAAAAACCTAATATTTTTCAATAGTACTTGATTTGTTTTTATGAATATAGTAAAAAAATTATTTGATTAGTGTTGAAATATTATTTTAGAATTTTTACTGGATGTATGCCAGACATTCTAGTGACTATAACACTAGAATGGTGTTTTGTTGTAGGCTCCAACTAAAAAGTACCAAAACTATACTACGTCCAATTTAACTAATTTACCAACTCAGGAAATCATGAGTTTGTATTACATTTGATATAACACATCACGTGATGTAAAATTACTGTTGTTGACTGCGGAAATGACACAAAACGGGATACCTACTTTAATAGTATTTTGTTCGTTCGTCTTACTTTTCAATTACTTTTTGTAATAATTGTAAATTTGTAGAAATAAATATTCTTATATTCTATTATTGTCGTTATACGAGTATATTTGTTTAGTGTCATGTTTAATATTTTTATAGAGGATTGGTCTTAGCTCTTAAGTTTTTTTTTATTAAATCAAATTTAAAATGTTTTCAAATACCTAGTTTAAAAAGCTAATATGGTGCTTTATTTTTTGAAATAATAAAAATGCAAACGTGCTTTATCTCGTACATTTTTTTACTACATGAACGAATCATGTTCATGAAATAAAAAGATAAATTATACCAAAATGAATAATAGTGTCTGATAAAAAACTTTTGTGTCCGGTGGATAGAACTTGGTTTTAAAATAAATAATAATCTTACAGTTTATTTTTTATTTTTGTGTCTATATTATTTTAATTAGGTAAATGCTTCTCTCCCTTTCTTGCAGATTTACTGATTTTAATGTCAGTTCTTAGTGGTCTGTAACTTGAAAATTAAAATTGAATCAATTAAAAATATATCAGTAGAGGTTAATCTTGGTTTAAAATTTTTAATGAGAGTTTTAGTTCAAAGTTTTGTGTAAATAGCTCTAACACTTAAATCAATGTTAAATGACATCGTTTGAAAAAATTAAAAATTAAAATTTTTTCCCATTACCTTTATCGCGATGCTTATTATAATTTTAGTAAGAAAATAAGTGGACACTAGACTTACCTTTTTAGTTTTCCGTTCTTAACAAGTAAACTTTTTATCTATTACAGTTTCGAAAAGTGAATCATTGATTAAATTATTTTTGTTATAATTTTTTTCCTTTTTAGTTACAGACACATTTTCCGTAGGAAATAATGTAGTATGCCAGTATGGGACTCATTTTATGAATGTTAATGTAATATATTATACAATTTAATTGAAGGCTAATCATTGAGGTGAACTAATTGTGCAGGTATCATAATTTATAATGTAATAGGAAAAAATAAAAAATTAGATGTAGTTTGTTATTTTAAGCATACATTTGGGTGATTGGTCTAAAATAGGAATAATTAACATAAAAATAAATATTTTGGCTAGAATGTAGGGCAAATTATTTATTGCGGATGTGTCATAGTTAAGGTGAGCATGTATCAATCAGTGTACACATATTTTTTTTTTGTGCTGGTTTACTTAAAACTAAATCTATAAAACCTGATATTCTGATTTTTTTTAAATTAAATGCATGTTTTATTAAAAATTAACTTAAATCAATTATGAACTTGGTGTCAAATAATCAACAAAGTATTAATTACAAGACAAATAGCTGCATAATAATTGTGTATAAAAACATTCAAAACCATTTTTAAACATATAGTTTTAATTATTATTCTAAAAATGAGAAGGCAATTTTTTTACCTACTTACCTACTTGAAAACAATAAAAACTCAAAGGTTGATCAACGTGAAAATTATGGTTAGGTTAGGTATAATAGTAGATAAACTTGGGATGGTAATATACATTTTTCTCAAATATGTATAAAGTATAAACTCACCATTATTATTCAAATTAAATTATTAAATTACCTTAAATCGGACACAAACATGTTTCAACTATATTCATCGTATTGAAAATTTTAATAAAATCAATGTCTAAGCCAATTTAAACTTTTTTTATATGAAATTATGTAAAATATTTTATAGAAATATTAAATGTACAAATAAATAATATTCATAAAATATGTACGTTTATCTGTAAAGTAGCCAAATAGCACCTATAAGTGAATTATGCAAAATAGAATTGAATACAAACTTATGATAATATGTTGTGAAATACATTTGTAAATCAATATCACTTAGCTTTAATTACTAGCTGTAATTTTAATATCACTTAGACATTAAAATGTCTATAACATTTACATAAAATGATGAAAACTCCTATATAGCTAAAGTAATAATAACAGTGGCAGTCTTATTATTTTATCATGGGGAATATGAATATATCATAGTATGATATATGATTGATATGATAGGAGAAATGTGTGGAATAATAGATAATATACATAATATATTATAATGTTGTATGATATAACCACTGTTGAAATTATAAATTGTGTTATTAGATTATAATTAATATTCATTGAAGGTTTTTGTTTATATTTGATGCATTAATGTGTTTAAACATTCATCATTAAAATAAGGCTATGGAAGATATATGATATATCTAATCTGCTAATCATTCACCCTCGTTTAACCATCCCTGAATAATAATTGATGATTAAATGATTTTTTTCCTTTATAAAGTAATCTGTGTTTATGTGTATAGTTATAATTACCAATGTATTTTTAATTCAGGTTGATTCATAATAATTATTGTACTTTTAGAAAAACAAATATAAATCGATACTCATTAGTGTCATTACTAGGTACCCATATAAATATTAATTACATTTTCTTGCAAGTTATTTTTAATTCATTAACTTATTTAATTTAACACATGCAATATGGATGTCGTGCAAATTTTATGCATAATTTTGGAATTCTAACAAGACTTTGTTGGCCATTAATAACGATAATGAAATTTCATAGGTAATTTTTAAGGGTAAATTAGAATGAGCATGTAAATATTGATACAATAAAAAATTTACCAAGTTGTTATTTTCGTTATAATAGTATTATCATTAATATTTTTGTGTATGAAAGATTTAATGTTGAAATAAAGAATCTGCATCAAAATACATGTCCCTCCTTTTTGTATTTCCAGTACCTATATATACCTTATGTAAAATGAATTTACAACATTAAAATAAATATTTTTACTTTTAAAGTATTGTATAGATATAGAATTTAACATTATTTTATCGGTTCATGAAATTATTATTTTATACAAAACTAAACATATTTGGCTTTCATATCGGGCGACATATTAAGGGCATTCTACCCCTTGATATTTTTGATAAATATTATTCTTGAAAGCTTGAACGCACCCATTATTCCATTTGCATGTATTCGAGACAGGCCCCATGTGGCATGGCATTATAGCCAGGCTTATAGTGACATATGCAAATTGTGTCATTTGTATACTTTTAAAAACTATTTCTCTTTTTCCCTATATAATATTTTTAATTAGACCATCAAATAATTATGAATATTTTTATAAATGTTTATAAAGGACACTTATTGCATGCGAAAATAACAATTTAATACAATGAATTTATATCAAAAAATGAATTATATTTAGTTTATTAAGGCATAAAAACAAACTTGAAATCTATTCAATTTTCAATCTTTATTATCTATTTAATCATGTTAAAATTCATAATTCTTCTGCTATTTCCGTTTCAAATGTATTCACTGTAGAATTCAACTTTTATATTTTATTCTATTATGATTCTGTTTCTATGACATTTAATAGTGATTTATATATACATATTGCATGTATGTTATCTAAAATAAATTTAAGTCATTAGTCATTATATTTCATATTTAATTACCTATATGTTGTTTAATTTCAGTATAAATAAATTAAATGCATTTACCTTGATATAATCTTTATTTAATTTGGCACATGCTTGTAAATACTTTCAATAATGTTACTAGTTACTAAATATTATAAAATATTAAGAGACATATTTATTTATTTAGAATAAAAATGTTTACGTACGTGTAAAGTGACCAACGGGCTTAATATTTTCGCTATATAAATCGTTGTGAATTTTATTATGTTAACTATACATATATACTGTCTCTGGTAAGGCACTACAAAAAAGTACGTTTATTTCTGGTCCAAAGTCATAGTTTGTTTACTTACTATGAGCTCGACTATCTAAATATATTATATATAGAACAGTTGGATTTTATCCAAAATGTCAAAAAAATGAAAATGATCATAATATTAACGACAATAATTATATACGTGGGTGAATGACAGTGGAACGAATTTGTTGATCGTTATCAAGGTCTCGCATCGATGATGTATAATGTATATAGGTGGTCATTTTTTTCCCTTTTTAATCACACTCTTTTTCATTGTGTCTTGTAGAAGCAATGATAGGTATCATAAAAAAAAACAAATACAATTAATTTGAAGTTTATATTTTCTATTATTTCATATTATTTGTGAGAATATGTTTTTTCACCTAATTTTCCACGTTAGGTATACGTGTACCTACTTTCTTTAGTTTGAAGGACATCTGAACAAGTATTGTTTTCTAAAAAACTGTTGAAAAATATCATTTTTTTTTTTAAACTCATTTGGTTTTGATACTTATTTTATGTAACTTAATTTTCAAAAATATACAATATTGTGATTAGTAAAAATTTGCCCCTTTTATTTAAATGTTCTTGTGCCTATAAATTATAATTTTGTGGTATAAATTATGTAAATATTTTGTTTCTATTTTAAACTTTAATTACCTATATAATTAAATTAAACTTAAACTTAAAAAAATATGATTATAAGTTTATTAATTTTATTTGAATAGTTTAATTAAATCTTTAAGTAGTCTAAGTTTAATGTATCTTTATATTTTACAATATTTTTATTAATTAAACCAGTTACTGTATGAGTGGAATTTACTATCGATTAAATGATTGTTATAATTTATAACCATTAAATTTCGATGAACAAATTTAATACTCTTATTGAACTTTATAAAGAATATGTATACGTATGTATGTTTTTAATGAACTTAATTATATATTTAAAACGTTAATTTTCATAGTTCAGCTATGAACAGTTTGAGTACTTGTTTATTGAATTTACCATGCAGGTTCGGCAATGGGTGTATAAACTTGTCTAGCAGACAATAAAATCTGTGTTTTAGCTCAATAAATAGTTTACAAACGAACCCATAGGAAACGAATATAATTATTTTGGGATGGTGGCGATAGTGCATATACTATATTATATTTTACGTTTCGATTCTATACAGCTCGTATAGCGACGTATTTTTTTTTAACATATTGTATTATATTATTGTTTTTTGTTGTTATTCACGATTGATTTTCTTCCGAACGCGAAACGATACTAGTAAACATATCGTTTTCGACGCATATTGTTACGTAATAATAATATTGATAAAATTTAAATTTGATATATGTGATATACTAACCTATACGAGACTTTATTATTTTTTCGCACGACGTGTTAATTTTTCAAGTGACGTCCACGATTATTTTGTTTGGTGTATTTGTTTTTGGTTTTTTACGAATGAAAATGTACGTATATCATAAGTGTGCGGTGAATGGTTATGCAAAGTGGCGTTTTGAAAATGGAAACGCGTTTACCACTCGATAAACCCTATTTGCAACCCGATATAATAAAATAATATATGATAATACGGCCAGCCGCCAGGGTTTAGGTTCTTTATGCTGTTATACACTCTCATGTTGTCTCCCCTCGTCGTATTGTGTGACAGTAACGGTTCGACGATCACTCTTGGTGTCCAAGTCCAGTCTTGTGCAGCGAAATCGCGGTGCGATTATTGCCTCGGTCTTTCGGGTGTGGGGTAAAGGATAAAATATAGTGTGTGACGTAGAAGGGTCGCCGAAATGAAAAAAAAAGATATCCCAGTATTCGTTGAAAGTATTTAGATACCTAATTTCTCTGCAAGTCCTCGTCGTTAAATCTTCCGATCGGATGTCCTTTTGCGCCACGATCCGGATGTATTTTGCGATCACGCGAAAACGCGTGATGCATCATTCGCTAGCGCTCGTCTGTTCGTTCCGCTTCGTTGGGTCCTCCTCCGTTGACCGTGACGGATTTCTTCGAGGCTTTCCGAGACGTATATATTGTAAATCGTCGTCGATTGCGACGCAATAGGCTTCTGCAATGTATAACATATATACATAATAAATCATATATATATATATATATATATATATATATATATATATATATACGTGTATTCCCACGATGTGACAGTAAAAAAGCAATCGACGAAATCGCTATGGCGTTTAGTAAAAATTATTTGTAACAATAATAATGTAATCGAATAACGTATGCTGTAGCTACCGTTACCAAACCCATCCCTTGGCCCCGTTTTCCTTTTGCATTTCCGTCATAGTAAGAACCCATTCCGAATTCGACGGGAGTGCCTTGGGCACTACTACGATGGGCCAACCTCTGGTAATAGATGACTTGAGAACTCTTAGATTGTGACCTCAGATTTTAACATATATGATTTTTTTTATTTATACCGATTAAATTATTATTATTGAGAAAAAAAGGATATTTTTATTGTATAATTTTCACAAAAAAAAATGTCTAACAGGCATTTCGAAAGTGGTGTTTTAAAAAATATTTTTTTGAATTATTCAGGTTTTCATTATGACCTAATTTTAGTTATTTATTAGATCTTCTTTATGAAATTTAATAGCCCAATATTTTTCAGTAGTGTCATGACCTTCCCAGATTGAGATCTAGAATAATGATTGTTTTCGTTGTATTCGTACGTATTTTCTTTTTAGAAGTCAGAGTGGTAAGATCCCGAATAGATTTAACGCAGACATAATTAATATATATGATTCGGTGGTTGTAATAAATTTCATGTATTTACTAGATAATCTGGAAAAATATGATTACTGGCTCAGTACTCGCGGTTTATCAATCGTAAATTATTTAAATAAAAATCAGTTTGGGTTAGTTTTTTAAATATATGTGTTCGTGCTTTATGCTTTGCTGTTTTTGTAAACAAAACAAAAAAAATAACGAGCAATAAAAAATATAGAACATACTTTCTAAACAATCACTTTTCTTAGCGATTTTTATTTCGTTCTAATTCTTCGTTTCTTATAGCAAACACACTGATGTCTGACATAAAATTATTCAGTGCTTTGAAATCTATATATTTACAGTTTTATCCGAGTATCTTTAAATCCATTTGATGATTAGAATATAAAAAATAAAGTTGATCTACGACTTTGAAGAATTTAAGTATAATTCATGCATATTACATATTTTGTAGAACTGTGTACATATGTGGAATTGTTAAACTGCAGCTTTTTATAAATTTATATATTTAATTTTTCATATTTTCAAATGCATGTATGGAATTCAAAAATTTCAATTCAGTCATTTGATGTTTAAAAAATCAAATACGGAAAACACCCATTTTTGTTTCAAGAAGTTGTTTTCTATTGATTTAAAATTGTGATATTTTCTTTAAATTCATTAAATTGTTTTTTTCAATGATAACATAATCATTTTAAAGTATTAAACATATATTATATTTATATAATATAATTTTACGTGTGGTTTTCCGATTCATTTAAAAAATTATGCCGTTCAATTTATGCATTTCCGTTGATTTGAATATTTATTTTTGTCTGAAATAAAGAAAGAATAAAATGTATGGACTTTTATATTTTGAGAATATTTCTTCTTAAAAATATACTTTAAGTTACTTAATTTTAATATAAGAACTCTTGGTTTAATGTTTTGTTTTTCGTCATTTTAAAGGTAATATATGTTTATATTTAAAAGAAGTTAGAATTATTTTACTTTTTTATTTGATTTACGGTTTCCTGTTTTGCCAAGTTGTCATTATTTATAGGTAGGTAGGTGTTTTAGTAATTTTATTTTTTATTTAAATGTACTTGACGCTAATTTTATGAAATCTATTTTCATAAAATAATTGGTAATTTCATTGGATTCAAATCATACCTTCTTTTTCATTAATTTTATTATTTTTCTTCGATTTTTTGATACTTTTTTTTAACGCAGGATGTTATACCTAAAAATACCTGATTTGAGGATAAAGACTGCGTGAAACGAAAATGAAAATTTTTTCGAGACTTTTTAGAAGAAGTGAATAAGCACTAGAGCAAGGGGGAGAGTATATTGATATATTTTCTTTTTTGACTTCCCCTTCCCAAAAATAAATCCGAATGTATCTTGCGTATCAATCGTGTAGTTGTGTCATCATTTTTGCATCATTGCGTATATCATTGTCGCGACGACCATGACCGCATTTCGCGCACTGTGTCAATGCTCCAGTTCAAAACTATGATGTATGAGATATGTTTTTGAAATTAATTGAAATGGACTAAATAAACTATAACTTATAAGATTATCATATAAACGTTTATTATGTCTTCGAAAGAGTATTCCACATTAGGAAGTAACTTGAATTTAAGTTTAGTTTGGACTTAATCTTTAATTTAAGGGAAGAAAGGTTAAATCTCAATTATTTTCCACGAAAATTACATCATATCTATTATATCATTTTATTTTTTATTTTACAAAATATAGTTTCCGTATATTTACATTTTGAATATAATTTACCTTTTCCATGTATTGCTAATACTGAATATGTGGTAACATTTTCATTAATATTCGACAATTGCGATTTTTATTTTCGTATAGCCAACAACGATTTGAAAATAATAAAAAGAAGGGGTTGTTTCAGACAGAAATTCGGATTTATGATTTCAGTAGTTCGAAAAAAATTTCTGCACAGTAAGTGTTTATTTGTTTTTATTTGGTTTGGGAAGGAGTTTAAAAATAATGTCCATCAAACGTCTTCCTCTTTACTCCTATTGCGTTTATGAGATTTTAATTATGTTCGAAATCAAATGTATTCAGATATTTGTATACAATTACTTTTTGTAGAATTGTTGCACGGTTTCCAACTACGAAACTTCAACACAATCGTTTCCCACGTATAAATCGAAATAAGCGTGCACAACAAGTGCTGCACTTGTATTACACGCCTCGTAGTATACTATGTCTCGTTGTACCAGACTGATAGGTATAATGTATATATTATATTATAGTATACGCTCTCGACAACAATATTATATATATATAAATGTATATATTTACTTTAGAATATACACAGTTATATTGTATTTTAACCACCGCGAGCGTGTGTACGCGATCAATCGACGACGATGACGACGACGACGACGTGGTGTGGGCGCAGTAGGACTCGCATAATATAGATTTTAATCGTGAGCGCGCGCGCGCGCGCGCTCGCGCGTGATCATTTTGAATTCACCGTACGCCGGCAAAAACCGTCGACGCAGCCGCCTTTGCACGTACCGTAATAATGATAAGTGGTAAAAACGAAACCGCCACAACTACCTATATAATATAATATTATTATAACCACCGCTCGCCATCGTGATACGACGAGCAGACGTTTAATATCCCTTCGGGAGGTTTTTCGTATTTTATTATTGTGTCGTGTCAGACCTACTCGTGTCTGGAAGCGAATTTGACATTTTCCCCCTCTGAATGTTATATTATACCTACACGCCACGCCGTTTCACATAGACACGTAGTTTTATAGACTTTTAATTTATTATAATATTTCCTAATTACAAATTTACAACACCGTTTATTTCCGTGTATACTGTATAGTGAAAAAATAAAAATAACGATCTGGCCGACGGTTTTGTATTCAAATAAATAAATACATTTTTAATATTTATATTCGTCTACATATACTTTTATAAATATATAATGGATTTAATACGAAAAATATATGCGTATTTTAAACTCAGTATTGAATAACTGATAAAATTCACAATTTCATGGTGTGACCATACCTATATTTTGGATAAATAAAATAAAAAAGTTCTAGCATGCATTTATAATTTCAACACAATTAAAAGCATATTTACTTAATTAAGTTACACAAGTAACTCTCTATAATGTCTTTATTGCGTCTAAAATTAAATTTGTCTATTGAATTCTTAAATTTATTTTTAATTATTTTTATTTTAAAATTCAAAACCAACTAAACATATCTGTTCTTATTATTTAAAAATGTATTAAATTATACATTTATAATATACTATGATTTTTTTTAAATGTACCCTAATACTTTTCTTTTATTGTATCAATTAATACTGTATCAATAATTATTATAAATATTTGTGGTAAATGAGATGTGTTATTCCAATTACCAAATGTGCAACATATAAGAATTAAATTAATAATTGCCATCTATTAAACTGTTAATTTGAACTTAGAGACATAGTTAGTGTGCATTATGATAAATGAATGAATACCTATTATGGCTATTATGGTGTTTATCATTATAGTAGGTAATTATTGTTATTATTACCCTTGTACTCTTAATGTTTATTATTTATGATGAGTTATTCTCTGAATATATCATAATTCTCAAATTTTATGATTTATTATATAACAAACTAGCCAAGATATTTGTATACTATCCATAATGTGTGTATGTGTTGTTTATCTATAATAGGCTAATATTAGAATACACAATATTATAATAGATTAGATTTATAAATTATCATCATTATTATATATTATACCTTTATAAACGTAAAAGCGATTGCTTAATTTTAAGAAAGGGGTTAAAACCAAAAAAAAAATTTGTTCAAATATTTTTCGAAAATGACAAATGAAAAAATTGCTTATATAAATAATTATTTATATCATTCAAATTTTTAGTATTCACATCATTACGTTGGATATTGGTACCAAACTATAAAATTAATGATCATACGAGTACACTGTTTACTCTTGTAATCGAGATTATATTATCGTACCAGCCCAACCAACTCATGGATATTGGCTTCAATTATTTTTTTATATAGCGTGAAAATTTGGCTACCTAATTGTTATTGTATATCTGTAATATACTCCTAATCCTATTTAATAACTTTGCTAGTTACTGATACTACGATAAAATGATTTACTAGGATTTTTAACGAAATTAAAAAGATAAACAACATTTTTCACATACATTCAACTATACGAGTAACTTAAAATGTAATATATAATATATTATATACATCGATTATTGGATGAAATTCGCGTTTTTATTTAATTTTTTTTTTTTAGTGTTTTTCTCGGTAAAACGCATTATGAATAAACATTACAACCAATATTCTTTGTGCGTAAACATAATATATTTTATAATAAAAATGATGGATGTTGGAAATTCGATAGTGTTTCGGATATTATTATTTTCCATGGAATTAGACTCAAAATCCAAGGTTAAAAAAGAAGACTACTAAATGGAACCCCTCTGTGTTTAAAACCTTTAAAATCCCACTGTTATGTTAAAGTGAAAGTCAGCCATTTTCTGAAGACTTAAAAATTAATCTACCTACATTTGTAATTTGTTTATTAATGACACTAGGTTTATTTAAAAAAGTGTTGGTATCGTTTTCTGTTTAACTTGGTTTTAGCTATACTTACTCAACGATAACGAGTTTAACATTAAGTAAATAATAAGCTATAATTTTTTTATTAATACCGAGAACTTTGATGATTTTGTGATATTCAATTTTCAAATATATGAAATCGTATTTATTAAAACATAATGGAAATATCAATAGTTTGTTTATAATAGCGTCTTAACTCTTATTTAAGTTTTAAATCAAATTAATTATTATTTACGTAATTGTTTTATTTATGTTTCGCATAAATTATTTACAAACGTATTATTTTCAAACCTTATTAGTTATTATTGTCACAAAAGCTAACCTTTCTTATAATACCTTCATATGCTGAAATATATTTCATTTAAATTTATGTAATATTATTTCAAATCATCTTCTCTAATCAAATTGATATTATATAGGTAAATGTATAGGATGCGTATAATATGTACTTGTACTGTCTATGTTATGCTCATAGATGTAAAAATTTGTAACGTTAACTTGTTAACACATAACTTGCTAAGAATTCTATGAAAATTAGGAATCAATTCCATGTTAGATTTGTTCATGTAAAGGAGATGAATCCACAAATAAAAATTGCTACTACCCATTAGATATTTAATTGATTTTTACGCATATTAAATTCCTGCGATTTAATTATGAAATGGTAAAATTAAATTTTAACTTTAACCATTTGTAAATCTACCTAATTAGATTTTAACAATATCAATATGTACATTCTTTCTGAACAATAAATCGTAATAGAAGTTTAGAAATATACTGTGTATACTATGTCGTTTAAATACATTACATACACATAGACAAAAATAGGTAGTGTGAGTTACTACATTGTTGCTAGTGTTGTTCTTTGACATAATATTGAACATTATTTGGAATAGAAGTTGTGTTTTACGAACTGTGTCGCACAGGAAATGGTTCGTTCTCGTCTATAATAATAGTATCGCTCTACCGTGAGCGTCCCTGTTGATAAAGTGACGGCAACTCAATTCACATTCACACAAAACAATGGATAATATTCGGGACCCCGATCCTCAAACTTTTTTGTCATGACACATTGTCTGTGGGTGTATTTTTATAAATTTTAAAGCCACTCGTCATTCGAAAAATTCTTATCAAATCTCGAATAGTTCAAAAACATCTTAAAAACATCTCTCGTGCTAATATTTCTTTACCGGTTTTCAATTTTTTAAAGTAGGTTTATGTCAGTATTATTCAAAAAATAATCTATTTGTTTAATAAAATCTATGTATAATTTACAGTTGATCGATACTTAATTAAATTTAAAAAAATTAAACTTTTGAAAAGCACCAAAACCAATAAGTTTCTAGATTCATCAAAGTTTAAAATATGGATAAAGAAAAAATAAACGTTTTGTTATAATGAAAGTGGTTTGTTTGATAAAATGAAAAAAAAGCAATATCGTGACACTCTATAAAAGATAAAACAATTCAACAAACGGTCAATTTGAAAAGAAATTTAATAAGTAACACAGGAATTTATTTGTTTTACGAGAATGTAATTGGAACTAGATATCGAGTTTTTATGGATCTAAAAGCATTTTTGTGTCGGAATAAGAGAGTAACAACTTAGTTTTTCATTAAAAAAAAAGTAGGATGATTTGACATTGAAGTTTATATTTTTATTTCTATTTTTGAATATTGTAACACGATTATTTAAATTGTTTATATTTATTTATTTTTTCTTCAGATATACCCCGTACTATAAGTTTTGAAATATTTTCTTAAAGGTAATTTTAAATGATACCTGTAATATAATATAATATTTTAATAAGGCTCATTAAAAAATACGTATCATTTAAAACTATTTGTTTGTTTATTGTTTGAAATCAGAGATCACATATTATTATATGTGTAGATATGATATGATATAGGAGTATTCTGTAAATCTTAAAATGAAAAATGTCTATTAGAATATTTATTAAAGTTTTAAAATTAGAAAAATGTTTCATATATATATATTATATGTTGAGGTGGTATGGAGTACATATAGATATCTCACCGTTAAAAGTTTAATTTATGATGGAATGTCTCGTGTTTCTGATTTATGGGTTCTTGCATTACATAAAGATACTATCTTTTGGTACCTAAGTACAATTAATTTCATGTATTTTAAAAACAAAATTTTTTATTAAAAAGCATATAAGGCACGGACTGTAAGCATTTGATGTATATCTCTTAATTTTTTTATTTAACGCGTAATTATCGAAAACGAACAAAAATGATATATTATTAAATTAGTAATGATGAAATACGAATTAAAAACTTGGCAGATATAAACGTTTCCGTATTGTCTTTCAACACTAACAATACGAAAAAAAACTAATTACGTTACTGGGTATTGTTATTTTTTCGATCGGGTTTCGAAAACGATTTGTTATTATTGTTCTAGACGTAGAAAAACAAAATGACATCGGCGTCGAGAAAAATAAATGGCTTTGTGTTTATTTTCGACGTGCTATTTATCTTGAAACGTTCGAGGATCGATTTATTCATTCGATCGTTTCTGGTGAGCTGCTACAGTGCTATGTGTACACAGCAGCTAACCAATCTGCAGGGGTCACCAAACTTGCGAACGCGAGGACTTGATAGGATTTTCAGGATCATTCATAAGGGCCAAGTGATAAGCAATAATAATTTTGATACGTTTTATTATGAAATGTATGGCAAATACCACTTTAATTCACCTAATAGTCGACGTTGTTTAATGTGCAAATTATATGAATGTTAATGATAATCATAAAATGTATCAAACAATATTAACAACCGCATAAAATACGTATTCGTATAAATTCGTTCTGTCGTCGACTGTATGATAACGTATAATTACTATAAACCTATAATCGAATTTGATTGAAATTTTGAATTCCTATCGAGTGTTTTTTTAAGTCTATGATTCACTGTACAAAACCGAGCGCTGAGACGGATTTAATTGACGATTTAATACAGTTTTCTTCAATGAGAAAATTCAAAACAAAGAATATTTAAGTTTATTTTCGGAGGGCCGCTGAAACATAAGACGCTTGTCAGATGTAGCCCGCGGGCCGTGGTTCAGAGACACCCGCTGTTGTATGTTATCAAGACGGGTACTTTATTGTTTTTATTTTCTCCGTAACACATACACTTGCGTTAATGCATTTTGTTTGAATCGATTTGACGAGACCGTTCGAATATAATCGTAAGTTTGAAACGGTCGTAGTCACGGCGGCGGCGCGCCGCGGTGTCGTCGTCTCCAGACAGATTAGTATTTAATGATCCGGCGACGATGATGACCTGACCACGGAAAGGATATTAAACGCCGAAAAGGAGGAATTACGGATTTATGTGTCGGCGGCGGTGGCCGAGAGCAGGATTTAACCGGAACGCTGCGGCGCGTTCCGGGGTCGTATATTAACCGTGCGCAGTATACATATTATACGAAACCCATTCTTGACGAGGAGCCGAAAAGATGGTTATAGACGTGGCCTTCCTGCGCGTGTGCACGTCCATCTCTCTATTGTCGACGACGTCTCGTCGGGGGATACTCGCATTGTAATGCACTCACCGTGAATGTGCCGGTCGTATAACACGCCGCGTGATCATCGTTCATCCACTTTCGATTATATAATAATAAAAATAATAATAATAATACATATACAATATCGAGAAGTGCTCTGCGTTCAGCCAAATGGTGTGGAAATCTTAAATGGTGGGACGACGACGACGCGCGACGGTGCGCACGACGACGGAACGTTTTTCGGCTATATGCCCGTATTGTGTTTATACAATGTATTATTTTGAGCGTTGACGTATCGAATACGGGCAATACGTTTAAACTGCGCGTTTTTGTACGGAAAATTTTTGAAAAAATAAATGCTCCTCGTTTATTAATTATTTTAAAAACGTGCAGCCTTTGCTGCACCATTGTGCTGCAGTATTCCGTACAGTTAGGGAACACCTTGTAGAGTAGTCCGTTTTCACTTAATCAAACTTCACTAAACTACTAGTGATTTACTTAACGACGTCACACGCTGTCGATTAGAGCCGACGGTGGTACGATTACATTAAAACATCGATTTAATACCTTAAAAAATTATGCACTCGTGATCAATCATTAACGCCTGTGTATTGTCAACAGGTACCATAATTATTATTTAATAGTAATTGCAAACTACTATGAATTGTGGGTAAAAATTGTTTTTCGATATTTGATATTTTTAAATTTTAGCTTTGTTTTTAAAAATTATAGTAATATTATTTAAATTAATAATATACTTAATTATAATTAAAATCGTATGTAGTTCGTTAAAAGTGTACTTACGTACATTTGTCAAGGCGTGTACAAAAGCTTTTATCAATTTTATTTAGATTTTAAAATTATTCATACTCGCTTCTGTGGACCATCTACTTTATTCGGTTTGGGTTTTCAACAAAGTTCAGACTTTTTTTTATTTATTTACAACATTTTATTCATGTTTGTAAACTTTTTATTAAATAAACTTACCTACTACGTTTTAAAAAGTTACAAATTATATTATGTAGGTACATCAATTTACCACTTTATAGCAGCGTTTGCGGCTATTACACTTTTTCCTTTTGTATCTCGTTTAATTGGCCCCTTCGCCTGTAATTTTCAGTTCTCTGAAACGATTATGTTATTTACCTTGTTTCTTTCGTATTTCATCAGCCCGAACCGCAGTTTAGAATATTCGATACCTTATCAGCAGTTGTACAAAGTGTGCAAAATAAACCTGATAAATTGTAAGGTATCATACAATTGTAAAATTATGTGTAATTTAATAAAAATGTTCTATAAAATCAAGTGTTTTCGGTGTATTATGCTATACAAGTGCAACACTAATGCACTATAAAGTATAAATAATCACAATTTTACCTGTGTGGCGAATTTCTCCACACTGTTATAACATTTTTTTATTTCCTCGACTCGCGGCTGTATATTTTTAAGTACCAACGGATGTATCACCGTTACATGAATATGACTAATTTAAAACCGTTTTATATTAATTAACACATTATTTTATTGAAATTTATGATAGAATTTGCAATGTTTAACGTCGGGGAATTATCTAAGAATAGTAAATAGAACACGGTGTTTAATACCAATGGATATACTTCATTAAACCAACGATTTACTTATTCGTTCGTTATGTTATAATATGATATGCGTTAACGCCACCGTAATCGATTAAATTCAATTACATCGTATTATTGTGACCGAATATTCATCTTAGTTAATAATTAAGTGTGTCGATTTTTTTCCCCACAGAACGTGAATACCTAATCGCCTATTCCATTTTCTAGCGTTCGGTGTTTTTTTCAGGTATAATTAATAGCGAAAGTAAAATATATTTTCCAGCATAAGATATATATACAATTGTATTACGATGTGTTGTTCTAATTAAATTTTTCGTTTTCGTTTTGGCATCATGGGATAATAATACTTCATCGGTTGAGTAATATCACGTAATTTCATGTAAAAAAAAAGTACAAAATATACAACGTTATTAACTATAATATTATGTCGTTAGAAGTTTGCATAACAACCATGTTTCATTTAAATATAGGTCTAAAATCTTTCAAAAACCAAATAATCAATGTAGGTAACTTGAATAATATAAACCTTTAAGAAACCTTACGCGTTACTTTCACGCATGGTGTGTAGTTGTCACTAATACGTGCGTTGTCAGAATAAATCCCTACGAATTCTCGTCACAAATTAACTCATACCGAGTTTTTCGGCTACCTAAATTTAATGGACATTAACTTTGTAAATAATGTAAATGTAGGTACACTAATTTAACGTATCAAATATTATCAAAAATTACAGAGAAACTGATTAAATCGAAATAAACAGCTAGGCGTTGTCGGCTATTATATATACTGTCGTCACCTCTGTGGCTTTATATTTTTTAAATAAAAATATCCTTCTAGTATAAAAATCGCGTGGGAAATTATCAAATTGAAATTCTCGCCGAACGTTCGGGATTTGAATTTTCGATTGATTACGAGTAAGCTTTCTGCGAATAGTTGGGAACCGTAAGCCCTGTAGATATGATAAATCAAAATCGGTTGACCGTGAGATGCCTTTTTATTCTCAGCTCCCTATGTAGACTGCTATCTATTGGTGTTTTATGGAAATACAAACCGACGAGCGTGTACTCTCGTTCAAACTTTCCACACAAGTTTGCTACGCTTATTATATTCTATGCTCGTCGTAACTTAAGTCAAATAATATTATGGTAGGGCGAAAATCAAATATTTTTTATCAAACTTATCAAAAAGAAATATTTCTAGAGTACCTACCTATCCAAATAATTACCTCTTCATCTTTTTGATTATATCATTAATTTATTTCTTTATTTTGAAGCAATGAAAACTTTCGACAAGGTTATCATAAGTTTCATTTAATCGATTTTTAGTACAATAGTTAAATGTTATTTTTCAAATTTGTCAAATTTCCAATTGTCTCTGCAAAACATATTATTTTTTTTGCTCGGCTAATTTAAAGTATATCATATCATGTTTAAAGCGAAACGAATTTCAACCAAAACGGTCTTACTCGAATCACCAAATGTCGCGTCTTTCAGACGGTTAAAACTCGTATTATTTTACTATAAAATTTACCGCTGTTAAAATTAAACTTTTTTTCTTTTTATTATATCATAACTGCACGTAAACAGTAAACGCAGTAGACCAAATGAAATGCCATGGGAAATATTTTTGAATGAGTTTTTTTGATGCCTGCTGTGTTGGTGTAATATTAGATGTGTCAATAATCGAATATATACGTGTATATAAAAAGGTATAGTGCGGTAGCTAAGTAGCTTACTCGATTTGTTATGTTTACAAAATACAAAAGTTTATTTATCACAAAGTTCGTTGTCATTTATACCCCACCTCTTGTAAAGCTTTGACGTTCATTAAAGCGAAAGCTTTATACTCTTCAAAGGCACGCATGGTGTTTGGTTAGTCGTATTTAAGTATTTACCACGACAGCGAATAGTTTATAAGATTTTAGATGCTCGATAGTCAGAGTAGAAATTGTTTGAAAAATAACATATTTTACCGAATTAGTCCTGAAAATATTTAAACACGTGTACCTATAATACAGGGTGTATCAAAAGTCTTCATCCGATTTCAAAAATTTATATTTATATTAAAAATGAAGATATAAGGGTGAAATAAAGTAAAATATATTCTTAAAATAATCAAGTTTTATTTATTTGGGTTACAAATGTTCAATATGACCCCCACCGGCCGCCCGACACACATCTATACGGTAATCAAATTCTTCCCAAACGTTGTTGATCATATCTGGTGTCACGGTATTAACAGCATCTTTGATTCTGATTTTAAGCTCTTCCAAATTTGTTGGTAATGGTGGTACATACACTTTATCTTTCAAGTAGCCCCATAAAAAAAAATCACACACTGTGAGGTCAGGGGAACGTGGTGGCCAGGGATGAATCGCCAAATCGCCGTTTCCTTTACGCCCAATCCACCGCTGAGGGAGTTCACCGTTCAAATACCCGCGAACTTCTAACTTCCAGTGCGGCGGTGCTCCATCTTGTTGAAAAACAAAGTTATCACTATCCGCTTTTAACTGTGGAAACAACCATGTTTGCAACATGTTTAGATATGTGTTATTGCCGACTCACACTTATTGAAACGCAGGACGCAAAACGCTTTCTGTTGCGGAGTCGCCATAACGAAACAAACTAACGATTCCTAGTTCACTAACCATTACGGTGCCAAATTTATCAACTAGATAACTTAAAATAAACTTAGTTATCTAATCTTTCCATTAATACATTGGTCATTAACCTGCGATTAACCGTTGCCGAACTATATCAGTTCGTAATCGGATGAAGACTTTTGATACACCGTGTATTGTCTACGTATCGTTTAACTATATATCATAATGTGTACGTTTGATTAGTTATATGGACAAAGTGTCGACAAAACTAAATGTGTTTTATTGAACTTCATTTGATTTTAAGTGCGCTGTCTATTTCAAGATACATATTATTTTATTAAATAAAACGAGGTTACTGAACCAGAGGGTGTCCCCTCTGTATAACTCTGAATTACGGGTCATACCGCAGTACCACACCGTTAGTATAATACATAAGTATATTTAATATATATATCGGTATAATTATGTGTACGTTTTTATGAATATTATTATTACGTGCACCTTCCTAACTATATCGCCGAGCGATTTAAATACATAAAATATTATCCGACTAACAAAACGTATTACAATATAGTATATTATTTTACGTTATTATTATTATTATTATTATTTTTTTATGACCTTTATTTTTGCCTAATGTTCACGAGGGCGTTGGTCGCGGTATGCCTAGCGGGCCGGAACATTGCTTCCTTCTGGTACTACGTACACCGTGACGCCGCTACTGCTGGGTCCGATGAGTGTTCACGAAAAAAAAAAAAATTAAATATTTAATAATTTACATTAAACAATGGGCTATGACGAGGAACATGTTGACCCATCTTTGCATGCGTTATTGTCGGATAAACTATTTTTTTATTGTTAATTATAATTAAGTAATTAAAAAATCTTCCTATTGTTTGCCGCCAACGAACATTTAATTTCTGTGCGCAGATTTTCTTTTAAACGGGCATATCATCTCAAATTGATAGATGTAATTCATTATACAAAGAGTGGTTTTGAAATGCAATAAACTTTATTAGGTTTTTAAAGTGTGTAATTAAGTTGTAATTAATCGTCCTTTTGATAAACAGTACAATATAGTTTTGGTTTAAAAAAATAAGGGCTATGATGTCGATAAAGTTGATAAACACGGTGCATAGTAATGTATAGTCATGACTGAGGTTCGGATTTATATGCAAATGCAATTTGATTATGATTTTTATTACATATTTGTTTTTAAGAGTATCCGAGTATGCATTATAATATATAAGCCAAAAAAATAATAAATACATTCCTACAATATAGTTAATACTTTGTAAAATTTTATCTTACATATTTTTGCATATAAATCCGGAATATAGTTATGACTGAGTATAAAGGAAATTATTTGAGCTTGGAAAAAAAATTGTTAACATGTCGTTTGAAAAATGTTCAAAAAAAAAAACATAGATAATTTATTTTAATTTTAATCGGGTTAGTATTGTATGTATAATACGATTAATAAAACTGAGAAAAAAGTAAAAAGTTGGTTCACTTAAAATAATATGTACCGTATCATATATGATAATTATTAATTATTTATGTTGTCGACGTATTTTTAATGCTAAATACATATTATAAAATCAATTTCTATAAGATTAATATTAATTGAAAATCGGAAAATATGTGTAATTATTTTTCAAAAGTTTTTCCGTGTTTAGTTTGGCTGCGTTGTATCGCAATACTTTTGGTAAAAAACTCATTGTAAGATAATATTATGTCTTTCAAATAAACGCGAGTACGTGTGATGTTAAAAAATTCAACTCTGGAGAATTCACTCAATATGTATACTATTTTTATTTAATTTTAAGGCAATAATGCCAAAGTGTTTCTCAACAAACAAAAAATAAAATTATAATTAAAATTTAAATCGTTCAACTACTTAGGCAATTACTTAATCCCGAACAACTATAGTTTATCAACACAATAATTACGTGAGAAAATGCAATTTTCTGGATTTTCTAATCAATGCTTGGCATAATAGTAATTAAGTTCCATAATTAATATCAAATGTCTACATGATTAGTATGCACACTGGCACATGTGCATTGGTATTCGTTTTCGATGATGTCATTCTACAACTTCCTCTTTCAGAAAAAAAAAAAACAAAACAAAACATGTTAAAGACATAACGCCCGCGGGTAATTTTTAATAATTTTATTAATTTTTGATCAAATACGAATTGTTTTTTCTTCAAATATTTCTGCGGTGTGTCCCCGCAGCCCGTAGGTCGTTTGACTGTATTCAATAATTTTTATTAAACTTCTTTATATACGCACACACGCCAGCTATACCATTAAATATGATTTAATATTAGTAAGAATGTCTTCGGATCTATTATCATTCTATTAGTGACAGTTATTTCGTGAATAATTCAATCACGAACAATGTGTAAAAAAGGGGCAAATCGCTTTGTCCATAATAAAATAGCTCGATAAAAAGTACCGCTCCGTCGCACGAACGTATCCGTGTTATATCTAATACCAGTGTAACACAGTATAATATATTCAATCAGGCGCAGATACAGGATTTAAATATGGTGGGGGGGAGGGGACGAACGAACAAAAATAGATCAAATACACATGAAATATTCTTTTTCACATTTTTTTACCAACGTTATTTCACTATGGCGGGTCACGTGATTCACGAAGAAATTAAAACGAATGAAAATAAATCAATAATTATTAACACATTGAGTGCCGCGGTCGGTCAATACGTAGTCTGTGACGGCGGAATTGCCACCGTGGTCGTCGATGAATAATCTATATTCCATATAGTGAAATGTCTTCTTTTGAACAGTGTATCTGGATTTCACAGAGTAATGATTATTTTTCCCCGGGAAATCGTTAATGAAAATGATCGTCTATTTCAGGCGCAGTTATATTATGTGCTTATCGATTATACCGAGGTACTTAACGTAAATTGACTAATTGACACACGTAAATATAAAATCATTGGTTTTATGAAATTATATAAAGATAAGATTATAACGCGCGTTTCGCTGTTCTCTCAATATATTCCATCACAATTAGAAAGTTATTATTAGCGATTCAATGATTGCTATAATACCTAATAATGTTTTGTATTTACGAGTCTCTAAACTCAGAAACAGACGTGGAAACAGAGTTTAAAATTATCCATTATTTATTTATAAATTACAAGACGTTGTAAATCAAGTTGAATTTCTCAACAATACGCGGAAAATATTTTTCACAAGTGTTTTTTCGTTGGTAAAAAAAATGTTTGTGAGAATTGTTAGTATTGATTTTATAATTAATGGGGGGGGAGGGGCTCCCCCCCGTGGATCAACCCCTGTATTCAATAATGATTTAGGCGAATGTAGTGTAAAAATGACTTGTTAAAAAAATGGAATTATTTAAAAAATAAAATATATATTTTGATCATGTTACCTATGAGTATATATATAGCGTAATAATTTGTTCGTATCGTTTTGATTTTAATGCGCAAAATATTATATTATTAATTTTTTAACACGGAAAGGTATTTCGTAGTGATTTCATATTATTTCTATACTGGTTGACCGGAATTTTATTTAAAAAAAATAAAAATAATAATAATCTTTTGAATTGTCTACTGTTTTTATTTATTTATTTTTCTTTCTGGACTATCTGCAGTATTATCACCATGACAACCATACAAGAAATATTTTAAATTTAGTTTTTTTTTTTTGGTCAATACGAGTATAAATAATTCGGTATACAAGGACGTTACAGTAGAGTTATATATATATATATATATAATATACAAGTAAATAATACGTTTTTTTTTTTTTATGTACATCTCCATCATATCTCAACTTGTCACGGAAATTATTCCACATTGTTTCTCTGTAAGTTCCAAAAAAAAAAATAATCTAAAACAAACGAGAAAATCGTTTCAAAGTGATAAATAATAGTTTACTAAACATATAAGAAAAAAAAAAAACACAAGACCTTTTAATGAAAAAAAACCTTTCAACTCAACCTGAAAAAAGACGTGTTAAATTAGTTTACAGTCACCGTGGTAACGCTAGAAAAACGTGTATAACATGATATTTACTACCCATCTATATTAAGTTAGTCAAACAAGTCGTTCGTATTAGTATTAGTGCGTAATATACGCGACTTATAGATAACAACTATAATAGGTCGAAGGGTGTGAAAAGCAAGTGATTATTATGAACGCTCTGCACACCCTCTAAGCCTAGGTATGGACAAGTCTTGATAATCTAGGCTAAATAATTTTTAGAGAACCTACCAAATATCGCATTTTATCTGTAGATGTTTTATGCTATAAAATGTGCTCACCGACCTAGTGTTATGCCGTATGAGATTCGAATAATATTAATTTTTCAAAATCCGTCTTTATCGTGATGAACGATGTACAAATTATATCATTTTTTTCCCCCTTAGAAAAAATAAATAATATTCCTAATCGATGGCGATTTCAATTGATTAAAATATACCCTATAATATTGTATATTATATGATTTACTTTTTTTCGTGGTTTTTCAATAACTATTCGTATACTCACGTAATTGGATGCATATCTTTAAACATACAAGGCGATTACTCTGACGTTATACGACGGCACGATCGTTCAACTGTGTAATGTGTGCGTCATTCTACGATAGCTGTAGGTTATAATAAAGAAACCATAAAAAAACTGCTTTTTTTTAGATTCTGAACGAAACAAGGAATCTATTGATTTTACCATGATGTGTTTTTTTGTCTGTCACCACGGTTTTGACGAGAATCGGTCTGATTTTCAATTTCACTGAGAGCTTTTTGAGCTTGAAAATTTTGTCAAGTTACTCCATACGTTATTGTATTATAGTGATCATTTTTTGAATTCCTATGTTTCCTATTAATTGAGCAAAACTAACACGGGAATATATGAATATAACCGATAAATATAATAAAATACCAATAGTTTTTATTATTTAAATTTACTGTAAGGCTTTTAAATTTTCACAGTTTTTTTACTCAAATGAAACCAATGCAGTCACTTAAATATGTTTATATGAATGCCTTTTCAACCATTTATATAACAATTATAAACTTTGAGTTGTTTTATATTTTAATGTGGGTTGGGCCAATTTTGTTTTTAAAGAAAATACCGATTAAAAAATTTTTCTTTATATTCAAATAAAACAAATTTAAAAAAAACTTTTAAACTTTAAAAGTAATTAATTGTACATAATATTATTGTCAATTTGATACTTGTTTATAATTTATTTTAATAAAATATTGAAAAAAACTGTTAATAATAATATTAAACAAAATTAACAGTATTTGGTTAGTATTAAAGAAAAATAAAATGACTAAAAACCTCTTAGGTTTAATAATCAATGAATATAATATAGTAAAATTTGGAAATCATAACGGCCTTTTATTATTGGGTTAGGCTATTTTTGTCCCGAGTTAATTATTAACATGTCAAAGACAAAACAAATTATGTGCTGCTATCTAACGATTAGTTTTTTTTAGGGTTGGGCGAGTTTGGCTCTTGAAGAAAATGTAATTCTGTAACATATTGTTTTCAAATAAAACGCGATTTGATTTTTCGAAGATTGGGCCGACATGGTTCTACACGCCTCGATTATTCTCGATTTTTAAATATTATTAATAGGTGTAGTTAGATGACATTTTAGATTTGTAATATTAATGTTCGAATTGGAAAATTATATGTTAGTGTATATCTACTAATAGAAAAGTCACAATAAACTCTTTTATGGGAGTTCGTAGGTCGCCGTTGTCGTCGCTTAGTGCCATGTTTTCCGAAACGTATCTTGTCCATCATTCGATCTTATAGTTCGATTGATTCGGCGCCGTCGCCGATACGGACCGAAGTGCGTCGGACCGGACGATGGAAATGAATTATCAAATAGGTATACGAGTACTGTTGGTGAAAGTTAGTGTTTACGGGCGACGGCAGATCAAACGGCAAATGTGTGGTCGAGAAAGATAGAAAAGTGGCGGAAGTCCCCGGCAGGGGACCCGTTTGTTTTGTAAATCTTCCGAAGCGTCGCGGGACGTTGGCGAAAAGTCGTGTACAGACTGAGGATGTTGCTGCGTGTTGTTGTTGTACTGTTAAGCGTATCTTGTTATTTATCATGTTTATTTTATCACGTTACTGACCGTGTAATATATTTATTTTATACGACGTAATACATAATAAGTCTGAAATTACCGATATTTAAAATTCAAAGAAAATCGCCGAATTTATCGAACTACACGCTCGAAAGTGGTACCGGCATATTTGTATAATTTAAAATACTGTTTTGGTCCTGTGACCAAATTTTAATTTTTTCGAAAGTAATTGATTTCGAATTCATAATTCACCAATATCATTCATCCGTCCCTAATTATTGTATCTCATCCGAGTCTGGTATTTCATCAAAGTTTTGTATCTCATCATTTTAAGTTACTTTGTGTTGTTACTACTATTATTATTTATTACAAACTTGTATTAGACAATAGTTTTTTCAAATAGTTTACACACAGATCGTTAAAGTATGATTATGCTTTAAGATGGTTTTCGTTAAACACTGAGGATGAAATAAAAATAAAAACTCGATGTACCAACTACCAGTAGTAAAAGAGATACGTGTTTTCGATCTTATTGTTATAAATTACAGCTGTACTCAAAGAGTACTTCAAATCTTTTTATACGCGTCGTACATAAGAGTGAATGAAAGTGGTAAAATGTTTTGAGTGTGTTATTTGACATTATTTTCAAAATAACAATCGATTTTTTCATAACTATTTTCTTCTATGTGAAATGCTCTCACGAAGAAAATGTATATTAAGTTATTACATAATGTCTAATAATATTATGATTATATTACTATAAAATACCACCTACGTGTAATATTCTAGTAAAATATTTTTGAATATAATATTGTGTCGTATTGATTCTGAAATATATATTTTGATTAGGTAGGTCAGTATAGTCAAAAGAGTCGGAGATTAGCCCACTCCAAATATATATATTTATATATAACGTATGTCTTTTTAAAAGTTGAAACTTTTCTGTACATCGTACAAATTAATATATTTTAATACGAACTACCTGAAATTCCTTTTAGGTTACGGCCTCGATTGGCAAAAATCGATTCAGTGGTATTCATTTAAAAATTATACACATAATAATAAATACATTATACACCTGGGTAAATATAATTTGATATTTTTGCGCTATTAGAATTGCGAACAAGTCACGAATAAAAAATTAAAAGTATATAAATAAAATGTTCTCAATTTAAAATAAATAAATACTCATATAATGGTCGTGCTCCTACTTTAATATAGGACTAGAATTTTATTTAACAGTAAAAACAGTTTTTAATTCTATAGAATTACAGGTTACTTTATATATTATCCTCAGCTCGTTGCGTAAGACGTCGGTCCATGTTTTTCAAAACAAATCGTGTGCCTACTTTTTTTTTTCATTTATAGTACGCAGACGGGCCCGTACTATTGTTTGATATAGTTTTTTCATTCCGACCGATCGCTTATAGAATTTAACTCTTCGTGAGTAATAATTACACGCCGTAAACTAGCGGAAGTAATACATCGGAATACACTATTATGATGATGGCATTGAACCGTTTTTTTTTTTTTAAAAATTTCATTATTATTCTTTGATTTGATTTTCTCGCTCGGAGCGTGTTATAAATCGTAAAATCCAGCCGGTGTATTCGAGTGTTTGTGACGTAATTTTTGCGTTTGGTCAATCGAAAGCCGCGGTGGTGGCGCGCGTCACACCCGTACATCCCGTTTCCTATCTCTCTGTCCGGGGTAGGTGTGTGACCCGACGCCGCGCGCATAATACGTGATTAGGCACACGCCGAAGACAATCGATAATCGTGGCGTCGTCAGAAAAATCAAAACACGACGACCGACGGCAATCGCCGCCGCCATCGTTTGCGAAGACGAACGCGGTACGAAAACGTAATCATATCATTATCATCGGAGAGACAGGATTTTATGATTTTACAATGGGTTTTTTATCGAGATCGTACAGATTTTTAATTGGTTTAAAGCTTCTTTGTGATGTTGTTTTGCCGTTCAACGACTAGGTTATTTGCGAAATTTTTTATCGTATACTTATAAACGCACGATTTTAGGTCAAATTTTATGTAGGTATAGTTGCCAGTTGGTACACTAGGCTTTAGTAATGTATCGGTGTTTTTTATCTTAAAATTAAATTGGAACTATCGATTTTGATTCGTCATTTTATTTCTGGATAAAATGTGTGATTCAGTCGCCGCTACTATTCCAGTTGTCACTTAAATTATTATTCCAGAGACCTTTTACCCTCTACTTGTTGAATCGAAATTATAATCGGTGTCACCCAAGAGTGCCAAGATGCATTAATGTCCATAGAATAACATATTGCTACTGAATTTATGGTTCAGAGAGAGCAAGCAATCATCAAATGAACTCGAATTATTATAAGATTAAATCCTTGTCGACAAACTCGTCTTTGTGGAAATGTGAGTAATAATAGGTTTTCATGAAATTCGAACATAAAAACATTTCGGAACCCCTATTATTTCTAAACGAGATAAAGTAAACATATAATGTTTTTCAAAAGCAATTGGTACGAACTTGATTTGTTTTAAGGACGTTTATATTTTTGAAGGGGTACACGTTAACGACTGCATACACTATAGTCTACGCACTTTTTTGGATACGAGGGAATTTTTTCACGGAAAAAATGATTGTTTTTTTTTAAAAACAATTGAAAACGAAAAAGGTTTCCGATCGTACGCAAAAAAAGTGTTGTTCAAGAACGTATGGACTATAGGTACGATACGAACGAATCGCCGGTCTCTAGACGAATGGTCGCGAAAGAGGACGCCGTCGTCGCCGCCGATGTGACGACGACGACGACGACGACGCCGACGACGCCGACGACGACGCCGACGCCGCGCCGCCGCCATGACGACCGCCGATGGCGCGCCACCGTAATTTCAAACGTTGCCGCGGCGGAGCGGTTACGGTAACCGTCGCGGTGGCTACCACCCGGCCGGGTTCCTCGCGAGTCGAGCGAACGCACGAGCGCGCGCGCGCGCGAGAGGCACAGCGGCGGCGGGGGAGGAATCGCGGCTATCGGGAGGGCGGCCCGAAATGCAGTGCGCCGCGTCGGTGGCGGGAAATATTGATCCGGACCGGCTGGCCCGCCTGCCGCGCGTAGTTTCGCCGGGCGCCGTCAGCAGACGCTGTACCGATCTCGCGGTAACAGCACCGGCGTACGTACGTACATCCCGCGGTTTTTTTTTTTTCCTCTCTCTCGCAGCCGACGGCCCGTCAGTCCGTTGTCCGTTTAGTCGTTACCGGTCAGAGCCCTCGTCGTCATCGTCGTCGCTCGAGTAGTGTTCGTAGTCGGGTTTTTTTTTTTCTCGTTATTTTTTCGTTTCGTTTCGTTTTTTCCCCCCCCGTCGTAAATCATGTTTTTCGAATTTGGCGACCATAAGTTTTAGTCGTCGACCATCGTTCAGCTCGCACAGTCGTAAACGCATATTATTTCCAATAAAGGTGTCGTCGTAGTATTTAGTGTCCGCGCGGTAATTTCACGCGTAACTATCAAAATAGTAGGTAGTTTTCCGTAGTCGTTAGTCGAGTTTGTTATTACGTCCCTCGTCGCGAAACATGAAGTCTTCGTTTACCACGGGATTCGCCGTCTGTCTGGTGCTGTTGTGCAGTTCCGCGGTCGCGCTCAGCTTCAACGGCAACGACAAGACGGTCATCGACACGCTCGCGTGGACCAGCGACCTGTCCGAGGTACGTTGATATAAAACATACATTCGGGCAACTGCGGTTTCCCGATCGGAGACGTCTCTCCGTCCGGTGTAGTGGCGTACTTATAGGGCTGTACTTACTTTATCTGGCCGATCGGCTCAAAGGCTGTTATTTTTAACGTGATTTTCATTTTTTTTTTTCTGCTCGAGTTCTTATTTATTTTTTTTTTTATCGCTACGTTTCTCCTGCGAAAATATGTACCAATAAATCTTTCCTATAAATACGCCACTGGTTCTTGGATTTATCGCATGTATTTACGGTTTACTGTATGTCGCTGGGGAACGACGACGGGGCCCATGCCCGCAGTTTGTGATTATTAATAGGTGAAATCATCAAGATCCGTGGTCAAGCGCGCGAATCTCGCTACCGCGGCAAACAGGTTTTCAATCGGTTAAAATTAAAAAAAAACACTCCCGGGTACGTGATAATAATGTTATATTATTATTATCGTCTTCGGTGTTTCTGAACGTCGATGAGAAATCTAATTTCTATTTACGTTTAATGTTTATGCTGAGTAGTTTTAGCAGGTATAATAATAATACCGTGTGTATATTGGTCGTTTCGGGTGAGCCTATGCCCGATTTTTTCTCGAAATGTTCTACGTCATTATGTGTTCCACCGTTCTGTAGTTACGGTTTCGCGACTCGTCGTTAAAAGAGACAAAGGGTGTGTGGGTAAGCTGTTCGTTCGCGGAGCAAATGCGCGACGATTTAATCGTTACTCGGAAACGATCCGCGAAAACAGTTCTCATCGCGATATTCGAAGAACACTCGAATAATCGTCGATTAAATGCGGTCACACACACGTGTGTGGTATTTTCGGAATTATTTGTGTTTGCCGGTTAAAGTACGTCTACATCACTCTGATGGCACTATCGTAGGTATATCGTACAGGAGGGGAATATCACCAAATGTTCGTTAATTTTTCGAAATTCCGCCGAAAGGTGTCTATTAGGCGACTATATTACAATATTCGTACAAATTACCGTGTTCCCGTCGAGTAACAAGTGTTCATCGAACAACGCGAATATTCGTCAAACGAACGACGAACGTCGTGGCGGGTTATAATACCGCACTCGCACGATCGCGTTCATCATCGTCAATCCGCGGGAGGAAATTGGCGGTCGGCTGCGCTAATACACCCCCCAGCGCCGAAAATAATATCTCGACGAGAATCTCGCCAGCCGATCGGGTCGATCGGAGTGTACTCGGCGATTTCGGGGCGCCGTCCCGCGACCTTCGCGTCGCGTCGCGGGACGAGTCGGCCGCGTGCGGGGGACACGACCGGAAATCTCTCGTTGTCGCGTTGCGCAGGTAATCGAGAATCGGCAACTGGACGGCGGAACCGCGTGCGCGTTGAAAAACGGCCAAAGCCGCGACGACGGATATCTCCGCACAGTAACCGTGGTATACACGCGGTTGCTGCGGCTGCGGCGGCGGCGGCAACCGCGGAGGAGCGCAATAAACCGGTATTCGCCGTTACTACACAATGCTCTGCCCCCGATGGACCGTGACCGGGCTGTGCGCCGCACACACGCGCACCGCGTATAATATATCTGTTGTGTTGTTGTGTGGCTGCGGCGCGGCGGCGGCGTTGTCGGCCAGGTGTTTTCGGAGAATGAGAAGAGACGAGAGGAAAAAAAAACCCTTGGGTAGTATTATATTTTATAGGTAGAGAACAGCGTCTGTCGGTAATAATATTATTCTCGTGCGTGTGCGATGCGCGCACCGGGGAGGAGAGGTGGTCGCCCCCCCCCCCGCCGTGGACACACACGCACAAAAGATCGCCAAATCGTAGTGGGTTATATACTTATATACGTGTAGGTAGGTAACCTGATAATTTTACGAAAAGAAAAAAAAAAACGAGAAAAACTCACCCCATTGTGTGTGTGTTCACCGGCCGCGTGGTTATTATATAATATGTGAAATGTCGATTGATCACGACGAGGTTATTTTAATATTAAACTTTATAAACGTTATTATAGTACCTATACTTGTTTTTGGACGATTCAAAATACTTTCGATTTGAAAATAAATATACTGAAAATATTATTACGTTGGTATTCGACACATTCTCGTCGATAAAATCCAATCCGTGTTTCTAATCGTACTCTCTTCACCGGGATTTTAAAATAAACGGTTAAAATGCAGTACAGTTATTAACGTTTTCATTCGTATCGAACGTATCCAATATCCGCCGTGTTGTAGGTTCTGACATTATTTCGGACAATCCTCTTCGAAAGACTTGTCCGAGAAAGTGGTGCAGAGATTTAAATCTGAACTAACCCGTCTTGTTGTTTGTTGGGAAAAAAATCCAATCTAGACTAATCAAATTATTAAGTCGGGCGGCTTTCTTTTCATGTGGTTTGTCAAGTCATACCATCACGTCATGTCATAACTGTATAATATAATATATTTCAATCTCATTGTAAATATCAAATTTACGGATTGTTGTATTTGTATAAAATATTGTTGAAAAAACCTATTTCCATCGCCTCCTCCGCTCGCAATTAAGAGTGCGTGTAAATAATGACTATTCAATATTATTATTACTATGTGTTTAAACGATACCACGAATGCGTCGAAACCAGTTCGGATAATATGTTTATTATGTGTGCGTACACTTTAATAACACGTAGAATAATAAAATAATATAATATGCGTTACGATTCAGTAGGAGGAATCGTGTAGGTTCGGGCTTTGGAATTTGTTTTTATTATGTATTTTGATCGACACATTTGGCTTGTTATTACGGCGTGCATCGTTTACCCTTATTATGAAAATAATAGAACTCGGTCGATGGAAATGATTTTTGTTATTTATAGGTTTGTATGTCGATCCCGCGGGTACTTGAAAAACTTATAATAACAATTTTACAATTCATTCTCTTGTTATTCGAGTAAAAATTTTCCTAATTCACAGAGTGTTTTATTTTAAATACGCAGTTTTAACAGATCAGTTCGATCGCGATATAAATTATAATCTCAATGAGACGATACAATTTTTATATATTCCCCCCCCCCCCCCCGAGATTTCATCATATAGAATTAATACTATTGTTGTACGATTTGTTTGTAAATTTGGTACACACATTCGTTGTCAAATTCGTGGTTTTTATCGAGAATCTTTTACCGCGTTTGTTATTCATGCCAATTTTATAAATTCTTCATAACATTTTATTGCGTATGTTATCTACACACAATATTATAATATTGGTATTAGGTACCTATCATACGGCGGGTCCACGTATACGATGTTTTATTATTTGTCATTCTAAAATTCTAAACGGAAACGAGATCGTTGAAAATTTGCCATTTATTGGTTAGTCGCGTGTGTGTGCTCAGACCATCTCGGCACATTGTTGTTACATAAAGGCAGGTGTTGCCAGGTGACCACCTGGCAATATTATATCCCGCGATTCAACTCTTATGAAACTTGTGTGTGCGCGACATTGACCTTGAGTGTAGAATATAAAATATATAAACACCGGTTTTTCGATGGGGAGACGTCCCACGTAAATTAATGTTATCGACTAAAATATTACACCAAGTGTTAAAACAAGCCCTTTGTTGCTCGCTAGAACTCTGTGTATATCATCTACCTACCCAAGTATAATTACTTTTAATTATATTTTATTTCGAGATGTGTTTAAGATATATATATATATATATATATACCAAACGATATCGTTTTAGATCATGTAAATTAATGGTAGGTTGTTGTAATCGAGGAATTGTGTTTCTAAATAATATATGCTCCCGTAGTTATACATAATTCGTGGGTATATTTAAAATATATATGATAATAACATGTATGTTGAACTTGAAATCGTAAACGGTGTTTATTGTTTAGAATTTAGACTTAAATAGATATTAATAGTGTTCGTCTGCATATAATAGTCTCTTGACTATACGCATAGTTTTTGTAATGCGTTTAAAAATTGCGTAATAATCGTATTTAAATTCTTATAAAAATACCGAAATACCTTACCGTCTTTGTAGTTTATATAAACGTTTACTGCGGGTTAGTTTATAAAATATTCATCGCGCGTATTTAGGGTGATACCAGTCTAAAGGGATTGCGTCAGTCCATAGCCATTGCTAGAATATTATATATTACGCGGTCGTTTCGCTAAAATACACACAGGCCTATAAAAACTTCATTCGGAAGCCCATTGAAAAACGTTGTTGTTATTAATTTGACATTTTTTTGGAAAATATTTTAAAATCGGGTTTTTTTTTTCCAGAAAACTATAGGGTTATGTTTTTATTTTATTCTTTCCGTACCCGTATAACTCGCAGCATAATATACACAGTCACGTGGCTTGTCAAGGTAGTTAATATTTTGAGTTATTTATTTTCAATCTTTTTCTGTTCTTTCATTCCGGACGAATGTAATAATAGTATTCGGACGGTGTTATCTTGTGACATCTGAATGTGTAATTTGTTGTTATGTGCCCGAGGCGTTATAGATTATATCGTACGGGTTTAATTATCGCTGTCATCGTTCGTATCTTTTTTTAAAATGCATGTCGCCATTGGGCAAACCTAGTAGTAGGTACTCTAAATGTCTTGGTTGTTCGAAAAAATCGTGAATTTGATGTCAACGATTTCTAGTTTTGTTTTCGTTCGGATAGAAGCCCGATATTTTTTATTTAATATACCTCCTATAATTTACATCGATCGTATTCCACCGTTGGAAAATTATTGTGATATTTACCATAAAATTGAGAATAAATGGTAACAAAGTGGAAAAAGTGGCTATTCAATGGTGCGTAGTTTTTGTGGTTAGCCGGAGTGCATTGGCCGCGAGACTGCTGTGTAAGTGTATACGTACGGACGGACTAGACGTTTGGTAGTTTTTATTTTCGAACGATATTTAGACCGACTACGATTAGATTACGGGATAGAAAGTGAATGAAAAATAAGTATCATCGACCTACCTATGTATTATATACCCTCGCGTTCATATAACAATAATAATTGTATAATAAAATATTGCATTTTTTCAACCTCTCCTACGTATGTAATATAGTTGGATTTTAACTTGTAGAATACGGAACAATAATCCGAAACGAAACTATATGACTCAGATTTGTCGGTTCGATGAGGAAATCGACGAATGATTAATACCATTCGGAATTTTATATGCGTTTAATAAAATATTTTAATGTTCGATATTGGGTATACTTTGGTGTGATGCAAATTCGCGTAACGCGGTGCATAAAAGACCGTAGGACATCAACCGTTATACGTGGAAGTTAATTAATCAAACAATTAGTCATTTCCCCCCCTCACTAAAACGTTTGCAATTGATGAAATATGTCGTATGCATTAGACTAATGGAAATGATTAAAGCGAGCGTAACAAAAAAAATCGGTCTTAAATTTTTTTAAATTTTTTTCTTGTCTATTATAATCTATATTGTAACTAAATTATCCGTCTATATCTAGGGTCGGCGAATTCTGACCGCAAAAACATTATAGGTAACTGGAACGTCAAAATATCTTATTACCTCGTTAATTTCTCCTTAATTTCATTTAATTTAGCTTGTTGTATTATTAATTATGTTCCATACATAAATAACTTAAGTATGTATTTAAAATTGTTTTTATAATAATTTTAAATTAAAAAAAATTGATTTCTCTTATAGTCTCGTATTATAGTTATGATTACATCATAACGTACGGTTAAAGATTATATAATCAAATAATAATTTTGTGAAAAATAATTTCGAGTGTGTTTTTTCGTTTTTTTTTTTTTGCCAAGGGGTGCTAAAACTTTGTTCGTTCTGTTTTCCCTCTCTTGTTTTTCGCTACCAGTTTGTCGCGCTGATGATGAAGCGCGTAATAATATCGTGAAGTGACCGAAAGAGCTCGTCCAGCCAAGTGCATATCCGGCGGAATAGCAGTAATGGTCACACGATATTATTCGCGTCGTGTGCATCACCTGTATTGTAACAGTCAACAAACCATTAGTAATTATTACGAGAACAACTGTAACGCTCGTCTGTCTATATATCTGATTCGGAAAAATTGGGCTGACAAGGTCGTCCTTGATTCGTCGGAACAATACGTAAACGCGTTATTTTTTCTGTATCTTCGCTACGCTTGTTATTTTTTGTCGTTCTTGTCTATATTTACTATTCGTTCTCAATAGTGATATTCAATATTTTAATCGTTATATTTGTTCGGGATACGTTCTTTTTTTTTATTTATATTTTTACAACCATCTGTTTAATTACAATTTAAGTTTAATACGAATAACTTCTTTTTTTTTCCGAGTTCGGTGTTCGGTGTCGACAAGAAGAGAGATTCTCTCGTATTTTTATCGTTTCGTTTCAATTATTCGTCGGCTAAAGTACACAAACGCATTCCGTTTGCTATACAATTTTTAAATTTTATGAAATTATTTTTAGCCACTTACTCTTTACTATCGTACCTGTACTCGTATGTGCGACTATTGAAATTAAAACCCAGAGTCCTACGTGTTGTTCGATGCGGTCTCGGGGTTGGCAAGGGGCCTTCGTCCCCCCCTTTCTCCCTCTCCATCGATTATGCGTCCGTATAACCGTTGTGCGAGTTTCTTTTTTATCGTCCGTATTGGCGGCTGCCGATGAGCGCAGTGTACGTTCGCCGTTATATCCGGCAGGCGCCGCCGAGTGTGTCTTGTGTATAGTTTAATGTATAGTATTGTAAAAATATTGATCACGCGCGCGCGCGCGCGCGCTCGCTCTCCGAAAACGCGGTGGCGGCGGGCCCTCGGCAGAATTGGGCCGCGGGCGGTTGCGGAGGGACGCGGTGGCGTGTGGCGGGCGGCGGCCAGGGTTCAAGAACCCCCGAGGGAAGGGCTCGGCGACACATAGGGGTAGAAATCCGGCGCCACGGCCGACTTTTATGTGTATGCGTGTGGCGGCCGACCGAAACTCTCCGCCGCCGCCGCCGCCGCCGCCGGACGCTTTGGCCAACGCAAACAGCCCGTCGCGCGTGTATAATACCTAATATTTCGACGCTTTGCCGGTCGACGAATGTTTTTCAGTCGCCGCTACGCGCGTGATGTCATATTATTATTATTGCAGTTGTTATTGTAGGGAACTGATTCGATCGATCTATATTGAAAAAAAAACCTTCGAAATATTCTTTGAAAATATCAGAAATACGGCGGTACCTATAGACATAGTATTTTATCCGTTCGCAATAGATTTTGACTGAAGCGAGGTTTGGTGTTTGGTTTAATTTGTTGATTTCCGGAAGCGAATCGTGTCTAGCTGATACTTCTTGCCAACTAGATCTTTTTCTACAGTTTTCCTAAAATAGAGACCGCCGCCGAACGGGTGAAAGATCACGAAAAACCTGCCACGTTTTCGAAACACCGGTTTATTTTGTGAAAAAACTTTACGGGTATTTCGACTATTTAGAAATATTGGCCGATTCTCTCGGCTTTCTTCGCTCATTTTTCTAAAGCAATTATTCATTAGTTTAAAATTAGAAAGATCAATCATTTGTTACTTGTATCAGATCATCCGACTCCGATCACCGTTCCTATGCTTTGTAGTGTACATTTATTAACTAATATTCATTTAAGTTTGAAAGTTACAAATATGCGTCAAAAATATACCAAGTAATTGTTTCTCCATAATAACATTTTCTTTGAATAATATCGACTTATCGTACGTAATTTTATTGCTCTTTGTTATGGAATGTCATAAAATCTGTTTTATTCTGAAGAGTTGTTCGCTATTTTATTATAGTTTTTATTACAAAACATAATCTTCTGTAGTCTTATTGGAAATATAAGCTAAACACAAAAGTTCCCATCAGTTCCTATGCTCTATAAAACCACAAATATGTAAAATTTAATTGGTTTTATTTTAATAAAAATTATATTGCATATTTATCATTATATTTTAAATAGTTTATTCTAAAAAAAATAAATGCATTTCCATATACGAGTATATATCCGTTCCCTAGTTATTATAGTGTTTTTACAGGCCGGTATATTAAATCTACCTAATATTATGTACCCACTGTTCGAGTGTTCTCGTTGATTCGGCGGAACATTGTTATTATTTTTTATTTCACCCCAAAAACTGTGCAAGTTTTCTATAGTTTTCGTCACGTCATGTTATCGCTGTGGGGTTTACAGTGTTGCACAGCTAGGGTGTTTTTGTCGGCGGCCATGAATTTTTTATTTTTCACATAAATACTCGCAGTTTTATGATTGAATTACACCGACAACTTTGAAATTATATATCGTGTGTATGTATATATAATTCACAAAGTGTTTGTAATCTCTAATGAGTGGGGACGTGTACTTTCCAGGAAACTAAAAATCTAGAGGGCCCCAAAGAATATTTCCGGAAAATGACTTCGAATATTCATAAAGGTCAAACCACACAGTATGTGATCAATTAATAATTTTACAATTTATTTTTTGTAATTAGTGGCTTCAGCGCCAAGCACCTAGTCCTCCCAGTCTGACTACTTCATTGATTTTGCATAAATCTCGGTTTCGAAAAAAAAAGTAATTTATCGATTTCACCGGCTACCTATTAGACGCTTTACAGAAAATTATAGTATTTAAGTTTGTAAATATTATAACAGTTTTTAATTTATGCTTAATAATATGAAAAACGTGCTTCAAATGGTATGATAATATATATGAAATAATGATGTTCACTTACATAAAACTGTATAAAACAGTTAGGTATTAAAGTATTACCAAGAGTGATTAATCATTCTTCTCTACCTATATCGTGACACGAGTGACGGAAGCCTGCAGAGTCGATACCAAATCGGCGGAATCGATACACGTCCGCCACGACAGTGACGCACTGAAAACTATCAAAGGGGGTATGGACACTTGCGTCGTGCGCGCTTAAAAAACTCTGAAATTTTCGGCGAAAACGTGTCCTTAAATTCGTCTGAATTTCTCAATAAATTTACATAATTTCGTAAACATACGTTCATTAGAAACCGGTCGCGTATTATTATTATTTTTTTTTTATGCGTTTAAAAAGCAAACATTTATAAAATAACATTTCGAATACGTTGCTTGTATTTATCTCAAACGTTTGGTTCATCGCCAGGCTTAATAATTCGATGTGTATTATGTTGTTTTAGTCATCAAAATGCGTAGTAACTGTGATCCGTGTTGACGAAATATGCATATGAATAAAAAAAAACTCAAATTATATTAGCGCCGAACAAAATTTGGTATTTTGCATTAAATTTTCGGATCTGTAATGGGTACATGATTGAATGATTCATATCCGTAGCTGATCTCGCGATCGTTCGAATTATTCAATAAAAATACACAAACGCATCGACTTGTTGGGCTCTATATCTTTTTCGACGATTTACCTGTCAATTATTGCCGATGAAATAAAAATTTTGTAGAAATTTAACAAACGTATAAAATATTTGTGGGAAATTGTATGCAAACCCCTAAATCACTATTAACTAAAAAAAATACTTATAATCTATTTAACTATTTTAACGGCCATTTTATTCGAAGATCCCCAAAAAGCGTTGGTTATCGAAAATAAAAAAAAAACGGAAAATCTCTTGCCAGGTGATTAAATCTCTTTGCTCGTTTCAAGAGTTTATTGGTATTACTCGGTGAACTAGTTAATATAATATATTAAGAGATTTCTATGAATTGCGACGCGCCACGAAATGGCGTTAAATTTCGTGATTTTTACAAATTTTAACTCGTCCGATCTATATTGGTTAGTAACTCGCGCGTGACGCACGCTGTATTATGTCGTGAAATAAACGCAAGGGGTTTTTTTAAAAGTAACACAATACTATCAATACTCTGGTATTGTAATACTTTAATATTATGCTATGATTTCGTACGGAGTCAGACATTAATAATAGAGATGAAAATGATAAAGAATTCAGTCGTGATTTTTTTTTTTAAAAATTCAGTTCTACAACTTAATTTCATTGTATTAGTCTGTAGTGTCTGACGCCATTTAAATCTTGCTATTTTTGTATTTTGCCAGATACTTTTACATATTTTGTAACGACATTATATATTTTTGTAAACGTATTACATCATAATTACATACGAATCGTTATATATTTCAATATTGCTGGCGTACTGAACGAAATCGTAATATAGAGATAGATGGTCATTTCTCTGGGCGTCTGAGGAATCTAAAATTAATATTGTTCATTTTATTGTTTATGAGTTGAGCACTAAACTATTTGCTCCAGCTATAATTCTTCACAACGAGGAAAGCGAACTATTTCTACTCGGTTCTCTTTAAATTGTATTTACAAATGTAAGGAAATATTTTTCTTAAATTTCGTTTTCTCTTTCTTCGTGAGCTTTCACTCGGGTTATTTAAATCTAACTATATATGCAAGTAGTATGCGTGTAATTGTATTGTTTAAACGTTTTTTTTTTGTAATTGTATAATAAATAATAATACATTATGTGTTCGAGCACATATTGAGAATAAATGTTCGGGGGGGGGGGAGGGGTAAAATATTTTTTATACATGAATTAAAAATACATATTACTTTTCAATGATTAAATAAACCTACTTTAAAATTGGTGGGGGGGGGGTGAACCCTTAAAACCCTTGTGTATACGGGGGGGCCTGTATGTATTTAAATAGAATGCGTTTAGTTATGGTCGATTCACTGAGATTTTGTTATAATTCAACAAATTAAATACCGTAGAATTAATTGTAAACTAGTTTGATGTGTTTTACCTTGAACATGGCCTTGATCGATGTTACAAGAAGAAAAATATATTTTTTATAAATTCTTAAGAAATACACATAGGTAGTTGTTTAAAAACGTTGTGTTATTTTCTAGTCGGTAATCAACTTATACTTTACATGATAAATTTTATTCATTTTTTAATTTTCTCATACGATCCAAAAGTCTTAAAAGAACAACAACTTATACCGTTATGAAACTATCTCGACTTACTTGAAACATTAGTGTCGATCGAATCCTCATTTTAAAACGAGGTGTATTATCAAACGGCGGAGAAGGAGAATTTTTAGTGCAAGGGTTCGAATTATCGCCGTCCGCTTTCTCACGCTAGTAAAGATTATCGATCGTTCGTCGTACGCTTTCTAAATGACTTAAAACAATAAAAGAAACTCTATCTTGAATATCATTACTTTTAAAATCGCCACTGTGTTGTGTCGACACGGTCGACGGTGTCCGAGAATTCCCATGAATATTTTGTGGACTGAACGTAGTTGCCGGTAGTTTTGTGTTTGCACGTGAACATTTTGCGCACAAACGCGCATGACGATAACGTGAATCGTCTTTTTTTCGCATCATCGTCTCGCGTGTGCGCGGTTCCGTCTCCCCACGACGACGAGGGTACGTGCATACAAATTTAGTTCATTTTTTCAATAGACATCAACGCAACGGCTGCAAGTAGAACACGATCTACTGCTATTGTTGTATAAAGCACATTTTATATACATGGCGTGTACAAAGTATGTGTGTGTGTGTGTGTGTATTAATTTAGAGACCCGTATTTCGTTTCTTTTGTGTGGATAACTTTTATAAGTCACTGTGTAGTTTAAAAAAAAAAAAAACAACCAAATAACACGTGTCTTTGAAAAGAGAAAAAAAAAATGTAGGTTTGTCGACGTGGCCGCAAATAAAACAGGGTTAAACGATTTTATATCAAATCTAAATTATCGTTCTTCTCGTATACTGTATAGAAAATAATAATAACGTTTTGAATTGAGTTTATGATCTGTAATTGACGTTTAATGATACTCGATGATAATTCGTGCGTAATAGCCGTTTTTCGTATTCTATTGTTCGTTTCAAAACTGCAATCTGCAGTGCGTCGAGTTTTAGGAAAATAATTCTCACCTTTTCTCCGCCGCCGTTCTTCAAGTATAACGTACAATATATTATATAGTATTTTTGGCTTACAGTTTTACATCTTCAAAAAGAACCACGCGCATAGAAATCTTTGACGTCTTTGAATAGAACCTTAAAATCATTTACATATATATATGTGATACGGTTTTCTAAAAAGGCATAAAAACGTACTTAAAATATTTTATATTCGTTGTAGATACATATCATAATTATATATATAATGTTGTATATTATATTCCCGTTTTGTGTTTAGAAATAAATGTGTATATTCTTTTGAAAATCAACTGGAATACGACAACGTCACGTTTAATATTGTTTAGATTAAATTAAATCAACTGGTATATTTATTTTTCGAGTGTAGGTATTATACACTACAATCGGTGTCTTTTCGGTTTTATATGCAATAATGCCTCCGAGACCGGATTAGTATCATCCTATTATGTGCGGCGCATTGTAACGAAAAAATAAACAGAATCATAAACTTAATTTAACTATATGTACGTTCAATTCAAGGGATACGGGTCCTTTTTTTGTGTCCTTTAACAAACGAATAAAGAAAATTAGTCGGTATCCCACGGTATATAAATATCTAATAAATATAATAATGAATCAGTGTCTTAGTATAATCGAGTTGACGAGTCGGAAATTTGAAGATAACACTATTTATTTGACTTGAGCATTTATATTCAATAACGACTACTTACTTAATTAGTTGTATAGTATGTATATTTATTAGCATTTTTTTTATTTTCAAATAATTTTTTTATTTAAATAAATAGAAATATATTTTTAAATCTAATATTAGTTTACATTATATGTCTATATATTTAACAGGCGAACTCTTGAAAACATCCATAATGACCGGCTAGACTTAATCTAGTTTGTAATGATTTTTTTTTTAAAATTAAATAACTCGGTCGGTTATACTCTAGTACAGTGGTTTTCCACCTTTCTATATCCCATTACTACTCTAATAATTTTGAATTTTTTCACAAACTAATTGAAAATTGAGAATCGCTATTTCTAGTTTATTATAATATTATAAATCATAATTTGTGTTGTCAATTGTAAACTCTCTCTCGTCATATAGTGAGAGAAAATTTCCTAAAATCCGACTAAATCTTTTCTTATTTAATCTGATATTCAACTAAAATATTTTGCTCGACGTAATTTATAAATATATATTGTTTAGTCGTTTAACACTTTATAATAAACGGTAAAAATAAAAATTGTTCAGGTATTTCACGTAAATCAATTAATTGTTGTATTCATCGATTAGATGAACTAATAAGTATTTAATGACGCGATTATATGAATAGATATAGGTAGGTTTTATATTTAAAAAAAGAAAGAAAAAAAGAGTCACGTTATGCTATCTCGGGGGGGAGTCACGCAGTGATACGGTCTAACAGAGTGTAAATGTTTGATGAGTAATTAAGAGGAATATATATGACGTATAGGTACGAGTAGACGGCTTGGAGCAGAAGGGGAAACTATAGACCCGTGTTTTGGATTCAGATGATTAATTGTGCATCGAAAATCGTCTTTTAATTGCTGGATGATCGCACAGAGGCAATGACAATAGATTTTCAACCGTGGTAAAACGAGTTCAACGAGCCACTGCGCGCGCAGTTGTTCCGTTCGATATACTTCAAGGTGTACCGTATTCCTCGTCTCTCGGATGTATAAAAATGAAAAATCTATTTTTGCCCGTTCCCTTGGTAATTGATTATACTGCTGCTGATTTCAATCGATTTCGAAAGCAAATATACCATAGTAGTAGTAAACGATTGTAGTTCAAGCCGAGACACGAATGCTCAATGTGTAAATCGTAATCAAAGCCAATCAAATAACACGAATAATCTTCGCATTCATTTCACGTCGAAATATAGGTATATTTTAATGTATGTGTTTTTCTTTTCACTTTTAATTTTCTGTTTTCTCAACATTTATTCGTATATTGGTTTTACATTTTTTTTTTAATTAAAAACGAGTAAAATTACTTTGATATTGTTATACTATGGCACAAACGGATCGTTTAATTGTTTTTTAAAGTTTCGATTTACATTACAATGTTTGTTTCGATGATAATCAAATGGTTTCATATATTACTTGGGGTTTATCGGAGAATTTGCTAAATACTCGTGAAAATATTTGATCAAATTAAACATTGCAATTTTTGAAGTTATCACTTGAGGTTAAGAACACAATTGCTTAAAAGAGTACGAGAAGTAAGAACAAAACGTATTTTGTAATTAAGTACTTGTAATAGTAGACCTATGCGGCGGATATCTGCTGATTTATAATCCCAAAAGAATAGAATCTGTAGATAGCACGTTTTAGCGGACTATTTCATTTTAAACCATTTTATATGATTAAACTGTGCGTTTGCAGGAGGTTGGCTACTAGCCACGCAATAGTAATGGATTTGCAGTAGGCATACTCGTCATAATAGTGGTCATATTATCTTAATAGGTCATCCGTAGTATCCTTACCAACTCTTGTGGATACCGTCTGAAGTATCGTTCAGTTAAATTGGATTTTGGTATGTGAATAATTGAGCGTTTTAATTTCTCATCGCATCAGTAATGCTCGATACCGTTATGTAGGTCTTATAAATGATGACGGACATATTATTATGACGAATATTCAAAGACCGCACAGACATTCAAAACTTAAATGTTCTTAAGCTTTTCATAGATTATTTAATTAGAAATTTAATTTTGAAAAAAAAAAACACGTGCTTAATTATTTTTATAATTTAATTTCGATTAAATATAAAAACAAAAACATCTAATTCTTTTAGTTTTTACTGAACGATATTAAAGTCTGGGCGATTTGTCGCGAAACTCTGTTACTCAAAGTGTCATATATAAATTTATAAGTGCATGTGCAGTGTTATGTCATATTTTTTCTTTTTTGAGTAAAGTGATATTTTCTTCGGGACTCGTACGAAAATATGGAATACTGCCATTTTCTTATATAGTACCTAAATATAGTGTCACGAATGGAAATTATATATTTTTTTGGATCGGTTAACTTTGTTTACACACACAAAGTGGTTTTAAGTATTCTACGTTCTCGTGCTTCGGACTTGTTCATTTTCTAGAAATGCGAAACTTTTAGCCATTAAGATAAGTCATTTATATTTATGATAGTGATATCCGTTGTGCACTATTATTCTACGTTAATGGGTGCGTATACTAATCTAAATAGTAGCGTACCATTATTTATCTGGTGGCTCGTCTTGGTGAGTGCGAAAACTGAGTAGACACCAGATAGTAGACTTTTTTATTACATAAAAAATATCATTTTAGCGTTGTATTCGGGCACCTTTTAGTTAAATTGTTAGAAATACAACGGTGCGTTCTGTTCGTGATCTTTTGCAACGCGTTCGCTTTCCGAAATCCTTTATATCTATACTCGTATATTATATAAAAGAACAGGCCTTTTTTATGTTCCCGTTTTGTGACGACGCTATTTAACTTTTTCCAATTTTTTTTCACCGAGTTGTTCCAAAAACCTTCCCGAGTGTCACCACGTCATCCGATTTTCAAAATTTTGCTTTTAAAGGGTTGAAATCGGTAAAAATTATCTTATATAAAAATTAATCCCTATTTACCAGGTATCCTCATCACGCGTGAACGGCTGGACCGATTTAGCTAATTGTTTTTATTTTTTTTGTTGTGTTTGTTATTGTCAGGAGAAGGATCGATCTTACGGAAATAAATCAAGATTAAGCCTAAGGGGGTTAAAAAGGGTAAAAATGGAAAAAATCCGGAGACACTGGAGCTTTGTGGTATTAAATTTAGTCAATAGTTTCGTTTAATATAGCAGAGGCCCCTTAAGAAAGGATTTTCCAAAATTCAACCCCTAAGGAGGTTAAAGGGGTTGAAAATGAAGAACGTTATTTCTCCCTCATACCGGGAAAATCTTTTCACGGGCTAGATTTCGAGATGCAACGATCAGCGAGTGCTGCGTGGTAATTTGCATTTCATATAAATATTGATTATTATGTCATCAAAAAACCCGACGATCTTTACCAAAAGCTCTAGATTTTGCAATATCATATTGTTACATAACTTTTACTGAAATCGCGTGCGTGCGATGAACAATAAAACGAATACAATAGAACTTTTTTCATTGGACGATCGAATACGATCGCAGGCAAATTTATTGTCATTGGTCGATGGGCTCGATAGGCGTACACAATTAAAGCGAAAACGCGACGATGTTTACGCAAAAGGTATGGATTTTGTAACGTCATATATTATTACATAACTTTTACCGAAATTGCGTGCGTGCGCGCTCTATTCCTCTTTCGATCGCAGACGCCGTCGTCGTCGCCACAAACTTACAATAAGTCAGTTATTTTCTACACTACAAAATTCACTAGAAATATATGACAAAACAACGTTTGCCAGGTCAGCTATACAATCTAAAATGAATTTGAATTTAATTTTAAGCGATAAAAAACAATTGCTGCTGTATGACGCACGTATGGTGAATTTATCTATTGCTAATCGCCCGCGAGGCTATTCGAATTATAAGAACAACTGAATGTTTTAAAAAAAAACTTATATATTATTATTATCTATTGGCATGAGATATGAATTTTTTCTAAAACTAAATTAATTTCTTCGGTAACATTATTCGTATGTAGGTACGAGAAGATTCACGTTTAAAACCGCCTTCACATAGAACGCTAGATTTTATTGCCATAAATTGTGAATAAATAATATAGTGGCATTCTTAGTTCCTTAATAACAATATTTGTGATGGCTATGAATAAATTTACAGTTCTGCGAAAAAAGCATTTACAACTAGTTGACGTCACTCTGTAGATTCGAATTTCATTAATCATCTGTCATCGTCGTATTCCATCGCAAATGGCTTTAACGTAATTACCATTGGTCCGTCCGACCAATGGTTTCCGAATTGAGGTCGGTAAACGGTTATTTTTTTTCATAAAATAATAATAATAAAAATGATAAAAAAACGCGTGTTTTTTTATTTTTTATTTAAAGATACAAACAATTCATGTACCTACGTACGTACGTACATTGTATATAAATGCATTATATGTATACGGTTGTCATGGTAACACTGTCGGTGCCCCTAATGTTCACAGAACTTATTAGAAGGGTCAATAGGATGTGTTGGCGCCCTTTTTAATTTCTCCCCTCAGCCGACAACGACATGTACAACGCGCGCGGACGTTTAAAAAATAATTCGAATCGTGTCAATTATGTACGTAGAAAAAAAAAAATTGGACATTAATCTCGCGTCTGTTGTATTTTTGATATATAACCGCACCACGGGGAAATAGCTTTGATTTCATTCGTTAATTCGCTGTTCGATTATTTATTTCTACCTACTTTTGTTCGTCAGAACATATTATTATTTAACTGGGTGTTTTTTTTTTCATTCAATTAGCTACTCTCTATTTTAGTCATGTAAATAGAAGTCATCGAAACTTAATGGGCAAATCGCATTGATCGAACGGGTCGTCGTGATGTAACAAACCGAATTGGGTAAACAGTATTTTTATGATAAAAAAAAAAACCACTCGTTTATATTATAGATAATTAATATAATATGGCGTACGTATAATTAAATGTGTTTATTTTTATTTAAAAAAATAAATAATATTCAGTAGTTGAATTAGCATAAATATATTATAGCATAATTTATGCGCGTTATAGTTGTAAATTGTAATTTATGATACAGGATTTTAATAGAAAATTTTAATAAAAACAAGTAAAAAAAATAAAAAAATAAACACGTTTTCGTTATCTGCCTACATATTATTTCTATTTATATTCGTTTATTAATTTGCAAGTGTTTGATTTCAATTTTTAATTTTATATTAAATTCCATATTTCAATGTCGTACATGATTTAAAATTTTATACTCGTTTTGAATTTCTATGTTTTTCGATATTGAAATGTATACGATATCCGCGAGGAAAATAAAACAAACAAATTAATATTATTTACAAGTATTATCTCAAAGTTAACTTTTATGTACAATTATTTAAGCATACAACGTACAATTTAATAATCGTTCGCGTCATACACGTTTCATTTGATAAAAATTTAAAGAAGTATTTTTCAACGAAAGGTCACGTATGGAAGCCGTAGCACTTATATTTTTCATTTTTTTGTAAATTTTAGAAAATCTCAAGTAGGATGTATTTCATATATTTTTGCTGTCGGGTATGAAAATTTGTTCTAGTTTTTACATATTTACGGTTATTTGAGTTATTTCGCTAGTTAAATACTCGCAGTGCTATTATCAGGTACATTTCCATAACAGATGAATAGAAATAAACATCACATATCATTCAATTGTATTTCGTTACGTCAGATAAGATTAGGAAATTTCAAGACTGAGCCTTTCGAAGTTAGTGGTTTTTTTTTACTGGTACTACTATTCTGATATTCCTATTTCAGTAACAAATTACGAGTATCAACTAACACACGTATTATTACAATGCACCTATACCGTTATAAATTCGCAACGATTTAATTTAAAACAAGTTGTTGTTTTGACAGTTTTATCATTCATATTGTTCAATTTTCAGAGTGCTATTGTTATAGTGCTTATCGTTTGTTTTTGTATTTTTAAGTGCATATCAGAGTGCTGCTCTAAATAAACTTTTTTAGCGCATAAGCCGCGCGTTTGCAGATCTCTGAGACGGAGATTCGTTTATTGTTATCGTTGGAAATTCGCGGATATACTTTTTTATCGTTTTATGAACGCGCACATTATAATATTATGTAGGTGAGCAGGTGTATAGTAGCGCCATTTCCTACTCGTTCCAAAACAGGAATGGTACGCGTAAATATCCTACAGCTGCTGCTGCTATCTAACCGGTTCGACGGTATTGTTTCGAAAAACGATCGATCAGTGTAAATATGCAAAGCAAGGTCAAGTTTATACATTTTCAAAACGTTACTTTTATTTTTCACGGAATAAATAGTAATAATAATAGCAATTCGCTATCGGTCTCCGGGGCGATTTAATCACTTTCACTGCAAAGTCGGAATCGTGACCCGGCCCGGCCACAGCCACACAATAAAACGTATGCGCAGTTTAACAACTGCAGTTACTATTGCGTCCATTAATAACTGTTATGAAAACATAATGTGATATGCCGCTCTCACGCGCGAGTCGAAGGGAAATAATACAATAATAAAATGCGCTGCGCAATTTTCTAACGCGCGTTGTTTCGTCTTATAAGGTTGTTTTTATTATTGTGATGTCGAAACCGGCGGCGGCGGCGGCGGTCGGTCACCGGGCTTAATATCACGGCTAAAGTGTTAGACTTTGAACTCGGCAGTGTCACATTTTTTATTTTTTTTTTTTGCGTCATGAAAACATAATAAACAAGTAACAGTTTTTTTCGTTTTTATAATGGTGTGACTATACGTTTGTATAAAACTTGTCGTTATTTGCTCGGACCTTTTAGTGACGTGACCCGTTTTGCGGGTCTTATTGTTTTCCGTAAACACTTCGTGAATATTATCGACACTGGCTTTTCTTTCAAATTTCTCCATTGTCTAACCGTGAAAAAAACACTACCCTGTCGTCGTACGTGCTCGGTAGTGATAACATCCTTTTGAATTCACATTGCACCCCGATGGGGATACAACCGTCAGGGCGTGGAAAACACGGCTGAACTAGCCGATACTACTTATATCCTTATTGCCGTTACGTGACGTCTTAACCTTGATAGTTTATGTGATCTATTACATAATTTAATATCGATTATTCTACTCTGGCGCGCTATATTAAATTATGGGAATATTTACCCGATTTGAATACAAGGGGGACGAATATTAATCGTAGAAATAATATTGCGTATTCTCGACTTGACTCTCCTAACCTAACCGTTTTTTTTCTTTTACTATTAACATTTTAAAAACGAAAAGTTTGAAATGCGATCGATTTATTAAAACATGTTTTTTTTAATGTTGTCAACTGCAATATCTACATACGAGTATAACTCTAGTTAATATTTATTGTTTCATAGAAAGTTATCCGAATAGAACCGTTTACTAGTAGTAAAACAATATTATTTATATTTATTTAGATATTCGTGTAGTTGATAGGTATAAACGAAAAATAAGTGAAACGTATTATAATTTGACGCGTAGCATGACAGTACATTTGTACTGTATAGATTAACCATTCGAATAAAGTATTTTACATTTATTAATCGCAAATTCAGATGTCAAGTGTTGTAATCTAAATTATTTATACATAAATAAAGTATAAAAATATATTTTCCAAGTACATTTTAGCACTTGCTCAAATAACAGTAAAGTTATATTAAATACATTTTCTTCATCGATTAATTTATAAATAAAATATTGCGTGTGCGAAAACAATATTGTATTAGTTTTTTAATGCGAGTGTATCGATTGGAACTTGTTTAATTTCATATCTCGTTCATTTTAGATTCCAATTAATAATATATTTTACAGTTCTTACAAATCGATTGTTATTATTTTTTTTAAATAATTTTAAATCGTCACGTTGTAATTTTCAATCGTACTCGTATTATTAAAAATTCTTAAAACACTCGGCTAATGACGACAGCGAATTCTATTTACGTTTCCGTAGCAGTTGTACACTCGTATTCTACGCGATACACAATAGTATGGTACTTTGTTGTTTTCTAAAATAAGTGTTTGTACAATAAAAAAAAAAAAAAACAACTAGTCCTACGATCGGTCAAATATAATAGAGACTTCCGAAAGCAATTCTATAATGTTTTATGCACAATTATTATTGTTGTCTCTTGAATATAGTGTACGTATGTACGGATAAAGTGATGTAAACGATACAATCGTTTTAAACGTGCACTCGATTCAAGTGTTTCAACTCGCAGGAAAAATAGGGAGGTAACGCTGAAAAGCCGTGTAAGGGTCTTGATCGTATATGTGATAAAATAACACGTGACTATTTTCGTATCGATTCGACTAATTTCTTTACTTTGTTGTGAGATTCTCGCGATCGTCGTCATCGCGTCACGCGTGATTATATTGGTTTTTTTTATTTTCCATACGACGACGCCGCACAACAAAACGTATATTATTCTCGGCGTGTTACTGTGCTGCACGCGCATGCAAACGTACACTACGCGTTTACATCGCGCAGAGGTCGTAACGAAGCCCCCTAACCGTTTCTTGGCTAAATCGATAGCTTACCCCGGAAACTCTGGGATCTATATGTTGGAATAATAATAATAATAATAATAATAAAAAAAAAAAAAGGGAGGGTCGGTTTTATTACCCTGCAATAGGGCTCTCTATAGTAACGGCCTAACTACTACTATGTGTGCATGTCTACAGGCGTGGAATTATCAACGGGACAATAATACGAACGATCTAGCGTAGAGTAGTCGGCGCGGACGGAGAGTACGGAATGAAAAAAAAAAATAATAACAATAAATGAAAAGCGCGTGTGTACACGTATGGGGGAGAATAAGTATCGGGGAAAAAAAAAAAACCGATGCAAATATATTATACAAGCCGAATATTATATTCCGAGCCGGTCGCGGACTAAGTTCTTTCTGTGAGACAGGAACGTATATAATAATAATATTATATCGATACGCGGGACGTTATTATCGTAGTAATATTTTATGAACTCGATTCTCGCGGCGGCGGTGGCGGCGGCGATGCGTTTGAACGGCAAAAGCGACGGTATATTACGCGTTGTATATTTATGTTTTAATATGTAACTGTTTTGATTACGTAACGAATTTATCTATTTCTCAACGGACGTGTCACGAAATAACGTTTACCATTCGACTAACGAATTCGTGAGTTATCGCTTAGCGTGGAATCCTCGTCGTATTATTAATCCTTCTTTTAAACGTTTACGATTGTTAAGGAAATCGTGTCGCATAACGTTTTTTTTTTTTTGTTTTTGCGTCAGTACACTTCAATACCATATGCTATACATCTACGTTTAATTCGGAAAAAATTATCTCTAAACCGTCGTTCCCTCGCGACCTAAGAACAAATCGATGTAATGTCATTATAATTTACAAAAAAATATTGTATTTCATCTCGCACGCCGCCGCCGAGAGTGAGTGTGTATTACTAACGTATTAAAACTTTAAAAGTACACACACACACACACACACACGATAGACGAATGACACCGGGGGGAGTTGAAAAACTCCTCTCGCCACCTATACCGGGGATGCAATATCTTAATACATTTCAATATTGTCATACCTATCTCATAATGACATTAGACCTAATTTTTTTTTTTAATCATAACCTTATTGTGGCAATATTAAAATATTCTTTGATTTTATTTCTCTTGTACATTTCAAAAGGTAAAAAGTCAAACGTATAGATTTAAAAATAACCTTTATGAATACCTATAGTTTTTTCGAATTCAATTTAGTTTTTACGTTATGATTCGTCGATTCTCCGTGTAATTTTATCATTTTACGGTTTCAAATCTTATAGCGGTGTTGCGTGTATAATATGTGTTATTGTATAGTCGGCAATGTCACTTTGTTCGCGTCAATAACGTACCAATCAGATGCATTCGTCGAGTTCGTTCGATTGTTTTTCAATCGAAGAATATACGTAGAAAGTATTTCGTGTGCGCGCGCCGGATAATCCCGAGACGGATTGTCTTTTATCTCGTTTACAAAGAGTGTTTACATTTCGAAGACGAAACGAACGTACTTTTGAAATATTTAAACGTTTATATTCGCGCTTCTTATACGTTGCTCATATTGTTTGGCAGATTTTCAATTATAACGGCGACATTCCGTCCCATTTATGTACTCGCATAATAATTGTTAACCGACTCGTACCGTGACCTCGGCAATTCAAAATCAGCAACCACGCCTTTCGAAAATTCACGTTCGCTACCGGTATACACACTTCAAATCAATTTCCTATTCAAACCGCGTCTTATTTAAATGCCCCGACGACGATCGGATAGTATGATATTATTTTCGTTCGTCGATAACGGACGAGGTAGTCTTGGAAAAATTGAATTTTAAAACAAACATTCGTGTTCATTCGGTCGTTAAAAGTTTTGATATTCGTCAACAATCAAAATTGTTTTTACATATTGAATGAAAGCGTTTATTTTTCTTTCTTTCTTTCTTCTCGGTATAAATATATTTTTCTCGCCTATTGCAAATCGCATACGTGTTGAAACAATAAGTGTCCTAAACGGCATTAAATTCGTTTGCGTATCCAATTGTTACTTTTATATTATAATAACCGCGAACGGTGTGAAAAATAAGCATAATAATGCTCGACAAATATTATTCATTAGGTTTTAGCGACAATGTACGCGAAACGCGTCGTGCAAGCGTTTGAATAAATATCGTATTTATTTGTCCGTGTGTCTTTAATAATTATGATTTATCTTCGTATACATTGTTTGATCTGAGAAAAACTGTTTTATGTCGTTTGCATATTGTGTATACTTCGTCACAACACGACTGCAAATAATAACATAGACTATTTAAGGTGGAGACGACTCCTACACGAGTAATTTTTGTTTACATAAAATACATCGTCACTGTATTTACCTTATTTTCAACCGTCGTAAATTAATAATAACAGTAACACCTCGCAAATGCTATTGGAAATATTTACCGAAATGATAATGCCATCGGATACTTACATTCGTAAGTAGTTTTTTTTTTTGTATTCCGTCATTTATTTACTCAAGTCGAACGTATGTTTGTTTAAGTTTAAAATATCACTCTCGTATAATAATATGTCCCATCGATTTCGTAGAGATCGAGAGTCAGGACACCCTGCTTAGGGACCACAATAGGTCTTAATTTTTAAAAAGGGTATTCAAGTTTAAAAATCTATAAGTGTCAATCCGATGATCTATTGATCCCCACTGTAGTTAAAGATTTTTAAAATATAGAATCCGGTTTTCGGGCCACTGATAATATGTATCATTATATTATAATACCAATATTATGTTAAAAACTTATACTAATCACATACTGTTATAAATAAAAGTACCGTCGAGTCTTTCCATTCGTCGTGTACCACATTCTTAATGAAATATTGAAATATGACGGAGGAGAAAAAACCAGATTAGATTTCGTAAAATTTGTATTGCACTAAAAACCAGTCGTTTTATACTATAAGAAATTAAATTATAAACTTTGTGAATATAATTTCGTATTAAATATTTTTAAATCTGTGGTCCGATTGTTGTGCCCGAGAGGTCGCGAATAGACTTTGGTTTTCTATTTTTCTGCTGCAGCGTTGTTATCGATTTAACCGGCAACGCGAGGGTTTGGTTCTGTTGTGTACATTTGCCGCCCGTCGTCGTCCTACAAGGGGTTCCCAGATCAGGTCATCGATCTAGCCGCGTCGTATAGCGAGGACGGGGGGTCGCCGATATGATAAAGACCACTAATAGATCCAAGACTCGGAGATTAAAAGATTAAAAAACGCGACGATTGTGTTAAACAATGAGTGGCCCGTGTCACCTTGGCAAAGTTGCTATAACAAGAACGAATAAAAGGAGGCGATGTAATTAATAATCGTGAACGATGGGAATATTGTACGCATATTTTAATTGTCGCGCCAAAACCAGACGGATCTGCTGATTTATATAACTATGCGTCGAGAGAGAAAAAATTAGCCATTTAGATATTATAATGTAGTTGAAAGTAGGAGGTACCCCTGTAGACCGTATTGTTGTTGTTTATTCGCGAGATTGGATCGCGACGGAGCGGGAAAATATAAGTAATTGCCTGTGATCCGAAATTGGATAAAAAAAAAAGAAAAAAAGAAGAAATTTTCGATAAAGTAATCAAATCGTATGAAAAGACTCTTTATAATAGGTAGTTTGCGTGGATGTGTTTACGGCCCTAGAATAAACCTTAATCCGGCTTTGTTTATTCGGTGTGTACAGTTATATACTCGGAGCAATAGCATAATATACCAAACTATTATTTTTTGTGGCTTTACTAAGATGACTCGTAAAATATTTACAACATTACCGTTAAAATGTTTTATCGGTTAAAGGCACCCGCAGGGGGAGTGAAACGTCATTATCCTCCCTCTGGAAATTTTGGTTTTTCTAAACCACGAATACCGCAATTTATAAAAATATTTTCAGAACGTCATAATTATTGTTTTCAAGCTTATTTGTGATGTTAAAACTTTGTAAAATCATCGGTTGATTTTGTATAATACAAAATTGTATAATAACATATTATTTACCAGAACCGAACGATGATTATTTGTTTTTCATCAAATCCTACTATAGTGATCAGTGATCACATTGTGAAAAAGTAGTAGTAATTATACAGAAGTGATATAGGGTAATATGAAAATATTATATAAGTACTTGTGTTATTGAAAAATATTATATTATAAAAAAAAGAAAAGTACTTATGTTTTGTGAATGGTTTTAAGACGAAATTATTGAAAAACTATTAATTACTTCATGGCACTTAATTTATGTGTATTATACTTTGGCCTTTGAATTTTGACCTTGCCCCGGGAGGGATTTCATCCTGCGGGCGCACTAAATTAGCGTATGTATGTGTGTGTGTGTGTGTAATTTAATCCGTTTTAGAACATAATGTGCAGAAATCGATTTCGTCGGTTAAACAAATCTACCAGCCGACTACGACGGGGGAGGGGGGGGATCCGAGGCGTTGTCTTTCGAGCCGTAATATTGTTTTAGGCATTTCGATTTTATTACGATAAATAGTGCGCCGCACACATTGTTCGACGAGACCCGTCACAAGGAATTTCGTCCGTCAGCACGAGGTAGTGCTTGGCAAAGCTTGCTGTAGAGCATTAGTCATGTTTTTACTCCCTTCGCTCTTATCGTCGGTCAGTGGAAAAATTAATCCTGTTAATGGTGTTATCCCCTTTTAATCATCATTATTATTGTTATTTACTCTGTTTCAATATGCATCACGCGATATGTAGAATTGCGTTCAGGTAACGTTATGACGTCGCTTAGCGTGTTAAATAATAATTATTATAATAATCGACTTTTTCAATCGAAGTTTTTCGATATTATACAGTAATAGTTGTGGATAAACAACCGACCTGTGGCGTACTCGGCTGCAGGGAATTCGTGTCCCCGTGTGGGCAGCGGGGTATTATTTTTTTTTTCAGGATAAATTTAGTTTCCGATTTCTCGTCGAAAAGTGACGTTTTCATTCGTGATCGTTTAACTCCATTCATTTATTTTATTCGATAATTCGATGTTATCGCCAAATAAAATAAATAAAGCCGATATTCGGGTAGAGTTTCGCACATTCGTTCGCCCATCTCTGCTTAGAACGGTACCGTCGAATTACATTTTAAACGAACAATTTCACTTATATCAATCACTCGGCCGTCTCCAGTATTTCGTCCTTTTTTTCATTTCTTTTTTGTGTTTTAAGATTCTAAAGTACTTATGAAAAATCAATATAGCTCACGTTTTATTTGTTATGAGAGTAGATCAATAGATTAGTAGTTGTGCTCAACTACAATTATAATAATATTCAAATACCACGTCGTTTTCTTTAATTATTTGTATATTATCTTGTATAATATTTTTACTGTACACGATTTTACAACTGTTAAGTTATAATTTTATATTTAATTGTTTTTTTTTTTTTTTACAGATTTATAGTATAATCGAGAGAAATCCAATTACCAACTCGACTATATACATAAGAAGTGCCACGGTTTTTGCTCCGCACAATGAAGCGTTTATGAAAATTACTAAACAAGACAACGACGATGAATATTTACCATGCTATCATATGAGTAAGTACAAGGACGATTTTTTCAGTAATATTATTAGGGTAATTTTCCCGTTTCTGCTAAAAAAAAATAAAATAAATGCGTGACAAAATAGAGGTACTTAAACAATTTCGGGCATCCTTCTTGGTTGGTTTGTCAATGATTTAAACACATTTATTGTGTACCAAATTGTGCTTTAAAATGCGCTTATTTTTATTCAGACAACAAACTCTAATTTTGAATTGTGATAATTAAACATAAATAATATGGCAGTAACTCATTTATTTAGGGTTTTGGTTGTACAAAATTAGTTACAATTTATAAACGTTCGTCTACGTAGCAGTATGGTCGAGTAATTAATTACTGAATTAAATAATATGACTCGCTGTACTTGCGTCTAACATCAGATTAAAAACTCTTCGGTACAAAGTGCATTATCGTTTTAAACACATTTTCTTCCGATTATTATTTAAATTTTTCATTAGTCTAACAGGAAGTAAAAATTGTTTTGACGTTTGTTTGAAACGAAAGCTCGAGTATTTGATATTTCGACGTATTAAATATGTAAAAGAATTAAAAAATAATAATATTATCGCGTGTCCAGTTTAAACTCGACCGCGGCGGCAGGCATCTCGTCATGAATAAACTTCAGCTTTCAGAACGTGTATCGCGCCGGAGACTCGGTCGAGTAAACGGGAGAGGAGGGTAGTATAGAGTAGTAGATGGGAAATATATTTCGTTTTCGTGTCAATTATGGGCGATGATATAACCGAATTACTACAACCAATCGGGGTGGTGTAAATGTCGGAAGAGAAAAAAAAAAAAAGGAAGTGGGAGTGCGCGTTGGGAAATTACGACGGTGCATTAACTTACGCGTACGAGTGTCACGGGCTTTACGCCCAATAATGACGACGTTTTACCGAAGTTCAGACCACCTTGACCATACCGGCGGTTTGAAACGCGTTTGTCCGTTAAACCACGATTGCAACAATCGGTTCATCATAATATTATTATATACGTATATTTATCTGGTTGGTTCGGATTTTTTTTTTTCCTTTTTACGTGTACCGTTGTAAGCGCTAGGTAATCGTGTGATTTATTATACGATTAATATCTACTTGACACTGTCGCGGTCGTTACGCGCGTTACATATATCATAATATCACGTATATATATGGTGCGACCACAAGTATCCATAACGCACTTATCCGTATAGTGTTAACGTATCGATGTGTATCCGAAACCTGGTGGAAAGGTTCGAACGGGATTTAAGAATTTTTCTCAAAGTCTATATCACTTATAACCGTGTATACGACAGATTTACGCGTTCGAGTTTGTGCGTAATAATACAATAATTATGGTTTGGAGTTTTCCCCATACGCTTTATTATCACTCAAACGCTCTAAAAAAAATATAAAAAAAAACGTTTATTTTAGATTCTGAGCTGACCGAGGAAACTAGTGGTTTTACGCGGACGCTTATTCACTTTGAAATTAGTCCATTATTTTCCTAAATAATATAAACTATTAGAAATACAAACCCTTTCCTCCGTCCTCCTCCCAATCGTTTTATAATATATTATAAATAATTTTATACTAATACGGTACGTTGAATTCAAATTAAAAAAAAAAAAATGACTGTTATTGAGTCGTTTGAGACCACCCAATTCTTTCACAAATGTTTACATTTTGTTTAAAAACTGCTGTAGTCGAATAAAGTATTCCTATAAAAAAAAATCGATAGTGTTACTTTTGAAAGTCGTCGACTACTGGACTGATTTTTCTTGGACTACTAGAGCAATGCAAATCACGCTGCCACTTAAAATTACTATAACTTCTCGCCAGGTACATTATAGGTCTAATATATTAGAAAATTTAAATGCAAAATCCATACTCCAGTACCGTCTCTCGGCGTAATGGTCGTTTTGTTAACAATATAATTTATGCCGTGCGTGTTTTTGTTTTTATAACACTCGTGTGTTTCGCTTGTTTCGACGAAACCCAACGTGTGTGTAGTATTGTTAAAACACAATAACAATTTGTTTTTCCTTTCTCTATTCTTTTCGACTATAGTCTACGATATTCTCCTCGAGGCATTTCAGAGGTTTGGCATTTGTTGTGAGAGAGTTTACGCTCGTTTTGAAATTGAAATCACCTCGGCGGCGGCGGCGGTGGATACTGTACATTTGTTCGCGCATATTGTGCAAAGTGTAAATGCGTTTTGTGTGAAACGTCGTGTAACTATTATATGGCCATCGCGAGTGCCTATTTGAAAAACGAAACATTTTAGTTGACATTTAAAAGCTTGGCTTTAGCTCGAAGCTAAGTAGTATTTCAAACCGTATACACCCTGATCGTTTCGTTAAAATATATGAATTAATCGTGTCATTTTTCAACGGTCGAAAAGTTGCTCCGAACGTAAAACGTGTGTATTTTTCAAAACGTAAATAATATAATATATTTATACTTGACGGATACTCGAACAATTAGTCGTTTCGCTATATCCGTTGTACAATACAACATGTATGAATAGATTTTCAATGACATTTTTTTTTTCCCCATTTAAATTGCGTTTTATATCAATTAGTCTTATTTAGTCATCATTGGAGGGGTATTATGATTATTGTGTGTACTAGTTGTGGCGTAAAAATAATAATTTAAAAACAATTAGCCCCAACGGTATAGTCAGGCAGTATGTTTATACACACCTGCAGTGTACAAAAGAATTAATTACGATTACTTACGGTAATTGCATAATAACTAAATCTCAAGGTCGATTCAGAAAAACAACGGGTGAAAACAAGAGACGTTTGGGAATATTGTATAATAATTGGGTGCGAATATGTGTGATTGAGTGGAGGACTGAAAAGGACTCGGTGAGTATAATGAGTAAGCATACGTATACGAGAACACGCGTGGAGATAATGAATGAGAATGAGGTGATAAAAGTCACGGTTGTGACTCACCGTTGTGTGGTGTCAAGTACAAACAGATGAATCACCTCGCAACGACGACGACGATTTGAACCGAACGAGAGGGAATAGTATATTGTTATTATCATGTCTGCCTGATGAGTAAACGTACGAAATAAGTCATAGTTTTCTTACAGAGTTACGCGCGTGTTTCTAAACACTTGTTCGAATAAACAATGTAATTTTTATTTACTGCCATATGTTATTTTCACAATAGAAATAACCGTGGACAATCGATACGAATAAAAAGCGCGCGTTCTTTTCAGTTCCCAGTTAGTTCGAATTTGAAATTTTATCGACAGTTCGAGTTGAATCAAATTCAATACGTGTCGATACAAACATGACTAGAAGTTTAAGCCAAATGTTTTGATCGGCGATCTTTATAAGTAGATACTTAGACATCTAGAGATTCTGGGTAAAAAGTTTCCTTATATTTTATTTGAAATTTAAAGAAAAAAAAAACTATCATAAGAGTATCTCTAGGGTGTCGCCGTAGGTTTTTTGTTTAGAATTTAACGCACTACTATAATAGTACTACACACGGAATAATAGATAAAATATATTAGCCAAAACGTTCGTAAAAGTAATGGATTTCGTCATTTTTTAAACTTTAAAAAAAAAGAGACATTATTTTCTTGTTTTTTTGCTCTTCGACATTTTTTTCTCTATATCGTGTAAAAACTATCGATAAAAATAACCCGTCTTAAGCGTCCCACCTGTGTCCGATTTCCAATCAAAAAAGTTATTGCTTAAACTTTTGGCGCAGAATTGCCACACAAAACTTGTCGTGTTTCGCCCGGAATTTAAAATCGTGTTTGACATTATTTTTTATCGCAGCAAAATATCAATTTATCTTTAATTATGAGTGGTTTTTCTTTTCGTATAGATAAACGGTTTTTTATTTTCAAATATAACGTCTCATATTGTTGATTTAACATTATCGAATCAATAAAAATATGCCTTATTAATATTGTCGCTCGCTCGTACTATATGATATAATTTATTTTAAATATAAATAGTTTTTTTTTTTTTCAATGTCAATTGTGTTTATTCTTTTGCAGCGAACATACCGATGAGGTTGGAACAATTGGGAAAGTCGGTACTTTCCGAACTCGACGGTAATCCGCCCATATGGATCACGAAGAAAAGCGAGGAAGAGATCTATGTCAATCAGGCTAGAGTGGTTTATCATTTGGCCAATTACGAGCACACCAATTCGGTCGGAAAACCTCAGGTGAGAATAATATTGCCCACAATAATCGAATACGCGTGAGAGATGATAACTGAATTTTGTCAAAAAGGTGTTGCACGTTATCGATCAAGTGCTACAACCGTTGCGGCTGAAGAAGAACGTCAATCAAGTTGTCTACAACCCTAACGCGTGGGAATTCATGGAAAAATCGGAATACTTCGATTTAGACAGTTACCACACCAAGTAAATAATAACGATTATTAAAAAATATTTGAAAAAATACGTCAAATTCGTTGATGATTTTTCTCGTGTACATTTTAGTAAGAAAATACAACATTTTCCCCCTTTTTTTAACATTCGTTGATATCTAAGCGAATCGATTCAAGTCTATAAAATTAATGTATTAAAAAAAAAAAAAATCGCTCATTTATTCGTAGTGAGAATGTATACATTTTGAATAGAAAACGATATTATTAATAATTGGCCGTTTGCAAGATAGTTTGAAATGCCGAAAATTATTATTTGATGACTCATCTCACTCGAATAGCGTTCAAGAATTATTGTTTACAATTTTTAAAAATTTATCCCATATGTTTACCCGAATGTTATAATATTTTTTTTCTTTAATCGACGACATCTACAGTACGGTTATTACAAAACGTACAGATTTATTATAAACCGTTTGATTTGTTTAATATTTTTATTCGAAAATTTGATTATAAATAGTTCCACTGTACTATGTTCTGATTATTGTTTTCGACGGTAGCAAAATTCGTCGTTTGTGAAAATTAACCGACGACGTAGAATTTTCAACTTATTTACGATTTTCAATGTAGTAAACTCGAAATAGGTCACTAAAATCACTATAATTACTCGACGACGCGGTTAATTTTATTAAGACGAGGAAATTCGTTACGAAAGTTCGCGACGACGACGACGACGACGACGACGTTCGTCCGATTTAACGGTACATATTATAATATCATTTAATCTCGTGTATTTAATTTTACTGGATAAATTAGTATCTTATATATTGCGATAAATCGATTTTTCGTGTACGGTAATTTAGAAAATTAATTTTCAATACAGAGTAAGTCAGCGCGCTATAAGTCAGCCCGCTATAAGTTTTATGAAACGCAGTCGAGTTTTATATAATATTCTAAAACACACGTACGGGCGTCATCTGAAATTGTCTCCAAGTCGAATGGAGACATGTCGTCTCTTCGTACGACTCATTTCCTTTTGTACCATTTTTTTTTTTTTAATTACATTTAATCATTTACGCTTCGGTCTTTTACACCCACTTTGAAAGCATGTTTAATTAGCTTGTTGAAGATCGTCCGTACCACCAGGAGCATACCACGCATTTCTCTACTCGTGCATCCTGTTATTATCGTTGGCAAATCGTCGAGTGCAGATCACGCGGCGTTTATTTCTTATCTGCAGTATAATTGAGTAATTTATACGTTCGGCCTATTTATCGGGGAAATAAATGATTAATTCGAAACGTCGCCGTCGTCGTGCTTTGAGCTGCTGAAATTTCAAAAACTAATACAAACCGAGGACGTCGTCGCGGTTTTTTCTTCTCTCGTCTGCCTCGTATACGTATATAATACGCGCGCGCGTAGTTGATCATTTTCAATGAAAAAAATAGGTTTTGTTTTATATTTCTCGCGCGCTCGTAAAACACTCGAGTTTCCCGTTGGCCGACCTTTTTTAAAGTTTAAATGCACACAGTTAAATCCTTAAATCAAACAAACTCGCGCGCGGTATTATAATACGCGTGTTGGTTGTTTGTTTTAACGAATTCGGGGTTTTTAATTTTCAAACAGTCGTTTATTAATTATTATGGCCGTGCAAAAAATATTTTAGAAATATAGTAGTCGTCCCGTGGGAAGTTTGGAAATAATTCATTCGTAGTTCAAAAAAGTTCGGAAAATATTGCGGGCGCGACCGATCTCGGAGCAAACCAAAATGGAAATATTATTTAAAATGTAAATGTATGGTAATATTATTGTTGAATTGAAATTTAACTCTCGGCGAATTTCGGTTAATCTTCTTGATTATTTAACTAAAATCGTTCGATTCGAAATTGATTATGTCGTAATAAAAACACATGTACACATACTGAAACAAGCGAAACAGATTGTAATCAATTTATAATTTTTTAAATTACGAAGAACGTATTGTTCAGGATTTATTGATAGGTATAATATTGTGTTTTAAATTTTTACTAATTCGATTTTTCCTTTTTTTTTTTTATAGCATTTTTCTCCAACGCGTACAAAGTTTGGAAAAGAAAGGTGTATTCTCAAATCAAGGTGGACACACATTTTTCATACCTGTCGATGAAGTTGCCAATGTAAGTATTTTATTATTATTATTATTATTACTTTTTTTTTTTGTAAATCCAACGCTCTTTTGTTTTAAGTTTTATTACGCGTATTCGTCGTCGGAATATTTTATTGTCCGTTTTATACGCACAAAGACGTCACGGGGTATATAATTCTACACTTTGGCAGTAAATAATTTTAAAAATATAGACGTGAAATATAATATTACGTACTCCGTTCTGTATCATATTATATTCGAGTGTTTCATAAAATAAACTATGCCATTACGGTACACAACACGATCACGAACTATCATTTTAAAGGTTATTCGAGTACGTTTAATTCACGACAGTAAAATATTATATTATTCATCACGACTGTCTCTTTTGGATCTGTGTGTTACACTTGAAAAAACAAAAAAAAAGTAGAGTACCTTTGAATTTGAATTTCTATAGGGTAACGCGTCCATTTGATCAATTCGATGAGTATATTTCACATCGGATTTATTATTATTATTTTATATTTGCATAAATTAAAAAAAAAAAAAAAATGAAATAAAAACACCGCGTTGGAAAAAGTTTTTGGTATTTTCATTGTCTAAAATTCGTGGGAGTCATTAGCTTTCACTGTTTTCGAACGTTGTTATTAGAGTTGGTAAGCTTTAATTTTTGTAAATACGCCAGGCATTACCTACTCAATTACCGATATTACATCGTATATAGTTATCCAGCGCCATTGTTAATATCGTGACTGAAGTATATTTCTTTAGAGAACATTACCATACCAAATTGTTTAAATAATTGAGGGGGGCTTGAGGTGGAAAAGAAGAAAAAAAACCATTTTGAAATTAAAATAATGTATCCAACTTTGAAATTGTGTTTTGTTAAACGCTTTTATTTTTTATTAACGCCTCGAAATTATCCAAATTTTACCAATTTTAAGTTTATAAACAATAATTATATTCTAGACGATATAAAACTATTTGTTGAAGATAAAAATCGTACGGATTCTGAAATTATTTTCATTGCATTATTGCCCGGAGCTGTTTAGACCGATAGTTTTGATGAGAACAATCGACTGGTCGAAATTTAGCCGATCGGTTTGATTAATGTTTTACTTTCCTTGTTTTAGCATCCAAAAGTCAGACCTGAGAAAATCGACGCGAAAGTGATTGACGCCCACATTATCCCTGATAATGTATTGTTTTTGGGACCGACCAACGAGGGCGAGCAGTTCGAAACCATGGCGTTTACCGACATGCTCAAAGTAGTGGCGTTTTTATCGAAAGCCGAAGAAGGAGATAAAACCAAATGTAAGTTGAGTTCAACTGAAACTCGAGTTGTCGATCGCGACTTAAAAACACATTTGTTCTATGTAGTACACAAGTACAAATTATTAAGTTAATGTATAATTTTTTTATTTTAATCCGATAATATATAAATATTTAGTAATGAAGCTCTACTAATCCAATTTACGAAACATACTGTAACAATAAACAATATTCAAAATAAAATATCGAAATGATATTATCATCTCATAATATCGATTAGAACGAAATATTTATAACGTTTAGTGTTATAGTTGTTTATGTAATATACACACGTACACTTTTGATAAATTTATGTGTAATTTGTTTTGTTTTTTCTCGTAGATTTCGTAAGCAGCGACACTTTAATCAGCGGTGATGATGCCCACCCCACGGGAGCTGTAGTGGCCGAAATCGTTAAAGCTAATATACCTGTGAAAAACGGCGTAGTGCATTTGATCAGTAGGCCGTTGATGGTTGTAGACAACACCGTCAAAGAATTCATCGAGGTCAGTGTTAATGATTTCTATAATTATAAAAATTTTTAAAAATGCTAATGATTTAAATTTTGTTTTGTTTCATATATTTGACGTTCATTATTTGGAAAATTACACAACAGTCGTACAAGGTCAGTAAACTTTTTGTTCGATTAAATATTAGTTTCTATATAGGCGTTTCGCGGGCGCAAATATCTCAATCTTATCGTCTATAAAAAAAGATTCGGATATATATAGTTGAAATTATAATTTCAATCGTATCTGTTATGCCGAGTTTTTTTTTCGATGGATCGGGCATAACTTAATTCAGAGGGACATGGTTTGGAGGAGGGTTCTTCATTCTCCTTCTCTTGGCCTCTATTTATTCCTTCCGCCATTGTTCGAAAATTAATTTTATATTATCAAAAAATTACGTTTAAAATGTTATTTTGTTATTAGGACAGAGACAACGGTATCTTGCATAGATTCTACGAGGAGATCGTGAACTCTGGCGAAGGCTTCTTAGATCAACTCGCCAACATGCGAAACTTTACCATTTTCGCACCTTCCAACGAGGCGTTCGATGACCAATCCATCCAGCCGTACCTGAGCAATCGTACTTACATCAAGTCTTTGTTAAACTTGCACGTTGTCAATAAACGGCTGTCCATCGAAGACATCGTCGCCGAATCGATCGATAAGGTATGCGATTTTTTCTATTTCTCATAGTTCCAGTAGATTTGTTTTATATTTCTCACTATCTTATTACGTCTTCTCTCGGTTTCTTATATACATATATATATATATAGTATTTTCAATTTTCTATTAGTTTTGCAATAATATTTACAAATATAATATAATTTACTGTCTTTTATCATTGATTTTATTCTACACTTCATTATTATAACAATTTTAAGTAAACTATATGATATACATTTTATTACATTATTATTATTATTATTATTAGTTTATTTACTTTGGTTGCGGTTTTTGTGATTCGCTGCAAGTGAATCGTGAAAGAATATTATACTTATTTCACAGATACGCACTTACTTTCTAAACAGTTTATCTCGATTCGCGAAAATATCGAAATCGGTTATTTATGCAAACAATTTTCAATTTCTCCTAACGCTTTTTCATTTAGAACTAGGACTGAAAATTAAATATTAGAAATTCTCTCGGACTTGATTTCATTACAAACAAATTACATTGTCTGTACTTTATTACGTATATTTTTTATTTCCAATATAGGTATGTAATAATTACATTATCTCATGCGGTCCGTTTGTTAATTTTATTTAAAATTACATCCAAAACTAGGTACTCGCACTAAGAACATATATTTTCTTTTATGTGACTGTATTTCTATCAATATTTCTTACGCCATTCCGTTCGTGGTTTAAACGGATACATATTACCTGTCTGTCGATACCGTAAGTATTAGAGAGATAATAATACGAGGGCTTATTCACTCATTATTACTAAAACGCCGTTCGAGTACAAACCAATTAATAAATCAAAACGTGTATTATTCGTTACATTTTATCATATTGTTTTTGCCGCTTCTCCAAAATTCCAATTAATAGACCTTGGGGTATTAACTTTATTGTCATCGATATAAAATGTAAATTGTCCCCGAGTTGATATAATAACGAATCTATTTTATGTTTTCGATACAGAAATTAATAATTTTTCTAGGATTTAAATTTACTGGGAAAATAATGAAATATTTATATCTTTTCTTTTTCATCTCTATTCTCCGAGAAAAAAAACCTCCCAGAACTCCTCTACTACTGCGGCAGCAGTAGATGGTTTTCGTAAACGCATTTAAACGTAAACATTATAAAATACCAATTATTTGTCTGTCAGTATCCGCGACACCATTTCAAACTCATGCTTTTATTTACCCGAACAGCAGTTTCGCGTACTTAACAGTAATTACGTCGTATTTATTTTTATTGTAATAGCATGTGTGTGCATGATTTTGATTTTTGTTTTGTTTGGTTTTTTTCCTGTCTACAATGGATCAGCGCTTTCAGGTTCCCACCGAGGTGCCCCGCAAGGACCTGTTCTTCAACGTGATTACCAGCGGTAAAAACCGCACGCTGACCCTGGAGGGCGGCGGCGTAAATGCTACCGTGGTTCAGGCCAACTTGGCCGCTACCGACGGCATCATACACATCATCGACCACGTGCTAGGAATTCCGTCGTCGACTGTCGACCGCAAACTGGCCACTGACCCCTCGCTCAAGTGAGTGTCTCCTGAAATAATAGCGTGTGTGTGTAACCGTTTTGCGCATTGTGTTGTGCATCTTCCCGACTATCCAACATCGCGGCGCTGGCCAGGCGAGTTCACGGTGAATTACCGCCCGTCGACGAATATTTGAGAATTTCCCATTACTCGCAACGACGACAACGTCGCGCGTATTTCGGTACCAGATTTTTTGTTTTTTTTTTTTTCACTTTCCTTTTTATGTTTGTTATTAATTTCGATTAGATTTCGGGACAGTATCGTGTGACCCACTGGCCCCACTGGGCCAATTTCCCAGTGGGTCAAACCTACCATGTAATTTCTTAATGTATTTGACGAAAATGTTTTCATATTTTGTATACTGTCAATATTATTGATCACACATACGAGTATTTGTTATTTATAGACCATTTTTATAATAGTTTTTATTAACGGTTTTTACAGTGACACCAACTATCTCGGCCAAATCTCTTCGCTCAATAATCTACTTGGCGACACCCAAAAACGATTCACCTATTTTGTACCAAGAGACACAGCATGGAAAAAACTGGCCATCGATCAACCCTCTGTGTACAAAAAGTTGTTCATGCCAGAGTACTCGAACTTGGTGAGTAATAATTGGTTTTCGTTTGGATTTTCGATTTTAATTGTTTGTAATTCTCTCGTATAGGCTCGTCAAATTTTGGAACGCCATTTGATTGTTTCTGAAAAAGCATTCACAATGGACGATTTGAAGAAAGAAGCCAACAACAGTAACAATTTATCTATAAAACTACCCACTGTACGCGACGTTTCCATGTACATCAGGATCAAAGATGTACCCGAAGAAGGTATATCTTTAATCTATTAGAATTTGTGATAAATAACTTTAATAAGTGTAAATTAAAGTGCATGGGCGAGTGCAGTGATGTACCTAATATTTATGTACTCTGGGCCAGTCTAATTCGTGAGAGATGAAGTCTGTATAACGTCAACCAAATATACTTTATTTCAAATAAGTATATATTGGTGTTTGCGCATTGCGTCTACACCCACGACAGCTCGTACCCTAATGACCTCTCCCCTATTGGCCAAAATCAACAGCTAACATAGGGAAAACAACCCAAATACTCCTGACAAAAGTCGAGCTAAGTGGTTACCAAAGGGGACTGCAAAACAAAAATTGATTCAACGGCTTGTATATTATCGTATGTATAATAAAGCCGCCACGAGTTTCCTCACTATTTACTTGTTTCATATTTTACTTTCTATTTTCTATTTCTATACAAAGTTATAATTTAAAACATTACTCTAAAACATAATTATATTAAAAAAAAAAAACTGTTGTCTCTTGTAGTTATAAAAAAATAGGGCCTATCGAGGAAAAAACCTATGAGATTTCCTCTCAAAGTTCTAAGTGTGGAGGCCTGGAGATATAAGTGTTTACCAGAAATTTCGATTTACTACAACATTTATTCAATAAAGATTGTGCAAAAAAAAAAAATTACATTTATATATTTAACAGTTTTGCATTATTAACATTGATGTCTGTCATTGTTTCAGGTTACTCGATTGAATGGCGAAATGAATGGGTACATGTGCACCGTGCCGATGTCCGTTGCACAAATGGTATTATACACGTGATTGATGAAGTTCTCATCGATGAAAACGATATCGAAGTAAACGCCGCTATCGCTACCAGTTCAGCCACTGCGTTGATGTTGGTCTTTGTCCAATGCCTCGTGTTCTATTATTTCAACTAGTCAATTCTTCTCAGCTGGCGTGTCTTGTATGCGGATCACCCTAAAATGTGTTACACGGCGGTGGGTCTCTAAGTTTCCCACCCTGTTGTTTTCACTAAAACATATATAGGACCTGCCGATAACGTTTAACATTATTAAAATATCCTCATTCCTCATACGACACGTTTTTGGTTCTATCCAAGCGAAAAATTAGATACCATTCGAATTGTACCCAATTATAAAACGGACAATGTATTTTTATTTCCTTTAATATTTAAGTTTTTATAAAGAATCTCCCTTCAAGTATTTTTTTTTTTTTTTTATTATAAGCTTGTGCCTGATTAGTTTTATATACACATATATACATACATATATATATATATATTTATATTATATACCCGTATATAATATATACTTATATATATATATATATATTTATTATAATATACAAGGTGACCCGTTGTGTTCTCTCGTTTTTCCGTGTTAGCTATGTGGAAAAACATCTGGACATCATACATCCTGTATATGCGTACATAAGTAACTTGAATTTCGTTTGCATTTGTTAACGCCAGTTTATCCTCTCTTCTTCGCGGGGAGTGTAGGACACATAGTCTTTCTGTAGAGAGGGGACGATTTCGGTCAGGTTTCGAATGTAAATTCGCTTTTTAAAATTGCACGGTTATTATGCATTTTGCGTGAACGCGTCAATATTATTTCACTCTACGAAAATTACCCCGTATTAATGTATTCCCATACACACACACACACACACACACACACACACACATCGTTTCCATTACCTACCTTAAAAATAATCGACTAAAACATTTAAAAAACTTAAAAACAAACGAATCTCGGTAAAAATTTTGGGAATGGCTACATCATAAAATGTAAGTCAAGCGGTTTTTATTAAAATCAAAAGGAAACGCATAAATGAGTCTGATAAAACAAGATAATATATCGATTATTTCACGTGTTGAGAAATATATACATATATATATGTATTTTTTTTTTTTAGACCAAAATATTTGATTTGTAAATACTGAACATGGTATGATAATAGGACTAAATAGTATTAAAAAAGTATATATATACATATATATATATATGTATACATACATACATACATATATATATATATATATATATTAATTATGTATGCCTTATTATAGTTCAAAATAAATAATTTGTTATTCGTTAAAAAATATTATTTGAAAAAAAAAAGACAAAACTAGAATTAATAATAACAATAAAAACCCCATAGTTTCTTTTTAAAATCTTATTCTATTAATATATATATATATTATTATAAGTTATATATTTATACATGTGTAAATTGTAATTTGAGAAACATTTTAATAGGAGAATTAAATACTATGTTATATATTATATATACACACATATATATATATATATATTATATAAAATAGAAAATAATATCTTGTTGAATTTATAGAAAAAGTTTACGAAAATATAATAATCTCGTCCTTTCAATTTAATAATTATAATACTATACGATAATAATTATATTACATTATAAATAATAACATACTGTATTCGGCGATCACCGATGATTATATTATATTATATAGTTCATTGACGCTTGGTGTCTATTTTATGTTTTTTTCTACGATGTTGTTTTCGAGTGGAAAACGTAAACCAAACAGTAGGTAGGGTTTTTTTTTTTGTTTCTAGATTAATGACGATTGTTCATATTATAATATTTTAACGGCTAAGACATGAAAAAATAAGAGTAAAAGAAAAAAACAACAAACAATTTATTGGTGTAATTTTGATATTGTATTGAAAAAAAAAAAAAAAACAAACAAAAAAATTGTACGACTGCTTTTCATCTGAATAAGAATGTAATACGGACGCGAACTTTTGGTGAAAAAAAAAAAAAACAACCGTCTTTGTTTATATTTTATTAACAATTTATTAATGACTGTATATAGTAGAATTATGTGTTAAACGATTTTTTTTTTTTTTTTTTTGAATTTTTTTTTGTAATTACGGTTGGAGTCCCACTGCTATATTATTTTTTTGTGTACCATATTTTTTATTATTATTATTATTATTATTATTATTATTATTATACCTTAATAAATTATATGAAACGTAATTTCAACGACCTGCACCGACTAATAATAATAATATTATATTACATAAAAGCGTTACATTAAGATGTTTAAAATTTATTTTTATTTTTTAATTTTTAGTTACATTTTCCGTTTCGAATAAGTGTATAAAGTTTTGGCACCGAGGCTTGTGTGGCCACCAAATGAATGAAATACGGTCAGTTATATATTATGTGTATGCGCTGAGTTTATGATATTACACTCTTAAATCATAATTTATATATATATTATAATTTTTTTTGTTTTATTATTTTTTTTTTTTTTTAATGCTCGCAACGTTATTATCGTAATTATTATCTACTCTACTGCATACAAATACATCATGTAATCTAATGTGTATTTTTTTTTTTTTTTTTGTGAAATAAATAAACTACCAATATTACAATATATTAATATCGACCAAGCGTGTGTTAATTCAACAGCAAACCAAATTCAACATCCTAATTCGGCAGTTAACACACGGCTCCTGTGATCCGAGATTCCACACACGTCATATCCATCGCTCTGAAACTTTGTGGAACACGACAAGTTATGCTTATCGGGGCTCTAATCCTATATAGCATTAATCGATTGTTTTTTGTTTTTGTTTTTTACAGTCGCCTGAAATAAAAATTATTTTGATAAACACAACGTTCTATTCGGTGACAGACATCTGAACAACTCCATAAGAATATTAAAGAAAATAATTTGCGTTGAAATTCTGTAGTCATTCTCAGGTATGGCAGAAATGCCCTTGTAAATCGTTTTTTCTTTTTACCTTTTACTCGGTTAAAAATAATTACACTTGCCACAAATTTTTTATTTTATAAGTCAATATGAGTTCATATTCGAGAAATTTCTAGTGTTATGAAATCTGAGCTCCAGTTGAAATTATCTTGTAATCCGAAAATTGAGTAGAAAAAAAAAACCTGCTCGAACTATGTGCGCGCACCTCCTGTAATTATTGTATTATTAATTTACCTGATGTTTTCTCAATTAAGTTTCAATATTCAAAGAAATTTAATGTCACATATTTATATACGCGTTTTGATTTTAAATATGACGCTCATTAGATAGTTTGTCAAAGAGTTCTATTTCACTTTGCAGACACACACATTTATGTACCTAATCTTTTTGCCATTGAACTTTAGTGCCGACAACGAGGTGTCCAAAAATATCCGGCCCGGTAGCAAAACACAGATTGCTAGTTGTCCGTTGAGCGCTAAGCTCGAGAATCAAAAGGGTTTGAAATCGATTGTTTTGCCCCTGTTGATAAGCAGTGCCAGACTCAGAATTGTGGAGGCCCTCCCGGGTCCATCCTTTTGTCGTAGCATTATTTCTCCATTGATTATTAAAACATCGCATGTCGGTACAAATGCGTTTGTTGTAATGCGATAATAATATTATAATGTTTTATTCAAACGGTTAGTCGAAAAGTTTGTAGTTATATTTAAATATTTTGACTTTATTTTATTGTATAAACTGTCAATGAATAATGTATATTTTCATCCCTTATATTTATCAAGTGCCTACTCTTTTGCGATTTTGCTGTCGCATATTTTTCGACCAACTATTTACCTTTAAAGATTTGATCGCGTCACTTAAATAAAAACTCAACCGAGTGAGGCAGTACAATCGACTTGAAGTTTTACAATGAAGTTATTATGAGTCATGTTATGAAAAATAATATTCTTCATTACAGTATGATGGTAACATAGACCAAATATACGTCAAATGCCATGTAAAAGTTGGAAAAAAGTTCAGCGTAAATTGTTCTCCTTCATTAGTGGTATGTAAAAATTAGAGTATTTATTATATTATTATATTATGCAAAGTATAAATGTAAATTTTTACAATTTCGATAATTATTAAGTACATTTTTATCAAAATTTTAGTTTCAATAAGTACCCAAAACGAATTACAATTCACTACGTTCGCAGATAATTGATACTTAATATTTTATTTTTAAAAACCAAGAAAAGTAAGGTTTTTTCATTTTATTTGATATTTAAATATTTTTATCTTATTGTTATTAATTTTTTTTTTACTGTTTATTTAAAATTATTACACAATCTTTAGGTACATAAAATGTAGTACTATAAGCATATAAGAGATGAATTTATACAAAACAATAACGGCTTGAACTGACTTGTGGCAAGAACCATCCAGTTGGGCGTGAGTTTTTTTCTTATTTAAACTAATAACATAAAAAATATTTTTAAATTTTACGATAAAATTTTTAAAAGTCCCAATAAAAAATATTAACAGAACATTGGAATTTATTATTATGGTTCAAAATTCATAATCCTTTATCCTTTATATTAAAAGAACAGGCCTTTTTTATGTTTCCATTTTGTGACGACGCTATTTAACTTTTTTCCAAGTTTTTTTCACAGAGTCGTCGTTCCAAATACCTTCCCGATTTTCAAAATGTCGCTTTTAAAGGGTCGAAATCGGTAAAAATAATATTATATAAAAATGAATCCCTATTTAATAGGTATCCTCATCACGCGCAAACCGATTTAACTATTTATTTTTTTTTGTTGTGTTTGTTATTGTCAGGAGAAGGATCTTACCGAAAAAAAAAATTAAGAAAATTAACCCTAGGAGCTAGATAGGTAAAATGTGTTAAAAATGGAAAACGTTATTTCTCGATCGTATTTTTTTGAAACTTAGCACACATGGTAATGAAAAAATCTACTGACTCATTTTTCAAAATTCAACCCTTTTACCCCTTGTAAAAGGTGTTAAAAATGTAAAATGTAATTTTTTGGACAGATTTTTTTTTGAAACTTAGCATACATATTCTGTATAAATCAAATAATGAAAAATCTATTGACTCGTTTTTCAAAATTCGACCCCACAAGGGGGTTAAGAATGAAGATCGTTATTACTCCCTCATGCCGGGCTAGATTTCGTGATGCAACGATCAGCGAGCGCGTGGTAATTTGCATTTTATACAAATAGATTATGATGTCATTAAAAAACCCGACGATCTTTACCAAAAGGTAAACGATTTTGCAATATCATATTATTGCATAACTTTTATCGAAATCGCGTGCGTGCGACGAACAATAGAACTTTTTTCATTGGACGGTACAACATTGGCCGGCCTCTTTTTTGCTGCTATTCAAATCAACAACAGTCTATTGGTTTTCGTGCGATTTTACTCGGCAAATATAAAATCGTCGTGAATGACAATATCGTGTTACCGGATTTCGCTGCAGACACCGTGGCATTTCGTCTCGAGCTTTCGGCGGTTGCGGCAATCCCGTGCCGTCGTCGTCGTCCACGCACGCGCACAGTGTGTTTGCGAGAAATTAACGGGAATATTAATGCTAGTATTATATTAATATTATGTATAATTTATAACGCGTGAAATGAAATACGGACAGTGCTCTACCCTAACTGCTTCACACCATTTTGCACACGATTACAAAGCGGTGTCACGCGAGTCGTGGCTGTGCGGTAAAACATCGCCGTAATTTCATTCCGACGACGTCCCGATTTGTTTACGTACCGTCGTCGTCGGTGCGGTGAGAATTCATTGAGAAAACTGATTCGATTTGTAAGGTCATGTTTCGACACACCGTGCATATACACCTGATGTTACTCAGATGTTATACTTTCTCACTAATTTTTCACTTTTTTTATTTTATTTGTTTTTATTTCTTAGGTGACGATTTGAAATATATTCGATTCATTGTCGCGGCGACGACGTTCGACGAGAGATCCGAAATGAACGCGCCGACAACAAATTCGGAACACAATTTATCGCACTTGGTACTTGTGTTTTTATAAAAACCATCTCGTTTTCCATTATATACACGTCTTTAAATGTATCCGAATAAAGCATTTTGAATCAATTTAATTTAGCACATCATACAACTCACCTTACGATCGCCTCACGATCGTCCGAAACTATTACTATACGTGCCCGAACCTTTATGAAAAACAATAACGTTCTCGACAAGTCGAGAATTAGCTAAACTGACGTCCCGATTTGTTTACGTACCGTCGTCGGTGCGGTGAGAATTCATTGAGAAAACTGATTCGATTTGTAAGTTCATGTTTCGACACACCGTGCATATATACACCTGATGTTACTCAGATGTTATACTTTCTCACTAATTTTTCACTTTTTTTATTTTATTTGTTTTTATATTTCTTAGGTGACGATTTGAAATATATTCGATTCATTGTCGCGGCGACGACGTTCGACGAGAGACCCGAAATGAACGCGCCGACAACGAATTCGGAACACGGTTTATAGCACTTGGTACTTGTGTTTTTATAAAAACCATCTCGTTTTCCATTATATACACGTCTTTAAATGTATCCGAATAAAGCATTTTGAATCAATTTAATTTAGCACATCATACAACGACTCACCTTACGATCATTCGAAACTATTACGTGCGTGCCCGTGGACCTGTATGAAAAACAAAAGCGTTCTCGACAAGTCGAGAATTAGCTAAACACGATGTTGCAAGTCTTTTAAATGGAAACAACTGGAGCTTAAAAGCTTAAATCGGGAAATTGCCGTACAGACTTCGCGTTGAATTCAAAACACGCCTTAGAGAAACGTCAGTACACTACCAAATACACGGACATCGGCAGTACCAGTGGGCACGGGGACTTGTTAAAAAGTTCAAGTCGAGAAAACAGAAAATGTTCGCAACTTTTCAACTGAACCGAGTAAGTTGATTTACCGACGACCTTAATATAGATACTTTGAGACTTTATTCGACCGTTTTATAATAACTATTTACGCGGTCGATTCGTAAAACGTTATAACTACGTATAATATAGATTGACATTAAAAATTTATTTGAAATTTACATGAGTTTATATGTATATTTTATGTGTCGTCTATTCAGCATGGATCCCCAAGTCGGTACTTACCTTTAAAGTTTTTTATTCGAACAATATTTTACGGATATATGTAGCCACTTTAGGTACCTACCTAATGCGTTTACCTAACAGAAAAACGGTTTTATCGCCAAACGAAACGGCAAAATTATTCAATCGCATAGTAATCGTTCGATAAATCACGAGTTTTTTTTTATTTTTTTTTTATTTTATCGACCATAAAAATAATTGTATTATTTTGTATAACGTTTTTCGAGTACTGGCACGCCGCGTTCTGTGTGATTATTGTTTGTGTATAGTCGAAACGACGATCGGATAGACGTTAAAATCGAAAAAAAGAATACCCCTCGTTTCCAGTCGACCGGCGCGATTTCACAATATAATAATTTATGTAGTTCGTAACAATATCGTCACGCAATCCGGTATATACCTAAAACCTACCTGCAGGTTATTGTTAATGCAATATATACGATGACCCCCGAGGTAGGTATTATTATTAAAATATAATGTCGGTCAACCGAAATGGCCGAGTTTCTTCTTCTTCGGCGCACGTCGTCGCGGCCGGTCGTAACCGAGCGCAAACGATATGATTTTCGTACGTCGCCGTCGTTTCTTTTATCCGTTTTATTTTATCTATTAGACGCGTACAGCCGTTCCAGATTTACGTAATTCACGTGTTCTTTGAAAACGCATTCGCTCGACGACGGCTATTCGCCCGAGGGGTGGCCCCGTGACGATTCTCTGTTGACGATAATTTTCTTCGTGCGCACTGACGAGATAAAACGAACGTTTCAAACGTTCGTTCTTTATTAACTCGATTTATTTCCATTTCGTTTTCCGACAAAAAAAAATAATTCGAAACCGAATTTCGAGGAGTTCGGTTTTACCGGCTTAAACGTTTGAAAACACCGTGACGATTGAGATTTATATAATGGTATTTTATATAATTCGATATATAGTTTTGGTTGTGGTTTTACGTATATTACGCGTATATCCTATTATCTGCTTATCGAGGGTCGATTTTGAAGTTTTCGTAATTGTTTAAATTTTAAAAAAAATTAAAAGGGTCAATTGATCAAGTCGTGTTCGTCGCGGGCGGTGAGCTAAAAATATAGGACGTTCCAACGTTCGAAACACATCAACATGTCAATGGCTGCAAATATGTGCGTTCAATTATTTCGCATGAACAGCGATCGATTGAAATGCACCTACATAGTTTGACCGGATGACGTAATGTGGAATAAATTCTGCGATATTAGTAGGCGCACTGGAAATCGATAAATTTTACAATGTTCAATATTTCTTATTCGACCGAAATAGTTTTGAAAAATAAAAATATACCGAGGAATGTCGAAAATTTAACGATTTCAATATAGTAGTCGGAGACTATTGAAATAAAATATATTTCTCATACAGTCTATGGTAAAAACCGCACAGACAGACGGAAAATAAATTAAAAACAACATCATAATGAAATCAATAAGAACAATCCTCGACAGGCACTCGGAATCCAAAAATGCAACGGGCGCGTTCAATAACAATAAACCAATTCGGATTTGTCAGAGAAAAAAAATCGGATCGATTGAAAATCACGACGTTTCCCAATCGGAATGTGTTTAAAAGGTTTGATTTAAATTCTAGACGATTGTTAAATCGACATTTTTTCCACGCCATTTTTTTTTTTTATTCTCAATGATATTCAAACGCCATAACCTTGTATAGAAAAAATTCGTTCGAAAACGTATGCAAACGGTTTATCAAGATTTTCCGGTGAAATTAAAAAATAAAAAAAACGAGCGTGGAAAAGTTCCGCTAGCCCTTCGTGTTCATCGGATGTAACCGCGGACGCGGTACCGTTAACCGTATGCTAATTCAATGCAAATCCGCGAGAATTTCCTGCTTCCCGAGATCGTATCAGCGTGATATATTATAATTAATTATTATAAAAACGTACTGCCAAAATTAGACGCCTATTTTGTAAGACCTTGTTTGTCATGAATTTTTAGATTCTGGGTGAAGCGAGGTTTTACAACGACGAGTGTTTTTTTATTTATTTATTTTTTTTTTTTTTTGTGCTTTTGACTAGATGAATTCGGAATCGGTCCACTTTTCAACTCCGCGGAGGGCTGCCGATAGAGAATGTTGCCCAAAACGTTGTCAATTTTAAAATTCCTTTTACAGTATTTTGGGAAAATCACGAAAAACCAACAAAATGTATGTATTTTTAACAAAAATTACAATCATAGAGAGACTCGAAATTTCAATCGAATACTTAAAATTATCATTTTCCAGAAATGGCATGATTTTTTCAAAAGATTTTCAATTTTTTTTTTTTTTTTTTTGCTTTTTATAGATGTTTGAAAATACCGATTGATCCACCGGAACTCGTTGGTTTAGAATCGTATTTCTACAACGAATGAGCTAGTATTCGATAATATCGTTGTTTGGGATCTCATGTTTATGATTGAAGCGCTAAATTGTCGAAAAAACAACAAAAGGTTAGTGTTCCGATAATTATTATTAAGTGCGAGACAATAGGGCACGGTCGATTGAGTATTATGAGTGTGTGTTTATTTTTGTGCGTACGACTGACTGTACAAACGAAAATATTTAAAATTTTACTGTTGTTCAAACAAAATTACTATAAAAATCGAAATATTTACTTGTTGCTATTGTTAATATAAAAAAAAATATGAAAATATAAAAAAAAATTAATAAGATTCAAAATTTCCGCGCTTTGAGCATAATTGGGAAACAATGATATACCAAACTTTGTCCACGGGTCGCGCTGCAATCGAGTATCTAGTGTTGTGAAACGTACTATATTATAGTATTAATATTTGTATTGTAAAATAAATACAATTCGTGTACGTGCGTGTTAAATCGTATAGATATACAAGTGGCGTATATGACTTTTATTTTCAACGCGTTACATTTTTTTTTCTAAAGTTTGGTCGACGTGTACACGTCGAATTTTGATTAACGTTAGAAACGCGGACGTTCGCGTGTCATTTCGTTTTTTATGTGGTGTTTATATGCGCCGAGTTAAATTCAAATTAATCGTTCGATCGTGTGTGTTGTAAGTATAATATCAGTTAGCACGCACAGTGCTCACTCGGAGCGTTTGTTAATTTTCAGTCGTTAAAAGTTGAGCGAATTTGAACGGTTTTTTTTTTTTCGTTCGCGTTGAACAGCCTATTTATTTTTTTTTTTGGTTCAGCTCACGTTAGCTTTTGTCCAAGTTTGCGATCACTTTGCAATATTTGACGTTCTACCGGGATTTTCGTTTCGAATTGTTCTTGCAGCGATTGTCACGTATGACATCCAACTCGCCGCCACTGTCCGTGTGGCATGGCAGGCTGTTGATTTGATTTAACATTTGTCCCACTAGATATTTTCTGGCGAACTTTTGAGCACGTTCGACAGTCTGCAGTGAAGAGAGCACTTTTCTCTATTCTAGGCGCAGTCAGTTTCTAACAAGATGACAAGGAGGCGATTGATCGTCGATCGGGTGATTTTATAATATATTTTTCGGGATTTTCGGATAATATTTCGTGTGGCGCGGTCGTTACGGGGGAATCGGCGTTTTACAAGACGTGTTAACTTTAATTTGAGTTGTGTAATTATATAGTTCGACTCGATCGGCGTATATACCGCGGTGTGTTATCGAGTTTGAAAGGTAAATTTGAAAGTCTAATAAAAATTGTTTTTTTTTCCGAGCCGGCTCCACAAAAGAAGAACGAATGAATTCTTCTCGGCGTAACTCGGGGCGATGTCAAAGTCCCGTGACTAAATTGTCACTTTGAAGGAGGTTGAAAGTTTCCCGTGTAAAAAGAAAGGTAGCGAATAAAAAATCACTAGTGCTCACCTAGTTGTTAGAATTTTTAATCAATCGTGATGATAATTTCAATAAAACATCGCGTAACTGAGTTCAGATGTTTTACGTAATACTACCCATCGTATGTAAATGTATAAATATATTTATTTATTTTTTTAATTTTCCAACGTCAATCACCCGTCACCCGTAACTCATCCGCGAGTCTTGTATCTCACCCTATTTCCTATAAAATATATTTTTATATTTAAAAAAAAAAAAACAAATCAGATAAATCTATATCGATAGTAAATAAAAATAAAATAAACAATCGGTGAAGGTCGTTTTGACTTTATCAAAAAAAAAAAAACCATCCTTGACTCTTCTAGGTTTTGTTGATATTTCTGATACCTTAATAATTAAATTTTATTAATAACAAAACAGAAATGTCTATGGGGAAAATTCAAGTTTTCAATCGACGATGATGATCACGGTCAAAGGAGTCTTTAGTATGGTATATTCACGAATTAATAATAATATGTACCAATCGTTTTGTATTATTTGATACAATACATTCGAGGCTAATCAATGTTTAAAAATTTTCAAATTGAATAGACCGAATAGGGAAGGCCGTTTCGTGTCATATCGTCCGTCTGGATTATCCGTGTGAACGTTATTTCAATCGAAAACAAAAGACGTATAGAGTCACGCTCGCTGAGACTTTTTTTTGTTCGTAAGTAATATCATATTTTAGATGGTATTTTTAGAGGTGTTTTATGAAAACAAATCTGTGTGGCATAACATTTTACTAGTATAGTAAGATTTTTCGCGTCCGCGCTCAAACGATAATGCTAATTGGTCTTTATTTCGATTTTCATAGTGAATTTTCGGCAGCAAATCTCGTTAGCGGCTACTATTGTTTATAACTCATTAAATATTTGTTATTTACTATTATTTTTACATTATAAGCTCTATAATATTTTCGTTAGTAATTTTATCGTCTAAATTTGACTATATGAGATATGAGATCGTATACTTAAGACCTTTGCTCACATTTTTTCCCCTTCTGTAATTGGTAATACATAAGGTAATACTTATGTTGCCTAGTAAGTAGAAAAAAAAAGCGATTAATTCTTATAGAATTTCAATTATAAATTAGCTGAAGGTAACTTGATTCAAATAAAAACTATTACAGAGCATTAAAACAATTTGTCCACACCTCCCCAACGGCGTAGGTAGCTAATAGACTCGATTAATAAAAAAGCATAGATCTTAACTTTTTGTATTTACATAATAATTGTATCAATTTAATTCATATAAAAGACATATATCAACACGTGCATTGAATCTAAACACGTAAGAATATAATAGGTTTTACTTTTAATTTTATCATTTATTAACATAATATTAAATTTTTATTCGAAATAATTAACAATTAAGTATTAATTTCCGCAGTGGATGTCTTGGAAACCCCCGCATGCTGCACGTACTGGACCACCGTGACTATAAGTCCTAGACTGTGCCCGACCGATCGAATGTAATTGTAGATTTAATGTAATACTCGAAGGTCAACGACACAGTACTTATTTGTTGGCAAGAATAATGTATAAAACATACACATAATAATGTCATGACGTACATTTGTTTTCACGGTACGAAGGAATAAGAAGGAATTCCCCAGTCTTTTTTATCGAACGTACGGCGAAGGATAGAAAAAGCGTTTTGTTTTTTATTATTATTATTCGTCCGCTTGCCTGCCGCGTACGTGACATTAGTTCAATTATTGAAGATTTCAGCGCGACAGACCTCTGACATCACACGTCCTTGCACTAACCTACATAATACAGTGTTATGTACGTTTGTTTATTTTTTTATTCGGTTTTTTCTCCGTTAAAATATTCATATCAAATTTATATCTGCAGATTTTCTCGTGCCGCGTGCAAATGCTGCATTTTTCAATAGACATTTACACACGTTTACGCACTAATAATAAATATAGATTATATCCGATCGATGTTGTTACTATATTCAAATGCGTTTAATAACGTAATACGTTTTTTTTTGTTGTTTTTATAACTCTTGAAAAGAGCGTTTCGATTATATTATTATCACAACTAAGAGAGCCAAAAAAAGTAGGCAGTAAATAAAACCGGTATTCTTTAGTTTTCCAGTAGTTTTTACAGAAATGTCCACGTCAAGCCGTCTGTGAACCGCTAATAAATAGTATGCGCGTGATAATTATTATTTAACACTATTGTTTCAATACTATATTATATTAATACTCTCGAGTAACGACGAATCATACATTTTACACAGAGATAAATCATTACATCATTATAATTACGTAGTAGACAGTGTATTTTTTACAAAAAATAAAACACCCAGACGTATAAAATTATACTACTAGTTGGTATTTTATATAATATTTTCCAATACATTCTCGCAGGGAAGATAAAAAATTTAAAAAACTAAAAAAATGTTCAAATGTTCCGATGTCGAACGTTGGGAATACATTTGACTAGACCGAGTTCGCTCAACCAGACCGCAAACAATAAAACAAAAGGAAATCAATACTCCGCGTCTTCACTGGTGTTTGCATTCATTTTATAAACAAATGTATTCACAAGCATTTATTTTGCATTATAAATCTAAAAAGAGATGTTATTTATTTTTCGCAATGGTGGGTTTTTTCTTTTCTTTTGTAGTGCCTATCTCTAGCGTGAAATATGTTCGGCTTGTTAAAATAATTCTCTGCTTTGGTTTCCTAAAATAATATTCTCTACTGTGATAATAAAACGTCGGCTTTTATACGAACCTTTTTATTTATTCAAACGCTTATTTTAAATAATGTCTGTAGCGTACAATCGATCGTGTTCGAGACTACTGTTGAATTAACGATTTATTATCAGATATTTATTCAATAATTTTGCGTCACTTGATTTTTCGTTTAAAATAACTATGTTTATGTTACAGATCAGGTTGGGCATGTCAATGGTTTTGGATTACTCGGTCAAGTTAAAATGTAGAAAATGCAAATAGATAGTTTACGACGACGGTAAGAATTTATTATTGAATGCTGAGAATGGTGATTTATAATTTTATTTGCGTACATAGTTATTATAATTATTAAATGCCCCGATAACTGCCAAAAAAAACGTGTTTTCACTGAACAATTTAGGCCGATGAAAAATGTAATTTTTTTTCTCGAAAAGTAGGCGTATTCATTGTGTTATTCTTAGAACATTACATACTGCTTATTTATACAAATTTAACTTCGTTGAAAACTTTGCAAATTTAACGCGCGTGCGAACAAATAATTATTGCTAATAGATATTCCTCTGTAAGCCTAGAACCGTGGTTTACAATTTAACGTTACTTTCACGCGTCAATACATTATACATTATACGTATGTAAGTTCGCTAAAATAATTGGTCCAAAGTAGTGCCAAAATTTTTATGGATATCGCGTTCGATTCCAAAATTCGTATGAAAAATAAAAGACAAAAAAAAAAAAACGCATACCATTTCCTATAATAATTATCCGTCTCTTATAAGTTAGCGAACTATTATCATTTCAACAGTTGGAATCTAATACTTAGGCGTCGTTCAAATAGTCGAACGGTTTAAATTTTTCGTAAACTGAAAACTGTTTCTCTATTTATCTATTTTTATATTTATTTGTATACCGATTAAAGGTTAGTTCGATTCATTTTTTTCCCCCCCATTTTAAGTAGAACGTTTATATTATTGGTGTGGTTAACAGTAAATATCCATAGTGACATCAGTGCGTGGATATTTATACGTATTACTTGTGTGTGTGTGTTAATACGATCGACTTGACGAAAACGAATCGGTCCACAATGATGCAATTTCGAAAAAGTGTGATTGTCGTACTTAAAAAAATAAAATAAAAGACAATTAAGCGCGCGTCGAAAATATATAACATAATGTGTCAATATTAATATGTTTAAAGACTTTTAAGGCGATGAAAAAACCGAAAACGTGTGTTGCATCAATAACTGTTATTTTTAATACGTAATCGTTGTCCCGGATCTTTCGTTCAAGGTCTCCGCGAAACACTGCACAATATTATGAGTGCAATCGGAACGCGCACTATGACTGCCATCGTAAGTAATCCGAATAACCTACTACGAATGTCTGACTCATTTCGATAACGTTTATCGATAAATCTCAACCACCCACGTGCAATTTCTACTACTACTACTACTACTACTACCTATACTCGTCAATTGCAAGCACTGCGTTTGAGAATGAAAACAGAAACGCCTTGATAAAAAATCTCTTCTGAAGGTCTTGGACTTTTCGTCTGCGGCGTTGTTTTGACTAGTGTTACGAATGTGAACGTTTCAAAACGGTTATTCCGATCCGGTGGCGCATCCGGAATTTCAATACCGCCGAGCGTCGTTCGGAATTAAGTCTTCGGGGGCGGGAACATGATATGGCCAGTAAACTGGTGAACTGCAATCTCACGCCGATTCGAATTTTACCTTCCGGCGAGGTTCCGCGAGATTTACTAATTGTGCTATAGCCATGCGGTGTTAAAAAAGCTCATCAAAATTCCGTTTTTTTTACTACACGACACTCAACGCGAAAGACGTTCATCGAAACTTTTTCAAGACAATTTTATTATGCCATTGTTATGCCACGAGTAAACAAAAGTCAGTCACCGAACCAAAATTTATATCCGCGTTTAAAGTTAACTATACCAGACATAAATATATAATATATATATCAAATAATAGTCGGATAATATGGTTTACGTTTGGAATTATATTTCTATAGAGATGCTCTACTATTATTATCGCGAGTCAAGAAATGTGTTTAAAAAATAAAAACCGTTTTCTTAGTGTTCATATCGAGGATAGGAGCTAAATAATAATATAATAAAATTCGAAAAAAAATAAAACCAGAATACTCATACGCAATCGATTATGAGATTTTGAATTTAATTAATTATTTCGTTTCGCAAAATATCGACCGTTTTGAGTAACGGCGGCGGATCAAAAACGAATTTTTACAAGTCTATCAATATTGTCTGATTCGCAACTATTTTTATTCGGATTTTACCCGTTATATAATTCGATCTATCTATTTTGTTTTCGAATTTTCATCAAGTACCCACAGGTGTGTGAGCACGTTTACATTTAGTATTCTCGATCAAAACATTACATTCCTCGAGCTTACATATGAATATTGTGTGATTAATGCGCGGGCCTATTATTATTGGTGGCAGATAAAATATTTTACATATTCAAATGTATTATGTAATACGTTTTTTTTTATATTACAGTACATTGTACACCGTTACAGACGTCGTATTGTCATGAATTCTATAAACAGTGTATAACGTTAAAAACATATTGTATAATACGTTTGTTTTATTAAAAACGATTCGTTTTATTTTTTTTTTTTTATTTCAAAACCGTATCGAATCGCGAATCGTTTCGAAATATCGGTTTTAACACGTTTTCCGTCCTATTCGGAATCCTATCTACATAATCTACATCGGCGCGCCCGCCAAAGCTATATTTATTTATTTTTCTGCTCTATATTATTATTATTGCTACTCACCGTTTTACCCGAATGTATCGTTTCAGGATAACGTTTTCTCATTTACGTTTAACCGAAGAGTTGGGTCGTCGAATTCGTCGGCGATGTACGATAAATAAATCGAGCGATTTTCAAACAAAACCAAAGTAATCGTCTCGCGACCAATGTCATCCATTATCATCCGGTAAATTTTTTTAATAAATATTATAATAACTATACAACTGTTACTGTAGTGCTGTCTAAAATTGTAACATCTATCGGATTCTGATGTGAATGTCAATTTTATCATTGTAATCCGTAAGCAGACACCACAAACGTCTTGACATTTCCGCACACGCGCAACTTTTAGACTAAATTAGAAGTCAATACGGTTTTGTTTCACCGTTCTTAGGTAGGGTTTTGTCGTGTCGTATAAGTCTATCTCATAGATAACATCTATGTTTTACGATAATGATTATGTTCGAATGAGCATAGATATTCGTTTATGTTGACTGAAATTTAAACTCGGTCTCGGCTCGGAAAACGTGTCTTACTATACTGATTCCGAACGGATTGGGAAAAAAAAACATAATTAATTCGACTCGACTATCTAATTAAAAGGTTAAAAAATGTTACCGAATGCTCATTAACTCTGTGTAGATACACTATATGTATAGGAACTATGATGATGGGACAGTGAAAAGTCACAATAGAAATAAATCTAATTTATAATTTCACAGTATAGGTTTTTTTTTTTCCTTCGTCGCGTATTTATGTATATTATACGTTCTACTCTGTATAATATCGCGCTTCGAACGGAAAATAGAATATTGTAAACATATTAATTGTCTGTACGCGGGCGGCGTGATTTTAGTTTTGTTTACATAATTATCGCGAGACCATTAAAACATCACGGTCGTGTACAATGTACATAATATCTCATTAAACAGCCGAACTGTTAATCTGTCTCCGACTTACTTGTAGTGTACGTTCACGGTCTGTTTATCGCCTTATATGTATTCCTCGCGCGATTGATAACGCGCGCGCGCGCGCGCGCGGGATTACGCGAAACAGCCGTTGGAGTATAGATCGTTGTATTATGCGCCGTTTATTGTTTAGTAATCGATTACCGTCCGGAACGTTCGTTTTGCCGACACGCATCTCGGCGGTCGCCCGTGCGTAACGCGACGCGTAACCGCGAATCCTTAAGGATGTGTCGCTAGGAGCTTACCGGCCGATCCTTTACAACGCGCTTTAGTCTACTCTGTAGCTAAAGCGTTAGGTTCTTAACCATGGGGTCCGTCGATGGTGGCTGCGGTTTTTGTTGTTGTTGAAATAATCCAAAACTAAATTTGTTTGAAATCAATTCGTTATATATATATAGTACTTATCGTTAAAAAAACAAATTCAAGTGAAAATCATACTTATTTATTTATTAATTTTTTTTTTACTTATTATTATTAGCACACTATACTCGGGCAGACGCATGTGGGAATACCTCCAGTGACGTCATCCAGGTTCAGACGATATCTGGTTCCGTGACGTATGCGCGTTACAGCCAAATTATGTGAAGATCTACGGCGACGAACGATGACGTTCTCAGTGAAAGTGTTTACGACGACGAAGGTTTTGTAATCGCGCGCGCGGTACCCACGGCGTGTCCAGTCGGCCATGGGACTTACCGGACACAACACGACCACTGATACTACTCCCGACCGGCATTGAAACGTTTCGGCCCGTCAGTAATAAAACGAACGCGCGTGGCGACACTTTACTTACGATTTGAAATCCACCGGTGAACGTTGCAAATAACTCGTCGTCCGGAATCTCAATCGTGAACCGTAGCCGTCGTCCATTTCTCAGCCTATACGCCGACTAGGTAAGTGTTTTTGAATTTTTTTTTGTAATCCTAAGCAGCGCGTCATAATATTACCGACCACGTTTAAGACTTCGCGGGTCAGGAAATCGAAATATATTACATGTAAACTACAATACGAGTATGTGTTTATACGTTTTTAAATTTAATTTTCGTTCGATTTAACACGTCATTAAAGTCGTGCGACAAAATTAATAAAAAAAAAAAAAATTCGCAAATTAAATCGTATTTAAAGACCTAGTTGGGTTCATTCGAGTTGGATATTGTTCGTCGTTTTTTACACTATCGTGGCTTCTTCAAGTATGCGATCATCGGTCAAACGTGATTTGGTTTTTGAACATAAAAAAGAAGGCATGTTTGCACGTGCCATTTACGTAGTTACATGCACCGCCGACATTCTTAATTCTCAAATACCCGAGATAAATTATCTAAGCGCAAATCGAGAGAAAAACGAATAATTGTAACTAAAAATAAAATAAATACCTTCGCTTTTATTGTGGAACGTTCGAGAAACAATTAATATCGATGAAATAATTATTTTCATTTCAGTCGTACGACGGCATTTAAAAGGGCAGCATGAAATAGTCGTTTGGGTCTGCCCGCCAGTTGTCGACCATTTGTATATCATTATCGTTAGGGCTGGGATTTAAATGCATTATGCGTGAAGGGGGGGGGTGGTTTGCTATGCGATACTCGTCTCGTATACGTATATTGTGTCGACCGAGAATACAAACCTATTATTTCGCATTTTCCCCTTATTTTCCAGTGAATTTTGTCGCTAAAAATGGATTTTCAATGCGATTTTTATGAGACCATAATATTGTTATTATTACTTATGGATTTTATGGAAATATTTTTCCAATATAGTATAGGTACATAGTATATTAAAGAAATATTATTAGTTAAGAGTTTTTCTGAGGTTTTTAGGGCATTCTCAGCCCTAATTATTATTTAATCGTCAGCGTCCTTTCGCATTTTAAAGTATGATGTGTATACTATTATCTATACTCATTAGCTGAGTCAGACCTAAGAGCCTCAGGGCTCTTATGTGGTTGTCTAAGTAGGATTCATTTCATAGAAACAAGACTTTTATTTCTTTTACTTACTTACTTAATCAACACGACGCTTTGATTTATTTAAATGAAAAATGGTATAAACTAAAAATTAAAAAAGCACGTGCCAAAGGGACAAGTTTGAATAGCGTATTATATTCTATACGTTAACGTTTTGAAACGACATAATTTTTAAATCACATTTTTGTATCAGACCTTCTTTTTCAAGTTCGACCTGCACGCAATATGTGGGCGATTGAAAATTACTTTTGTTTTGCTCACCATTTTGATACTGGACCAGAAGCTTCTTAGTAGAAGCTAAGTCTAGTCGGTTTTCTCGTTTGCCCAATTAGAAGTTCTACATTAATTATTGGTTTTAAACTTCGAACCACCACGAGACACTTTTAACCACGCGCGGTATAAATTTATTTTTATCGATTTTGCGAATTATCCTTAGGTCTTTGTCGATTTACGGATTTTATTAATTTTTTCATGTTATATAACAGTTTGAATACAAGTTTTAACTAAATTAATATCGTTTTTCAAACCGAGTGAGATTGACTTACAGTACAATCATATATTATATTATATTATTCAATATTATGCTATTTTATCCATCGACGTATTATGACGAATATTATAATTAAATATACATTTAAGTTCAATCTCCAGTGCGCGTTGCCATTCAACGTGGATTATATACTTAATAATTACACTTTCTAAAATAATATATTATGAAACCAAATTATGCGCGTATCGTTTTATGTGGGTGTTTTCATTGTGTGTTTATTTGACATTCGAATATAGGCGATATTTTTCTAACGTAACAGTTACGGTCAGAAACGTATAAAATATAATTTTATCTCTTTTGTTGGGAAATATAATATATTTACATATTATTATTATAAAATAAACAGCAAACGTCTAAAATAGGTATTATTTGAGTTTTTTTCAACTGCAATAACGATTTGTTATTAAAAAAAAAAAAATAAAATATGAGTGTAATAATACGTACTTTTTAACAATAATAATAATATCGCTCGTGCGCGCGCGTATAACGCAACTTTGATATTGAGGAAAAAAACGCGTTTGGAAAAACCTAGTCAATCTCTGTTGCGCGCTAAATTGTTTTCTGCGATTTAAATCGTACTGATTAAAATAATCCCGTTTTTATATAATATGTAATTATTGTCGGAACGAGTGTCTTTTTATTCAGATATCTTACACCGCTCGAAACTGCCACTCACACCTCGCACACGTATCAATTCAAAACTCCAAACCATTAATCAAATCAATTGCGTCTTTTTCAAAACGTTCCCATCGCACGGAATACGATAATTATCCATATAAACAATAACAATAATTGTTGTTGTTGATCTGCGTTTACAATATTTTCATCCCACGTTTCGAGGAAACGATTTTGGAACATTACGTTTAGGATCGCCGGATCGGATGGTGTAACGTTGCCGACTGCGATTGTTCGAAATATAACTGTGCCGAATGGCGTAATGTATTTAATCGATCGCGGTAATAAACACAGGAAAGAATGTATAACATCCGTTCGGAACAAAGAAACCGAAAGTTCAACACACATCAACGCGCGAGCTCTATTACGGGTAACAGACGTTCACTTGAAACTCTCACCGCGCACGCGACGACGTTAGCGCTTAATCGCGCGTGTATTTTCAAACGCGACTTGGACATTTTTAACACCACAACGATATTATCGCGTTCGGATAGGTATCCGATGCATAACAACAATGATCGTACTGCCGCCAGTGTACTCGAGATTTTTCAGATTAGTTTAAAAATTATCGAATAAATGTCAAGTTTATACCCGAAGTACGTCTCGCAGTACCTACCCATTCACCTCGTTCCTGTCTAATCAGAATAGGCAATAGAACGTGAATCAGATAATATTATACAATTAGAAATTTGAAATCGTATGAAAGTTAAAATCGATTATTTTTAAGTATATATATACAGACATAATAACGTCGTTGCGTCTCGCCATTATTATAATACGTACGTGTGATGACCAGTCAGAGTATTTGTTATAAGTTTCAAAAGTTAAAAGTTTTCCGGTTCTTATTTTTAATCTAGTAAAATAGAAAGAAAGAAGAAAAAGGGAACGCTTGCGAGGAAAAGCTTACGTTCCTATTCTGACAGTTTATTCCCGCGGTTATATCGACTAAAAGCGTTTTATAAAGTTTTTCGCTCGCTATAGTGTAAAACTAGTACGGTACCGATTACTCGGAAAGTTTGTCTACATATTTAATATTATAACTATTACTATTGTTTTTCGGCGCGTTCAAGACTCGGTTTAAAACTAAACCGTCTGTTCGATAAAAAAATATTAAAACATTATACCCGCGGCGTTGGCTGTCATTTGACTGCGCGGAGCATTTACAAGACTCGTGTTTTCCCGACGTTAAAGTCGAAATCGCTTTTCGGTTTGAGAACGGACTCTCTGCTACTGACTTTTTAGCCGGCGAGTACTTTGCCCGTTTAACAATATTATATATAAGAAGTGCCAATTGTTTGATCTGCGGTGCGCCGAGTAACAAAAAAAAAAACAAAAAGGAGACGATTAACCTCTGCAGCTCGACTGAATGCGAACAATGGACCGTGCGGGGACCGAGAAGAAGAAACGGACTCGGACGTTTGTCACTCGACGCCTATACGAGTTAAACGAACCGACGAGAATTTGAACTGTCTTACGATGCTCAATTGGCGTGTCTCGAAAGAAACTTGAGGCGTGTCGAAAAGGAAAAGATCGTTTTCGATTCGTCTCAATAATTGAAGTATGAGTTCGTGTGTCAAAATAAGAACACCGATAATACGAACAAAATGAATAGTAGAAGACTGGAAAAATTGGATCAATAAGGACGTTTTTCGTTTTAGTTAACATAATTATATAACATAATTTGCCTTCTCTAGTGAAATTACCGATTCACAAGCCATTATAATCTCGCGTTTTAAAGTGTTATCCGATGCGATTCAAGAGTCCTATATTGCGAAATGTTGGCATATTTTAATAAACTTTACAAATAAAGGCATCGATTCGATTTATATTTGAAAATATCAATCGATAATTATTATTACAGCCACGAGTATCGTGCCAAAGTATCGCGATGGTGAAAAAACATTGCGAATTCGGAGTGGACGCGTGCGCGGAAAAGTTTTTCGAGAAACCGTTTTCCGCGACGTATTTACTTATTGGAGTATATCGTGTGGGAATGACACTTTCTATGGAAAATGAAAAGTAAACGACGCGTTGGTTTTGAAAAAGCCACGCGCACGCCACAATACGATATCATCTATTATTATGGAGACCGAGCAGCAGCGCATGCAGCCGCAGATACTTGCGTGTCTATGTTAACGATAATGAGTGAACGGATTAATGTACGCGTTAATTAGAACGGGTGTTTGATATCAGATTAGAAATGTGTTTTGGTTTAGATTATTCTTATATTAAAACGATACGAGTTTAATTGTTAAGAATTTCAAACTTTTTTGCATAATATTTATTGTTCTTAATTTCATATACTTTTGTTTTTAGATAATATAATCTAAATATCCTACATGGTCATACGTTTCGGTACGTTTTGAAATGAAAACCATTCTATAAACAGCGAGTAACGACTTCTCAGCGTATAATAAAATTATAGGCTTGACAGTAAATATTGTTGAGATTTGGATTAATGCGTCGTTATCGCATGAGAATGTGAAGTAACAACGGACTAATAATAATAATAACATTAAACTATATAATACAATTTTTTACGCGTATCAAATCAAATATTATTGTATATTAAATTTCAAACGCATGTTTCTCTAACAATTTTTTAAACGCACAAGGTTTTTAAAAGCATATTTCGAAGGTTCTTTGTGTAGTGGTGCATTTAAATCCGCTTCACAACAACAATAATACTATACTATATGTTGTATAATTTATAAAGTATTGGTCGAATATATAGTTTTGGGATCACGGCTGCTGAATGTACGTATTATGACACGGCGGACGTTTCCTGGACATTTCGAAATAATCAGAGCGTATCCGTTGAAAGTTTGTGTAATGCGAACAATCGCGGCGACCCAGAGAGGAAAACTTCCGCGCGTTCTCGTGATATTATTTCTACGCATATCGACTAGAAAAAACGCGCGAATCCAACTGCGGCCATTACGATGTGTTTCGCGGGAGGAGCGGCCCTAGATATTCGGATTTCGCAGACTTTTCCGCGTACAATACGAATTATTTCGCGGAAAACCGCGGAATCTGCAGCGTTACGCGTACACCGACACACCCAGTGCCGCAACAATTGGGTGTGCAAGGTGTGCAGGGCCTCCGGTTCTTAGGGGCCTCCCAAACCATAAGCTAAAAATTGAAAATTGTCCGTTTCAAAATGAATTTAGCCTATCTTGGTATATTCTTTACTTCCTCGTGGCTCGTACCTCGAAAGTTTTTTGATTTTTTTGTAATTGTTTTCAATGAATTTATTATTAGCATAAGTAGATGATAATTAATATCACGCAAGCTTCATTGGATCTGTAAATAATTCGGTTTTATAGTAAAACGTACAAATTATTATAGGAATAAAATTACGAAAATGATATTATAAAGTATGACATAATTTGTAGAATAATAGTCATTATCGCAGAGGCCCCTCTCTGTTATTGCGAAATGTTTCTCAAATAATTATTGTATGGATACTAATTAAGTTGTTCATTATTTTTTTGATTATTCGTTATACTAATTTATAGAGGAGGTATTTAGAAGCTCAAATTTTTATAAATTTACATAATTTATTCTTCTGATCGGTTCCGCGAATCCGTCAAATATTTAAGTTATACGAGTTATATCGTAGTACTAAAAAATACTAAAAAATGTCTGTAGTAATACAAAGATCAAGTAATAAATATATTATTAATTTGGGGCCTCAGAATTCATAATTGCGGCACTGGACACACCGTATTGCGTACGCGGTTTTTATCGTCACCAGAATTACGTCGTTTTCAGTCGGTTATTGTTATATTATAATTCTAATGTACATTACGACGACGTCGTCGTCGGGTGCGCACGTTACGTGCCGCTGTTGTACACGCTCCGCAGCGGCCGCGTGTGTTTACTGGGTGACGGATTCGTGTGCGAGGCGATAAGTAATACACAATATTACCTCGCACAATGCCCAGAACGTATAACACTATACACTTACGCGTATAATATAATAATGTGTACGACACGGCGACATGATAACAATAATAGTAATAACAATAATAGTAATAACAATGATAACGACAACAATGATAATGAAACGCAATGTATTACACGCCGTGTTATGCGGTGGCATTACGACGGATTAGATTGCACAATATATAATGTGATTGTGTTGTGTGTTATTTATAAACGCCGTTTCTCGGCGTGAAAGCGACACCGCCGGTCCGAGTCGTCGCGTCGCGTTCAAGTCACCGACGGAGACGGGCGCTACCGATCGGAGAGCGCTATAAAGACGGACCACAACACTATATATTGTACTCGATAGAATAAACGGTTTCGGTTTTTTCTAAAACTCGTCAGTCGTGTTTAGACGGGTTTAGTGGTTTAGCGACCCTAAAAATATGAAGATTTTTTTTATTATAAAAATGAAATAACTTATATTATAATTGCTATGAATATTGATTCGTATTTATCAATAAAGTATAAACGAACATATTACATAACTTAATTGAAAAACCATATGCTTTTTTTCTATGTAAACTAATTAATATCATTGATTTCAATGTATATATTTTTACGAAGTAATTATAGTTAACTCGTGTCTTATAAATAGTGATTTTTTTCGATCGAATATTTACGTTTTGCGTCCTCGTCTCGTTAAATTTGTACGTTCGTAGAAAACACGTTAACGATTTTACGCGTCTATTCTTCTCTGTGGTATACACAACAACCGCGCGATAATATAACCCAACGGTTTAACAACATTTATGTTATATTACATACAACGCGACACAACGCGCTCGCGGCTTTCTCTCGAGGTTTTCACCGACCACGGGGTAATAATTATTACATTATTATATTGTCAACTTTTCGTCGTCTTTAATACTCATGTGGCGACTGACAGCCTTGAAGCGTCGCCCGAGCGCGTCCGATTGTCCAACCAGAGGGTTTGGTATCATATTAAATAAACAGAAAACAAGCGGGTTCGCATAATTGATTTGCGACAAATACGAAACGCACAATGTTTCATTATATCATAGGCGATCGTTTTTTTTTACCAAACCGACCTTTCGTTTTCCATTTCATCGCTGTCGCGTGACAGGAAGTACACGTCGTATCAGAGCACACGGCTTTTTTTAACCCTAACGATCCGTTATCGATTGCTATAATAATAGTCAATATAATCTCGCGTGAGCCGTCGTGACGAGGAGTATAAGAACAATTAATAATTATTTAAAATCTGTAAAGGCGTTCTCGAGTTATGGCCGAGGGATTCGTTTTTATATTAATAAATATACGATTTATCATCGTAACAATTACGTAATTATGAAAACAATGTCGATGATGACGTCACAATAGTATGATTACAATAGTAATAATAATAACGATAAGTGTGTTTGCGTGAAATCGTAGTAATTGAAAGTTCGCGGCTCGCGCCACCCGGCCAATGACAGCCGAGCTGCGTGCGCAACCCAACGAATACCGATCGAGTGACTCGACAACACACCACATCGTACGGACGATCAGTCTAGTGTCGACAACGGTTCTATCCGGTCTTAGATATTTCGCTTGTTCTTCTTCTCCGTAATAGTCGATAACGTCGTCGTCGACGATTGTTTATTACTTTTATTTCTTTAAACTTTTTTATAGTGAATTTTCATTGATTTTTTTTTCATTTCTAACGTTTTTTATCGAGTGACTTTTTGTATCGGTTAATTTTTATCTCGCAAACGAATGGACGAAATTCACATTGCGAACACCGAACCCAAGCAGCAACCCATCGGGAGGCCGTGAGTAATACTGATTATATTTATTTACAATCTATATAGTAGCCCGCAGTAGGTGTATATTATTATTAATTCGCGATTCGTTATGATAATTCGTAGAAATTATAATTAACAATTTTATACCTCGACGAGATTGATTTTCTCATCGTTTTATATCCCCGAACGTCGATGTTTTAAATATCAAACGTTTCAGTTCGTAAATAGGCGTATATTTATTGCGTCTGCAGCGGCGCTGTGTAAAGTACCTAAATAAGTATCGATTTGATATGCGACGACACGTATATAATACGGGGGGGATGGCCAATCTACGGTAAAAATCGATGAGTTTTCCGTCGCCTTTCGATCGCCATATTGTATACTCGTATATAATACTAAAACGGTCGCGTTTTCATGTCAAAGACCTGTGAGACTAACGACATTTATAGTTTTCAATTTAGTGCATACATTTCGCGTATTTCAGTCGATCCAAAAGTATTCATATCATTTATTTGTTTATTATTATTTATTGCATAAAGTATAATTCTGCGTCAAACCAGACGTTTAAAAATCGAGTAAAAAAAAAAAAAAAATGGTTTTTTCACTCGAAATCCTACGTTATCAGACTTTAACGAATTCGCGAGCGCGTTTTCGAATTCGTAGAAAATTATAACGTGTAGAGAAAGTGCAACGCAAAGGCGATGCAAATCTGACTCGTTGAAAACACGATCTTTTTGTTTCGATGTTCGGCGGGAAAGGGCACCGGAGAGGAAATCGATAGACCGACATTTCTCGATTTCTCGCGAGACAAACGACGACGGGAGAAGATCGTTTCTTCGAATCGATTTTCTCGAGTGATCGCGCGAGTTATGTCGTTAATTACTATCGCCTACACACGCGCAAAAATAATAATAATGCACTCGCTCTCGAATTTTTTTCTCGCCGCGCGCGCCGAGATATTATTAACGGAGTTTTTCGTCATATCGCGGAAACGCGATATCGTTGTATTATATATTGTATCGTCATTAAAATTATTATCGTAACGAGACGTCGACGTATAGTCGTCATCTCGAATTTCTCGCGGATCCGTCGTCGTCGTCGTCGTCCGAGAGAATTCCGTCTCTTTCACCGTCTATGAAATAATAATAATAATAATTACACCTGTTGCAGCAGAGAATTTCTCGGTTACGCGTTCGTGTATTATATACGCGATATCGTATTTGACGCGCTGCAGTGCGCGGACGACGACGACATTATTATTATTATCGCATCGTGTCATTACACATACGTCGTATTATGTCATATCGTTATTGTTATTTCACAGTAGAAACGCCGCTTCATACGTTTGAATAATATCAAAAATTCAGAGTTTTCCTCTATTATAGTTTTATCACTCGTTCGTTTTATTTTATTATTGTTCTATTTCTACAAGTATTGTGTGCCGTATACGTGTTTTGATAAAAGTAAAAAGGCGCGTTATACCGGTCCACGTGAACACGAGGCCTTTGCGCCGATTCGTAACATTTTCGAACGCTTCCTCTCCCATTGAAATCGGCTGTTTTTTAAATATAGCTACACAAACTCCGAGCCCACGTACTAATAACGTTATCAGTAGTGCTCGGTGCTTTTCTCTCGCTCTCTCCGCGTCTTTTCGTAAAACGGAAATACAGTTTCTGTATTATATTTGGTATAAATATTCGTTTCATATAATTCTGCAAATGAGTCAAAATGTATTTAGCGCTGTTTTATTGCTCTCTCTTTTTTTTTTTTAAATAAAAACTCCAATAATTGGCAATTTACACTTTTCCTGGCGCTGCTAAAAATGAATAATTATAACATTGCAACAAATTAACATCGAATCGGGAAAAATGCGCCGTCGTAAAATCCAATTACCGACCTCGTTCTCGCATAATAGGTATACTATTGGAAAAAGTTAATTATTTATTTTAATCGATAAAGCTGAGCATATTTATTTTTTTTCATAAAAAAACGACGTGATTTCGCAGTCAGCCACCGTCTGCGACAAACGTATACTTATAATTTATTTACTGGTGCTTTTCACGAAATATTGGCGAAAAAGAACGCGCGCATTATTATAACCTGTATAGTTTCTACTCTATAGATCGGTGTCGATCGCAAAAATGACAAAGCTACTCTTTTTACAAAACGTCCCTAACTACTCTATGTAGATCTCGCGTCGTCGTCGTCGTCGCCATCGGTTAGAATAATAATAGATATTCCTTTATTGCGCATTTTCGGGGGGGTGCCGTTGGTCGGGAAAAGGCAAGCTGTGCGACTTATTTAAAAATCGTAAAAGTCTACCTTTATTTTGCATTATTCGCTCCGAATCGCTGTCACATAATTTACCTATATTATCATATTATATTATGTCTGTGTAGAATGTACATTTGTTTACATTTTTAATCGTTTCATTTTTTTTTCTTCAAAAACACTCGCGAGTCTCAATATGAATTAGCCGTATAGTGTTTCCGGAGAGGATTTTTTCTTTTAAAATCGTGAGAATAATAAGAATTAACCACCGCCTAATTAAATTAGTATAAATTATCGTGGGACATTGTGTGTGTGTGTGTGTGTGTATTTAATGTACTCGTCTATTTTAGAGACGACCCCGCGAAACGTTAAAATCGGCCGGTGTTTCCATTTCGTTGCGACTGGTCCGTATAATAACAATAATCGTTACCAAATCGTCTCCGCCCGCACAGGTCGAACGTACAATAGGTATATTATACAGGGTGTCTCTAGACTATTGCGACGACTTCTATTCTACAACTTAATGTTGTATTTTGTTTTATTTTCAAAAGGATTTTAATCTCATAGTTAAGAAATCGAAATCCCAGGCTATTTAAACCCTTTTCTTGCTAATAATATTATATTGTAGTGTCAATTCATTACACGATCAAGGTCTTTTTTACCACTTGTGTGGAAAAAAAAAAAAAAGTTTTCGTAAAAATCAAAAAAAAAAAAAAAACCATTAACGTCATTTGTAAATAATCTAATTTTAAACATCGAAATCGTTTTTAAAGATGTAGTTGTAATAAAACCATACCGTTTTATCGATTTCCAAAACTAATATTAAAATTAGCTTTTAAAAGAGAGCCGCCACTGTTGTAGCCACGAGATTTTAGTATAGTTATAACGGGGGGGGGGGGATAAAATGCAATATTGTGAACGGCGCTAAAGTCTAGTTATTTTTGTCGGATGCAGCGCCCCCCCGTCCAGAACACAATTATTTACGTATTGCACGGCAGATAGGCGTTGTTTACTTGCCAAACGCCGCGTGCCGTGACAATAAACAATAATATTACAATAATAATAATATTATAATAACGTACGCGGTACGACGACGACGACGGTATAACAACAGTAGGCAATAACAATAATGATAATAGTCGTGTACGCGCGTCGTCATTCGTATAATCGAATTACGCGAAATGTTCGCGGCGTATAAACGCGCGCGATCGATCCGCGTAATTGCCGCGTAGCCGTGGGCAGGACGAGGAAGCTAGGACCGAGTGTATCGGGTGTGCCCCGAAGATTCGCCAATATTGCCCGTGAAATGTGCACCCGTCTTTGCGATACGACATCCTGTACACGGGCATTCCGACGACGGCCCTGGGGACGCGCGCGCGCGCGAGGTCTCCGTCCGTCGCGCCTCGTTATCGAAAACGCGATGTAAAAACAATACATAGAAAAACGGGGGGAAACTGTGACAAAAAAAAAAAATAAAAAAAAAACGCGGCGACAAATATGTATATTCTCGCGTTTGTTTGTCGCGCCTACGTGCGAAAAATGAAGAGGCGTGAAAATCCCCGAGCCTGTCGAGTTTCGAGGATTTCCTATACCCCGCTCCGTCGTCACGCGCTTTTTTAGATGAGTTCTTTTTTCTTCTTCTTCGTTTATCGGCAGACGTCGTCGTCGGCCGTCGTTTTTATCTCCGCGCGAGCGGAAAGCGATGAAAAAATAAACTACGCGAAAATATTTCGTTTATTGACCGTGTCCCGCCGCCGTATAATTTATTATAATGTTATTTTCAACGTTTTCGCTATCGGACGCGATGATTTTTTTCGCTAAACCGCGGGCAATACTCGTTTTGTTTCCGCGTGTACGTTTTTTTTTCGTTTAAGCTCCGAAACGAACGAAAATTACACGTCCCAAAACACGTCGCTCGGTCCCGCTGCGAAACGGGCCGTTTTAAAAGGTCGTTAACGAGAACCGACCGCCCGTCTCGATCGGTTATTATTTTTATTTTTTTTTCACGTCTCAACGCTTTTTTACGCGACGAGATCATCATATATTTTTATAAACGTTAATTTATCGTCCGTCATATAAATATACTCACCATCACGTATCTAATTTCTCCGGGGGCCCGCGCACGAAAACATTTTGAGGGGGATTAGAGGTGGTCGCAAAATGTTTCATTATCACTATAGGCTCCGGCCTTTTGTGACTCTTAGACGACGACGGCCTAGCTAAAAGTATGTTTCAATTCACAGAAATCTGTATGGTCAATTTTTATTTTGCATTTTTCGAGTGATTTTCTGTAATTTTAAGTAATTTTGAAGTTTGAGTACGAGATGAATTTGCTAGCGCGTAGAATTCTAATACGGTTCGTTTCGTGTCAATAATGGTCAAGGCAGGTGCTTAAGGATGTTATTGCGACGCGGTCGTGTATTATTTGTATTGATTTGAAAGCGACGAGAACCGATCACATCCCAGGTCCGAAGCGCGAAGGATAAGCGTTTAATCGGTTATGCCGCGTGTTTCAAACTTTATAAACGAAGAAAGAAAAAAAACAATCGCGACCTTCCGATTTTACGGAAATTGCACGGAAAACGGATTACGGTCGTGTCTCCTCTCACAGCCTTGCATTATTCAATTCGCAAACCATATTATAATAAAACGCGAGATTTTATATCGAACAGCAAATAAGAGCAGTTGCTCGAAGAAATCGAACCGTTCGGAGAGTTTTTTTTCTTCCCTCGGTTTTCCTCTATTTGTTTACGCGCTGACAATGGTGGGAAAAATCGAAAAATGCCTCTCTTTAAAGCGCGTAATATCGGCCATTCGGACGAAACGATTTACCGCCGCCGCCGTCGGTTAAAAGTGTTCACAAAAACGAAAAAAAAATTTCATGATTGCAAAATCAATACGTTCTCTTCGCTTTGTCCAGAACTCGTAGCGAAATATTTATCAAGTTTAACGACGCGCTCTTCCGGAATATAATATATTATATAATAATTTATGGGGAATTCAAAAATCGAATTGAAATTAATGCGTATTATGTAGCCGGATAGCTATTCAGGTTAATTACTCTCTTACTACTGTTTTATATCGGGTGTGGTATTATTATGTGCGTTTTATACTGATCGGTGTAGTTACGGTAACGGCGTATTTGAGATGATCACAACTTCTTGGGTCGATCGACGTGATCGCGACCGCGGCGTTAATACTCGTATTGTTTTAAACGCGTTTCATTATTGACGAGACGTGAGCGATCGGATTAACGATGAGTTGATTTCGACGTTTTAACCAAACGTGTACTTATATAGTTTCCGCGACTGAATTTCAACTCGATTCTTTTGCTCTTTCGCCGTCTTAGAAATGACGTGACGTTTTCTCCACGATTATACACAAATCGAACCAAGTTTTTGTTGCCGACGAAATATATTTTCTCGTATTTTCATTATCGTGTGAGGTTTTAACAGTAGTTTTTCTCGATATTTATTATCGCGTGGGTAACAACGAAAAATATTAGCACCGCGTAAACGATTATTTGATTAATTTAAGTTCAATTAATGTTTGATTGTCAATTTGATTTTTAAATCGCGTTGAAACTTGGAAAATGTCTATTAATATTATAACTGTCAACTGTATATAAAAAAAAAAGACAAACCACGAACGTAACCGAGTTAAAAATATCACTTAATTCGCTCACCCTTGATCGTATAATAATATTAATTATGATTATAAGTATACTCTGAATGATTATGTTTCCGATAAAATTATTTTTCTACGTTCAAAACATGACGCGCGCACAATACGTCGTAATAACGTTATAATATATTTTAGTCAAACGTTTATCGGAAATTCAATTATATCAAAATAAAACGAACCTTTATGAATAGTAGTTGTCTGTGATCAATTTTATAATCGTTAAAATAATTGATGAAAAAAAAATCGCTCTGGGATGGAGGACGATCAACCCTTTCGCGGCTCGCGCTCAATTGGGTTAAGGATTGGTTTTTACAATCGAAACGTGTTCGCAGCGACGACGTGTTGCCGCGCGAAAATCACGCAAAACAATTTTGTGGTAGGCAGAGAATTTAACAGTGTCTTATATCGGTTTTGAGTAACGAACGCCGTTTCCGAATGCGAAATATTTACGTTTTGGACTTATTATCTTGTGCTCTACAAACCACGGACGCGCGCGCGAATCGTAGTATAATATAGTACGTATTATGACGATTTGCATCGTTGAATTATTATTGTTAAAAATATAAGGTTTTTGCGCACGACGAGTGGTTTATTTAAATAGATTTTCGACCTTGGGATCCGTATTCAGAGTGCCAGGAGGAAAATAAATAAAAATTGAAATCTCTCGCGTTAGAATTAAATCTCATACATTTGAATGCGCCCTTTATTTTTTCCACGTCTCGTTTTCGAATCGATAACGATGATGTTTCTCTAAACTGCGCAGCAGTACCATTACAATAACTGGTATGTCGACTTTTTATTATGCCGCCGCCGTCACTCGCGTTAAATATAATATAATAATTGTTTACCATAATTATTATCAGTGTCAATCGGCGGACGGTCCTTGAGAAAAAAAAACCGAGAATCTTCGGCTACGCGCGTCTCTCGTACGATTACGCCGTGAATTAGATTTCGAATCGCACTTAACTACATTACGCGAGTCCTTAATTCAATACACCGCGGCGCTTCAAACACCCCGGGTCTTTCATTACTGATTGTGACACACGCGACCGCGCGTGGGGCGACGCTCGACGTCCCGTTTCGAATATAATTCCGTCGGGGACTAGAGAACACTTTTCCGCTCGATTCGATGAACAATAACTGTTTACCGATCGACCAACGATAATACGTATTAATCTTCTGAACGGAAAAAAAACTACCTTTCGTCAAGTAATTCTTTACCAGACTCTTGAGATTATTTGAGAAACATAATAAATAAGGTACTTTGGTACATTCGAAACGAGAATACGTTAGTGTCAAAAGTGTTTGATACGTATTTTTTATAAAACAAACTGTAATCTGGTTTTATTTTCAGAGGTAAAAGATTTTTTTTTTTTTTTTTTTACTCGTTCTGGCGAGCAGACTGTTTCCATCGCAACTGTAACATATTTTTTAATTCTCATAAGCCATGAGAATATAGAATATTTTATTATTATTTTTTTAAAGCGTCTGAAGCCCTCCCGGAGTCTGCCACTGCGCAGATTCTAGACGTTTATTATCGCCCACCACTGTGGATATTTAGCTCGGGGTCTTCGGTTGGTCGCTAGTAAAATTGTAGTGGAAAAAAAAATCGATCGAATTTAAAAAAGTATCGTTTTATTAAAAAATAATATTATTTCGGTGATCGGAAAGCCCGTGTTATAGATAACTCTTTCGGAGTGATTGTGATCGACGAGCATCACGATAACATAATTATTATCTTATGAAATTTTCAAAATGTACTGCGAAAAACGTGTACAGATATTCTCGTCCTTTTGCATTGATCCTTGTTTTTCGTAATTTAATTATTACGTGTACCGCGCACCAGCGTAAATTTTGATAAAATCTACAAACTTTTCTTATCTAATAGTTTCGAAATTTTTCAAACGAAAACGATTTGAAAAGGATATCAAATTGTTGTTTTATACAAAAATCAATAAAAATAATTTCAATCGTACTTTGGATCCAAACGAATACTTAAATTTTTATGCGTCGTTAACTCGACGGATCTGTTGTATTAGTGTAGGTCGAATTCGAAACCGATTATTACGATTAATTTTCAATCCAGTGGGGTCCGCGACTATATTTAACGCCGATAGTGACAGTGATATTATCGTATTATACGTTTTTGACCGAGAGAGCATTTGACGGGACTGCCAACTATTCGTAACTCGCATAACTATTCGAAACGAACCAACTCGTTTACCGTCCGGAATATATTGTATATTATATAGTGATGCGTCTAGAGAATTTATTTCGCCGATATGATTACAGTTATTTGAAAATACTTCGCGAGACTATAAATACCGCCGCGGAAAAGCTAACCGCGGTAGAAATAACAAAATATAATATTGTTTCATTTTATAACACGCATTGTGTTGTAAGCGCGCGCATAGTAATAATGGTATTGATTTATTCAAAATCTTTACGCTTTTATATCGCATAAATCAGTAGATCGTTTTACTTACTCGTTTCGTACGAGAACCGCTCGAGTTTGTATTGTTGTTATTTATTAAAAAACTTTTTCGACGAAAACGGCTTTACTCGTATAATATTCTCTTTACAAATGCGAGTTCGTCGTCGGTCAAAAGAGATAATAATAAGTAATGCATCTCTCTCCCACTCTCTCTCGGGTTCGGACATACATTATACATTATTGTACGGACTGTGGACTAGGTTCCCAAAACATTTCCAAAACGACCCGAAAGATTTTAAAATCTGACGCTACCTACCCCCACGGCATACCAATGATTTTTTTTATATTTATGTGTCTCGCGTGATTACGTGCCGTGAGCGTAACGATCGCGCAATCGTTTTCGAAAAAAAAACAAAAACCCCGAACGATTTTCGTAGAATTAACGAGATTATATTATGAGAAACCTTTACGTTTTTTAAATAATAATTTAATTTTTCCTCGCTGTAAAAATATAATATATATATATATATAACCTTTTCAAAGCAAGTCTTTGTGTCGAATGCTCGTTATATATATATATATATATACGTTTTACAAAATGTAATGTAATCCGCTGACCGAAAGGTCGAGTCACTCGGGATCAGCAGGAGAAGAAAACCAGGTCGTCGTATAACTGTGTGTGTTCCCCACGTGTGTCGCTCGCTCGAAATCTAATCACTGAAAAACGGTCCGTTTAATATCAGTCGGGACTAGACGGGACAACGGCGCGTTTAATAATAATATAACCGTCGTCGCGTGAATACGGTGTTATAAATAACGTGTTACGATCGCAATATTGCATTTTTCAATTTTCGCCTCGCCCGAGAGACGCGCATTACAATATAATCGTATTATCATATTATTGGTTGGTGCGACAATATTCGCCATATTCGTATTATATTTTCACACATTAACGCGTTGAAATGTAATATCGAGCGCACGTTTTTTTTTTTTCAACCCACCCCGGCGACGACGCAGTCGTTATCGCCGATCGAGAATAGGATTTATTCTTTTTTTTTTACGCCGATTCCGTGTTTTGTTCGGTTTTTTAGGAGGAAAATCGGTACTGTTTTCGATTTGAAATCGTAAAATTACAAAAGTTCTATCTAATATTCCGGCGAATTAACGCGCGCGGTATTCGGTAAATAGGTCCGAAGCACTTTGTTTTCGCTTCCGTTTTCCGATGAAAATTATCTATTTATCATAATTATGATATTTTATAATTACGATAGTTAAACACGATTAAATATTTTTCACTTTGAATAATAACCATTTTCCTTTCTTTTTTTTTGCGAGTTGGTATATTTATAAATTCCGATCAGCCCCTCCCGGAATAGTACTCTGGATACGCGCGTCTGATGATATACAAGTGGCGATGGGGGTATTATATTGATATTAGAATTTAAAATTATCTAGTAAATTTGGTAACGAAAATTGGATTTTTTTCAAAAATCGTTATTCCGAAAATGTCGCTGGTTTTTTTTTTTTTCATAATTTTTCGTCAGTTTTTCTCGATTTTCGAAAAAATATCGACCGTCTATCGTTAAAACATCCGGGGTTTCGGATTCTTGATCTAATCGAACCCCCCGAGGCCCGCGAGAATTCCGCGGTTTCCAGAAGACCGTCGTCGACGTCGAAACGAAAGCATCGCGCGGTTTTAAAACGCGGAAAGATTTATATATTTTACTTTACCCCACTTTTTAATTTCTCATTCCGACAGATTGATTTTTAGCGATTAAACGCGCGCTGCATATTATAACCGCGGTTCGTCGTCGTCGTCGTGCAGACGATCGTTTCCATAAATCACGCGCGAACGTGTATAATAATTATTATTAATTGACTTTCGACGTACGCGGCCGGAAGTAGTAGACTCGAAGACGCGGCGGCGGAGTAATGTGGTTTTGTTTAAGTTGTTGGCGCGATCATAAATCACGTCCGAACAATAATATTATCTGCAGACGTTAACGCGCCGGCGCGATCGCTATCGATGTGCCGGGGAGGGGGGGGGCGAAACGGTATTAATATCATACTTACCGTGTTTAATATAACATAGTATGGCTCGAGTTTGGGGAGAAAAAGCTGACGAGACCCGAGTTTTTCTGGACTGATTTTTCAGAATATCTTGTTCTATAATCTAAAACTACTGCGATTTTGTTTTTTTTTTTTTTAATCGAACGTATTTAAAAATTACTCGATTACAAGAAAAATTAAAATATCGAAGTCGATAAATAAACGATGTAGCTTATATTCGAATCACGAATTCGGGACACGAACTTCTGTCCCGGTAACCGAACGGTGTTCTCGTTTACACGTGTACGCGGATTCGCTGTTAAATCGAAAGTATAGGTAGAATTTTAAAATCGAAACGGGAAACGGTTTGTTATCATCAGACGCAGTCAAAAGTATTCCGTCGACGTACTCTGTAGACTTTTTTCGCGTTAAAAGCCCACGACATGAGTTATAAAGCTTATAAAGCTAAATTAAGTATCCGATAAAAATGTCCTGTACTAATATAAATAGTCTTGTATTTAGCAATTTTAGGTTTTAAAACAAATTCACTAAAACGCACATGCGACGCACACAACTAATAGTTTCCGCGTCAATAAGGGGCAGGGGGAATGGGGGAACCGACTTCTGGAGACCGATTACGAAAAGGGATGTTGAAATCTTTGCGATTTGAAATGAATAAATGTCGATTAGAAGAAAACCCACGAGTAAAATTTATCGATTCCGTGTTTCCGTGCGCGGTAATATGAACCCATCGGAAAGTGATTTATTTCTTCTCCGAGGCAAAACGCTTCTCTAGTCCTGTGCGGTATATACGCACGCGTTTAGACCGAAACGATTGGACCTTTTCCTCGCCCCCGATTGACCGTAATTTATAACAGTATCATAACGTCGCCGTGCAATAACCGATGTGGACGTTTGTTTTTTAGTCGTCGTAAAAATAATCGCTCGTCGTAGTTTGAAATTAAACGCCGTGTAACATCGTTTTCGCAGGTCGACGGGTCAACGCTCTGAAAACGCGATAAACATATAATATGTCTAAAGAGATGTGAACGCGCGCGTAATTATATACTCGTAATATCCGCCAGATTCACGATTTCGATCGTTGCGAACGACTCGTGAATATCTCATTTTTTATGTTGAAAAATTAATGAAAAAAAAAAGTGTATACATTTTTCGGTACCACACTCTCGAGTAGTATTTATTGATAATGGTTATCTCATAAATGTCGCGATAATATGGGCAGTTCGAGTGGCTGAATAAATTTGTATCCTTTGATACAACTTTCTCGCGCGCGTTTATAATAAAACTATTTTCGATCAAAGTCGTTCGAATCGTCGAACTGGACCGCCACCGAACCTCTCGCCACATTACTATTGCGATTTTCGTATTATTTTTTTATTTTCTTATCTCTTTAATTAAACCGTGCGTAAACGGATTCGCGGCGCGAGCGGAGGGGTCGCGTTGTTTACCGGTCTCTCGTCGAAACGACGACGGCGCGGCGGCGACTCGGCCGAGCGTGCTGCGTCGAACAGATAAGAAGGAACCGGGGGGCGGCGGCGGCGGCGGCACGTTAATTATTTAACAATGGACGTTGGAATGGGCCGCGTTAGAATAAAATATATATTTTTTTTCCATACTAGACTGCGTTTTTCGCGGGGAAATTTATATTCAGGTACGTTTTCTCTCTCTCTCTCTCTCGGCGTTCGCAATAATAATAATAATAATTTGTCTGCACGGAAAAAATTTAATAAACCTATAGGAGAAAAGTTCTCAAGACGCGTAGGCGAATAATAAAGTAAACAAAAACTCGTTATATGATAAAAAATTAAATTAAGTACCCACTACGGCGGAGTTACGTTATCGCGACGGGGACTTTATTGTAGGTAATATATACGTCGTGCCGGTATATCGTTATTGTTATAACTAGCATATATATATTACCGAGTCACGTTATTGGCGAAACCTCGCGACGATATAACTTCGCCAAGAGCGTATCACATTTTAAATGACAGCACTTTCAATAAACTCGATTTAAAGTTTTCGAAAAAAAAAATAAAAATACATAAAAGTATCGTCTTCACACGCGTATTATACCTACGTATTACGCGTTTTCGAAATAAAATCAAAGTATATACTTACTTTGTGTACTTACTCGTTTTATTTATTTGCGAATGATATTTGTATTTGTTTATTGAGCCTCGCGCCCCAGAACAAGAGACAACGATTACAAATGTGTATTTAAATACACACGTTATTTGCCCCTATTATTTCTCGAGCTAAAATTTGACGTTTAAAAACACGGCCACCAAAATAAATCGACCAGATCGGAAACAGTCGTCAAGCCCCTCTTCCCCTAAAAAAATGTCACTCTTTTACTTATTGTTTTTTATTCGATTGTTATTTCATAGCAACTCGATAATATATTATAGTATATATTCGGCGCGATTATTTTAAAATTATTTAGACACTATTTCGGTCTATTTTTATACACTGTACGTACGAATGAATTAAGTTTCGGAGGGGAGGATGGATGGACAGGATTCATCCACCTCGACTGTCCTCCTCGAATACAGTCTTGCAGCAATCAGGACACCGTTTTTTAGATTTTATTATTATTATTATTATTATTGCCGTTGTTGTAAAAACGTTGCGTACTATTATGATGTTACAGGACTCGCTGATCCGTCGATCATATCAAAGTCGTTGAAATGCATTGGTTTTTCAAGTGCGTTATCGGTCTTCTTGGCTTGGCCGTTGCAGTCCGGTCGGCAGCCGTGCCGCCGTCGCCCGGCGAAGCGGAAAAATGCGTGCCCCCCGGGCCCGGTCTGACGCTGGACGACTTCCTCTCCGGCAAGTTTTACCTGTTCGAACGGCAACAGGAGTTTAGCATTAAGCTGTTGCAAACCGCCGTGGCCGCGTCTCCGAAACAAAACTTGATATTCTCGCCGCACAGCATTTACACGGCGCTTTTGATCACTTATTTCCTGAGCGGCAGAGAAACCGAAGGAAAGTTGAAGAGCTTCTTGAACCTTCCGCCGGAACAGGTACGATAACGACGACAATAAAATAATAATAACTGTACCGATATTCGACTGCGGTCGAAAGTTTGCGAACAACGTCGTCCTAACACTAATAATAATTTAATTTTCTAATAACCTTCACGTATATATTTATAAAAAAAAATAAAAAATAATAAATGCGTAGTAAATTTACCACGTAGTCAAACATACGTTTGTAGAGATGGTAGAATTTTTAAAAGATTTTGACTTTTTTTTATCTACGGAAACGTTAAATTGAAAAGAAAAAAACTAACTCGTCGTAAAGTATTTCTACTCGCATTACAAAATTAAATTCGAACCAAATCGGGTACTTTGACGTTTCAAAAACGCCACTCATTCGTTCGGAATCGTTTTACTAAAGCGATTGGTTTCCAAATTCATAAGATCTTTCACCGACGCCTACATCGATCGCGTCTGGTCCGAGTCTCGTGTAACTCACACTCTATACCTATCGTTTTTTAAATTCTATTTTTCTTTTTATCCCGCATTTTAGAAAAATCCCATTTCGTTCGGTAAAGTCGGATAAAATACGAGCTCCAGACTCGAAAACCAAACTCGTTTTTGGACACGTCCGGCACACCCCCACCCCTCGTGGCTACGTTTCCTTTGGCTAACTGACACTAACACTAACGCCGTACTGTTTACGATTTGCGCAGAGCAAACTGAGCGTGATGCAAGCTTACAGAATGGAAAAACTGTTTCACTCGATGAGAGCGTTGAACGCCAGCACGGATTACGAGTTCAGCTCGGTGGACCGGCTGTTCATATCGCAACGGCTGCCGGTGCAGGCGTGCGTGGCCGAGGTGTTCAAGGACGAAGTGCACAAAATGGATTTCGTCGTCGATCCCGAACTGGCTCGCTTGTACATCAACAACTGGGTGTCCAACCAGACGAGCGGGCACATCAAGGATCTGCTGCCCACGTCGAAGATTTCGTACAACACGAGACTAGTACTGGTAAATATGAATTACGCGCGCATAGACGAATGAATGCTCGTCGTCAATCGCGTAGAGCTATATTATACCAGTGGTGCCAGTTTTGTTTTCAAGGCTGAGAAAGTCGACGATAATATCTGTCGCGATAATTTTTTTCCATCGAGTTCTAACGGTTCTTACCAATGGGCATTTTTCAAATCAAACGAACGCAATCAAACGCGCAATTCATGTAGCTTAAATCGATTACACGTTTTAATGCCCGATTGAATTTTTTGTTTTTTTTTTTTTTAAATTTATCTCGAAACGTCAAAAAAAAATAGAAAATTCTTAAGCTTCGCATAAAAAACAACTTTTAAGAACCTACTTCACGTTCTCACGAGAAGTGAATACAAATAACGTATTGCGATAGCAATAATAACTCAAAATAATTAAATACTCTGTACGGTCGAAGTAACGTTAGGTGTATATAAATTACGAGTTTTGGGCTCACCACCGCGGTGTCTGAGGGACGCGCCCGGCTGCCGGCACCCCCCCGGTATAGTCGTGATTCCGGTCGTTACCCGTTATAATATATCGGCGTCGAAAGCGTAACCCTATGCCATTGTCGTTCATCACGTCGTCGTCGTGTGGTTTTAGGCGAACGCGGCGTACTTCAAAGGACTGTGGGGCTCCAAGTTTTCTTCCGAGAGCACCAAAGAAGAAGTGTTCTACACGTCGCCGACCGAAAACGCCTACGTGCCAATGATGTGGCAATCCGGTGTTTTCAACCTGTGTAAGTACATTGTTGTGTTATATAATGCGTTTCAATCGAGACCGTCGTGGGTGTTATTGTACGTATGATGAGCGCGTCCAGTGACGTAACTATACACGATAAAGTACCCCGAGGCAAAATATTTTTTTCATCCCTAATAGAAATGTACACCTCCCCGTCACGAAAACAGCGCTTTAACTATACTCGTATTTTTTGTTTTGGAAAAAAATCAATCCGACCACTTTTCATTAAAATACATCACTTTTTTTGTAGGTTTTAAAAAGTTTAAAATATAATGCTAATCGCGTGCCGAAAGTATTCTCTCATATCCGAAACGTGTTTCGTTGCATTCTGAAGAATCGATAGACTGGCCACATTTTTGTTTACTCCCGTAGAGCTTGAAAAAGCCGGTAATTAATACAATTAATTTGTAAAACAATCCGCTCTCTAATCGTTTAATATGGTGTGTGTTCTGGAATTGCGGATATAATAGAATAGAGAGAGTTTTTTCACAAAAAACCGGTTAAAAATCCACCAACTTTAATATTACGCCACAACAACGCGTTGTTGAAAAACGAACACGACAATCGATTACATCGCAGCCCGACGGATTAATACGAATTAATGCAATAATACGATATTACGATTCTTTTTTCGGTTCTAAGTGTTGTATTATATTATGGATTTACACTAACCAAAGCTTAATATTTAATTTTTTTTCATTAGTGGTGAGTTAAAATTGGTCATCAAGTTATTCAGTACCTCCTTGTAAATTCGGGTTAAGTCTATGACGCGCAGGGTCCGTTTGGCAGGATCGACCGATTTGTTTGAACTCGTTATAAGTATAATTAACGTGTGTTGACAGTGAGCTCCGACGAATTGGGCGCGCACGTGTTGGAGCTGCCGTACAAAGGTGACGACATCAGTCTGTTCGTTATCCTGCCGCCTTTCAACAAACAACGGGGCATCAGCATGCTGACGAAGAGACTCAACACGAACATCCTGCAGGAAATCGTCGCGTCCAACGATTGGAGGTCACGTCCCGTCGAGGTGTCTCTTCCGAAATTCAAAATCGAACAGACCATGGACAACCTTGTGCCGGTAAGCGTTATGACAATAGTTAATATATATTATAATAAGCGCGTTGCGAGTGTTGAATAATATAAGGCGTTCTATAGAATTTATCGCACTATTTGTCGATGTATAACAATTCTTAGGATTTCAATGCCGCCAAAGTAACGTTTGGCAAAGTATCAGTTAATTATTTTTATAACGACGTATGACGGTATTGAAAAAGTATTACTTATTCGTTATAGTAAACGAGTAAATTAATATCAATTTTGAGTTGTTTATAGTATTATTCTTACGCACAAACGTTTTTTGGTTTGAATTTCCCATGCACGTTTAACGAGACCTCGTCCTGCAGTTCTCGTGGACCGATAGGTTGCTGTCTTCAGCGTTGTTTTTCATTCGCGAGTCGTCGTGAGCTGTTTTTTTGGCATATTTTAAGACCTCGAATACTGAGATTTCGATCATCCTTCACGAATAGTTTCTAAATTATAATATCCATCAGCCTGATGGTTATTGGCTGCACTTATTGTACTCACTGGTGTACAGTGAAATATAATTCCATATCAACTTTTATACTTTTCCTGCTCGTTTTTTTGGCATTCTATAGAATGCCGAATTCGACGTTTTTCCGGCTACATTTACGTATATAATTACATAAATCGTGTTAATAAATTGTCGTTTGTATTGTGCGCGCGGGCGCGATGTTGCGAAACGGTCGCGCGCGTAGGTCGTAACGACCTACGTCCGACTCGCCGACACCGCAGTTATTATGTGTGCAGTGTCGAAATCGTTATCATACCGTGGGCGCTACTAACCGTGTTTATTTACTATTCGGTCACAGTGACCGTGTATTATTTTCGAAAATCACTGCGCGCGCAGCAAAAACGCCGATTAAAAGCACGCGAATCGCGCACGATTTTTCGGCCGTTGTTATTCAAAATTGATTTGTTCTTTCGTAAACGTAGAGCAAAATTCGTTTCTACGTGACCCGTGGTTCTACGAAATCGAAACCTATTGCTCTTTCGTCATTTTAACATATCACGCCCGTTTAATTTTTCCAAAATACAATAACCACGCGTTTGTGTTGACAAAAACCAATCGAAGAACGGTGGAACCGAGTAAACTACGCATTTTCGTAAACCGTAAACGAACACGACGACGATCGGTACAGCTGACATGGTCGTTTTCGACGACTGTACAGTATAAACTTGCGTCTGAAAACGTAACGACATTGATTTCAAATCGAAACATACTTTGTTTTTTTGCAAAACGTATTCGCGCGCAATATGGGTCGGCTAATACGTATTTGCGTTTACGGCTTGCAGTTTCACTGCGCTTTAATCGAACGACCGATACGCGTCGGGCACGTTTACACGTATCATTCACTCGCCGTGACCATTGTGACCGTCTTCAATCCATCGTTTTGGTCACGAACGAACGATTTTTCACGAAAAATATAAAAACAAATAAACGTAAATAAATCGAAACCTGAAAAATCCAAACTCGAAATTCCGACTAGCGTGTTGTGTTCTTCAGTACGACGCGCGGATCTTTAGGAAACTGTTCGCGGAAACAATATTGTTGTTGTCGAGATAAGCGTGAGCGCAGAGAGAACGCGTTGAAAATAAACAAAAACAATAAGAAAGAAAAAAAAACCGCTCGAGCGGTGCTCGAAATTCGTTTACGGACGCGTGTCAGAAGCACGAAATTCGACGAGTAGTGTTATCAAAAATCTCTCCTTTAATCGAAAAGCAAGACACGACGACGACGGGGAGACGTGGATGATATTCTCTCGCTGCTAGAGTTAAATTAAAAACGTCGTTTTGAGATGTAATCCAACGCGACGGGCAGTAATTTAAGAACACTCGCAAAATTCGTGACAGCTGTTTACTAGGGTTTTCGTATCGCAGATTCGCGAGCGCCTACTGCCTGTACGTTTCATATCAAAAACATAAGACGTGCGTTTGCACATTCACCGACTGTAAAAGCGAAAGTAACGTTCGCGCGCAGTTCGCTTTTAGTGGTCCTACGCGAGAATGATTCAATACGGTTAGAATTGTCGACTTCCGGGAGATGTTTGAGTAGGATTGAAGAAGGGCATTTAAAATGTGTACCTGATACACTACGCGTATATAATGATAAATAAACAATTAAACCGACCTAGTGAATTCCCTAAAAACCATATCGAATCGACTGTTAATAACGAGAAACGATATTTTCTTTTCAAAAGTGGTTATTAAAATATACTTGAAATGACATTTTTAAATGTAAACGGCATACATCCGACGCGTACAGTGTTTTCGTAGTCAATATACGATTATTTAATATTATAATTATCACGATGAGCTCTAATATTGTAAAACCACACCGCAGAAAAATAATGTTCTTCACAAAATTAAATTTGTTCGAACTCGTCAAACTCAAAAACATTAAACAGGTGTAATATTTCGATGCAAGTCGTAAAAATAATACTAAGAAAATATAGGCCGCGAAGAAAATCCGTACGCTTTGTTTTATTTTACTTTTTACTAACTCAAAGAAAATTATAAAAAAACAAACAATGTTTAAAACGAGTATTTGAAAATATACGAAATAATAATCGATACTAATTTATTCGAGTATTATTGGTTTTGTAATTTCGACAGCCCGTCGATGTTTTTACGAAATAAATGTCGAGGGAGCCGATTTAATAGTGAAGTCTTGGATTTCGTACCGCGAGCTTAGATTTAATCGAATTTTTCGAATTATCGAAAGTCTAAAGTAATAATAACAACAATAATGACGTGGACCGATTTTTGTTTTGTTTTTCTTTCTATACAGATACTCGAACAGATGGGAGTCGGCGACTTGTTCAGAGGCACCGCCGACCTGTCGTCGTTGACGGGCAGCGCGAACGGCGTGACGATCGACGACGCGGTGCACAAGGCGAAGATCTCCGTGGACGAGGAGGGCACGATAGCCGCGGCCGCCACGTCGTTCATATCGTCCCGCTCGTCCAGGCCCGCGGAGCCGTACAAGTTCCGGTGCAACCATCCGTTCGTCTATTTCTTGTTCGACAAGATCACCGGGTCGGTGCTGTTCATGGGCGTGTACAACTCGCCAAAGTCCGACTAGAAAATGACAATAACAACTGTATCGCGTCGTTTTACCGTCACGCGGGCCGCGCCAGGACGCGCAAGTCCAACAGGATTCGACCGACGACCCCGCACGGCATCCGACGTCGTACCGCTATATTATATTATAAGTAATCGTATGGGTTTCAAGTCGAGTTTAGCTCGTGTACATGTATATAAATATCCGTATATAAATAGTCTAACAAATATCCTTATCGCAGTCGTCAATATAATTATTATTAATTTGATCATCGTCGTCATCATCACCGCCGTTGTCGTCCTGTGCCGGAGGTCTCGCGAGGATTTGGAATGTCTTTCGAGTAGGCAGAGTCTAGATCTACTTAGATCATCTATCGGCCTGTCTCGAGCGATCCGCAGGACCAGTGTCCGGAACACTGGCGAATATTTAATCGGGATTTTCGAGGCGTCGATTTTGTTTTTTCTTTTTCAAACCGAAGCTCACGTTTTAATAGACTCGAATTCGACATTATTATCTTTACAATAATTCCGAAATCAGACCGAAACAGAATAAACAATTTTACGAACAATATCAAATCGCGTTCGATTTATTATTACGTAGATATCGTGGGCACTTGGCGTGCCAAGTAAGGGGCGTTTTTCTTTCGAATACGTTCAAAAGCTCTTTGCGTCGTCGGCCGAACAGACGTCTGTCGACCGAGAGAGAAACACGGCGATCTCTAAGCTTCACCCTAACGACCGGGTCCTTTGTTTCACGTGTAGTGGTGTAAAAAATTACGCGCAATCGCGCACCGCCTGCCCACCGCATTTCCCGCGACGACAACATATTGTATCCATGTAAGTTTAAGTGTATATTTTTATTTATATATGTGTGTGTAATTTAATATATATTATTTTTATGTTGTAAATTGTATATTTATAGTATTATGTATTCGTTAGTTGTTTTTTTTTTTCGTATATTATAATCGTGTAAACGTTGGTTTAAGTGAATAATAAATTACGCGACGCGCACGAATGTATTATTTTTTTGTTTTTCGGTCGCGTCAAAAAATGAATATTTGAATGAAACGCGAACAGTTCAACATTTTCCCGTCGAAAAGTAACGTTATGAAATTCGACTGACTATATTAATATTCTACAACACTGTGGTGTTATAATCATCTCGTGCTCACGGGAAAGTGCACCAGTGGGTACCACTGGGTATGCACGTGCACCACCGTCGACCGTCTTAGAAAACGGCCGCGACAAATAATTGCGAATAATTAAAACGAACTTTTAGGTTTGCCGAACGAAGCGGAATTTAAAATAATTATTAACGTAAGTGTTTTGAACACGCATCGTTATTGAGTATTAAACTATAATAATGTACCGAAAATTGTATAGTAGAAAAAAATAAAACACAAATTTATTAAAATACGTTATTATTTTTCACGCCAATTACAGGACTCGAATGAAAAGAAAAAATCGATTTTTGTCTGGTCAGAAGAGTCGATATTTGACTAGGAAAGAATAATGCATCGCCTGCCAAGTATATCTTCGAACGCGTACGGTAATAATAATAATTAGGGTCCGGATTTGAAAGCAAACGCCTTTTTTTTGGATAAATATAGAAAAATAATTTTCATATATTTCGTCATTTTTTTCGATTCGAAATGTCTCGTTAAATCATCGATTATTATTGATCACAATTTTATTAGTGTTTACGCGTTACAAATCGATAAGAGCTCGTGAGACCGACACGTTGTCGGTGTCGTGTTTAAAAATATTATAGTTGTAACGAGAAGAAAAAACTCGCATTATTTACCGTCGCTTTTTAAATAAAAAGCGAAAAAAATTGTTGTTCAACACAAATTAGACGGGAAAGTTAGACAGGAAACCTATTACGTACGTTTTTCTTCTTTTTTTTTTTTTTTTAGTAAACGTATGCCCTTTTTAAAATTTGAAGTGCTTCTTTTTTTTTTATTATTTATATTATTTTGCCGTCGAATCCGTACCCTAGTAATAATATAAAACACTTGTGCGTTCCGTGTACGTGTTTCTTTCATATCGAAAACGCGAAACGATCATTCCGTTCCAGTTACAAATTACATATTTATATAGCTATTAGAGACGGGGTCACTATCAAGCATTCACAACGTTATTTATGTGTTCGGGAGACAAAAGTGTAAACTCTCCGGATCCGTATGAAATACGTTTTTCGAAATACGAATTCTCGAGCTCGCCCTTGACTGTGTAAAGGTTCTCGGACCGTGCGTAGTCGTCGCGCGCGCTATATATGGTTTATTAAAACATATAGTTTGTCGAGAATCGTTTTCGCCGCTCGAGACAAACGGTTAGATTAAAGTTCTGTCGACGGCGACGACGACTGTTGTTCGTCGCAGCACTCGAACACAGATAATAATAATTATTATTATCGTGCAACGAAAAATCTAGTCGCGCGCGAGGAAAAGTTTCGCGACGACGACGACGCCGCGCCGTTAAGGACACGGCATTACAGGACGTGGAAAACGAAATCTCCGCACGAAGATAAACATTTATCTCGCATACATATTTTAACTTGCCGGGCGATTCTGCGTTACCGAAGTTGTTTCGAAAAATATAGGTTTGTTTTTTTTTTGGAAAATTTCACTCGCTCGCGGTTTTACACTGTCGTTTTAAAACAATTCGTAAACGCCTTTTTTTTTCTTTCTCGAATTTTAGAACGTACAAATTCTGTTACTCGCCGAACCGTTGAAATTCAGTCTCATCGAAGTATTTACCTACGCGTTTATGCGATAAAGAATAGACGAACGAACGGATGAAGTGTTTATACGCTTATCGGCCGGACTGAAGAATGTACGACGACGACGACGACGCGGCCGCAGTAATGTTCAACTGCCGATCAGGTAATTATCGATTTTTCAATTAGTAATTAATTATTATATTAGATTAGAGGTAGGGGCGTGATAGTACGGGCGAGCGCGAGGCTCGATCGGCGCGAAAGCATCTTCGCGTAATCGAATTTTCAAAAGATCACACGCTTTCCGCGTTACGGTTGAACGGAAATAAATAAAAACGCTCTTTTGAAAAAATCGGTATTATTAATTTCGTTAAAGAAAAATAAACCGTACAACGTTAAACGTATCAAACTCAATCTTAAGAATATCAAATAATATCGCGAATTCTAATATTTTTCCCGAAAGGAAAATTCGAAAAATGTCTGCGCTTTTCCGAAGGTCCGTAAAAGAATTTCACTATCCTTTACGGCGTTATAATTATTATTAGACAACGGGTTTAATATGGTTCGCAATAATCTTTGAAAATAAATAATGCTTTTTATAAAATGTACGTTTTGCGATATTATGGATTAAAATATTCGCGCCTGAGACGACACTCGATAATAATACGTCGACTTACGGTGATTTTATCAATATATTTTATCGTGGACCGTTAAAACATAATAGGTACATTATTTTAGTCGAATGCCGGAGACCGGAGCGCGGTCGTTTGCGGTTTTCCAATTGTTTTTATTCCTGAAACCAGTGGCGTTCCTTGATAAATCTCTAAGGGTGGGCCGGGGGCTAAGGGAGCGAAAACCTTTTTAAAAAAAAAAAAACCTTTTAAGAATCCTTTCAACACATCGTTTATAATTGAAAAACACGCATTGAGCTTTAATGTCTTTGTTGTATGAATAAAACCGTGTTAACGAATTACATAATAAGATCGAGTTCTTATGTTTTGTTTTCGTTATTTCTTTTGTTCTTTGCAAAAAGCGATCGATAATGTTATTTACATTAACGTCCCTACGGGCACACGCATCAGTCCCGTTAACCGGGACTTAATCTGACAGTCGCGGCCTTCTTAATCGAGTTTTATCGACCCAAAAGCAAGAAATAAGAACCGAGGAATTATAGCAATCGGCTAAATTAAAAAAAGATAAAAACAAATCGCCGTCCTGTAGAGGATATTGATCGCCGCGTTTCGTAAAAAATAAAAATATCATACAAATAGAAGAAAAACGAACGAAAAAAGAATCAAAAGCCCCCCGGTATAATATAGAAGAGAGGGACGTGTGCTCCTCGTCCAGTCGTAATTTGACGTCGTTACAATGAAGGTAAAAACAAAAGTACTCAATACGCACTGTTAAATTTCAACAAGTGTTTTTTTTTTTTTTTTTTTATGATTAGAGATAAATAAATACCGAGCGAGCCCCATTTTTTAATACTCGCGTCCTTTTTATTTTATTTTTCCGATTCGAACACCGAGAGTCCCAAACATTCATATTATTATCCGATATTATTACGACGAGGCCGCGGCGTAATAAACGTTTTTCTACCGTAATAGAACAAATCGTGCGACTTATATATTATATCGTTATTATCATAAATACGACGACGACGACGACGCGCGACGCGCGCTCACGACTACAATTCGTACATTACGGACGCGGTGAAAAACGTTTTATCGCCGAACTCGACTCGCACGCGAGACTGCCGACTGGGACCTCGGGTCCTCGGTCCTTCGGAACGCGCGCTCCCAACACAGCGGGGGTGATTAACGTAATTGAAATGAATGCGGCGGCGGCGGGGTAAAAACCGCCATTGTGCCGGGCGAAAAGAACGTCGCGCGCTGCTGCTGCTGCCGCTGCTGCGTTTTCTATTCAATTCGCGGCGCGCGTAATACAATTTCCCTCTCTCGCCGATGGAAACTTTAAACGGGCACGCCGACGCCCGAAGCTTATTATTTATGGCCGAACGCTCCGGCGAAACGTACGCGAAAATCATTCCGTCTGCGACATCAATTATCCGGTGAACGCCGCAACAGTACCGAATGTAAAGAAGCGAAATAAATCTCGTCGTCGGCTCTGATCGATATCGCGAGAGAGAGAGAGAGAGAGAAAATAACAAACGCTATGGATTAATATTATTTAATCACTCCGCGAATCGTATTTCATTGGCGTCGGGTTCGAGTGTGCGAATTTCGAGTGAAGGCGACGTTTTCGGCGTCCCGTAAATGCGGAAGGTAAATAATCACGTTTCTTCGCAGGCTCGTTATTACCCCGTCGCCGTCGTCGTATCGTCGAAGGTTTCGATGGTATTTATCTAGAATAATTATATTTCGAATTATTCGCGGACAGGTGAGAATCCGATTGGAACCTCGGCCGACTAAAATATAGTAACAGCGTAGTCGACGGGAAAGAAGCAAATCAAATTTACCGAAAATCCGCAATGAAACCAAACCGTACGAGCGTTAGAAGAAGATTAAACTCCGGCGAAATCGGGTATTTCATTCGTTTTCGGCGAATTTCGATTACGCGATTTGGCTCGAGTACGGAGGCCGATCTGCCCGCCGCCGGCTCCTTCGCTCAAGTGGTGGTTTTCCTAAAGCGATTGGTTTCAGATTTTCACAAGGACAATTCGTCAATATCAATCACACGCGTCACTTGTATCGCGTCCGTTTTTATCCCGACGACGACGCGTCGTCGTCATCGCACGAGGCACAGCAGACGAGAAAACCCGGAGAGCGACGTGCCGCACTTGCAGGTCTCTTCGAACAATTATCATCAACAGTTTCACGTTTTCACGTTTCACGTGTATAGTCGGAGTGTATAAGTTATGTAATAACGAGAACTCGACCGATTCAAAAGCGGCATTTCCACAGATTTTTAAATCGAATCCATTGCGGCGGCCGGCGGCGGCTTGTTCCGCTGAAATAGTTCAACGAGACGACGACTTTTGGGTAAACGAAATTAAAGGTTCACCGCTCGTACAATACATCGGAAACCGTCGCATTCGTTATTTCTCATTGTGATGCGACGATTCGCCGCGGCGCGGCGGCGCGATATCGAAACGATTATAATAATAATAAAGTTTATCGACGTCGGAATTTATTTTTTCGAACGGAGAGACGGTTTTTCTCGCCCGCGTCACGTATAACAATCGTCGTTTATATAGAATTCGTTCGTTTTGTTCGCGAGCTTTTTCGGATTTAAACGGTCGCGCGGGTATACGCGCGTAGTAATGGCGATCGGATTTTACAAGACGTTTTTTCCCGTCGATTATTATATTACTATTGACGCGGCGCGTTTATTTCCTCCGAGCACTTTTATTTTACATAACAATGACTTTGGAAGCGATTTCGCCACAGACATTCGCACGGCAATAATAATATTATTATATTACGTGCGATAAAATACGCATAGTATATATATTTTACTTACCGTTTTGCCTAATGACATTCTCAACGTACGATTTTCTTCATAAACTGTGAAAAAGTGCTCACTTTACTACTGCTGCGCGCATAGACCGGAGAGCAGGCACAAATGTCTTTGTCGCGCGCTTACACGATAATAGAAATATCGCGATCGTTATTATATTACAATAGTTTATACAATATGCGGGTACAGCCGATACGGATTTTCCGACCGTAAAACTGCCAATCTAAACTGCAAACGTAAATCTGTATAAACAGCATGATATTATTATTATTATGGTCTGTCCGTCTGGAGTGGAGTTGTTCGACGGACAATATAAGAATTCTGAAAACGGATTTGAATTTCAACGAGCGGTCGCTTTTCGCCGTTCCGTGTCGTTCACCCGAATTTCTAAAATTCATAATTATTAAACAACGGAATCGCCTCGTCCGAGTGATGCGTGCATTCGGTGCGATCGATACGCGCGCAATTACGTATAACAACTTGGTTATTCGTTTCCTGTTGATCGAACGAGATTGCCTGGCCGATTTTAATTTTCACCATAGCAACCATATTCAACAATTTCGGGAGATAAATAACAGTTAACGAACGGCGCGTGGGAATTAATTATCATTATCAAACGACGCGCGAGAGAAGTGATTTATATTTTCTAGTTGATTCTGACGCTCTGGCAAATATTATTCCAACCGTCATCCGGAACGATATTATTGGTGCGCATCAAATCGACTACCAGTTATTTTATTATATTATTTCAATCATCTGTTCTCTGTACGAACCGAGTTTGTTTACGACGGCAAACGTTTACGTGAAGACATCTGCAAGGACCGAGGACAGTGGCAACATGTTGGCCGCAATGATGAGGCAAACTGATAATTGCTATAAGCCCAGAAAACAGACGGTCAGCGGCGACGGCGGCGGCGGCGAAAAGGTCTTAGGAAACATTCTTTTCGGCGAAAAAGTTTCGCGCAATGCGGTGAGTAAACGAATTGATGGTAAATTTTTTCGATCGTTTTCAGATATCGCATCGTGCCGTCCACGAGCAGCCGGGATCTATACGGGGCTCGGCGCTAGGGAACGTCATGGATAAGTATGACGTCGTTCGCGGTAAATATTTTCACCACATCGTTATAATATGAACAAAACATAAAGACCGGGTTTTTTTTTTTTTTTTTTTTTCGTTTCTCCAGGTCGAAGGCAAGAGGAGATCGATCGTCAAAATCGAGTCTCCGAAAACGGCATTCAAGCGAAACTGCAGTTACACATCGATAACCAACAGAAATCCATTGAAAACCTGTCGTCCGCTCTGGCCGACATCAAAGGTATTATACGTGGTGTTTTTATACAACGCGCGGCGATTTTGAAACTTTTCTTTACTATCGACTTCCACGTGCGACGCGTTTCTTATCACAACCTGTTGATTCATTAGAATTTCTATTGTATAAAATATTACGATTACAATGGAAATACGTTTAAAAACGTCGGTGTTCGTCTACTTTAAATGAAAACACTAACGAAAAACTACGGCTTGTCGTTCACATTCCATTTGGACGTGTTTTTTTTCTTTTTCTTCAGGTGAACTGGAGTGCCGTAACGATCGCGAGGACCAATTGACGAAAATGTTTGTCGATCGCGAGGACCAATTGAAGAAAATGTTTGACGATCGGGACCATAAAAATGAATTAAGGATTAAGGCGTTGGAAGGTTTGCACACTCTATCGTAGTTTTCATCGTAACGAAAACGATATACGTATATATAACATATGGTAAACGTATAATTTTTTTTTCGCAGAAGCCCTTAGTAATGTAGAAAGTGAAACCAAAGTCTCATCGTACATTAAGGATTTGGAACACGAAACGGACGAACATTTTTTGCAAATAAGAGGTAAACACACTAGTGGGTCGTGATATTTTAAGCGAACGGTGTATTGTGCGTGGTGTTTTTATACAACGCGCGGCGATTTTGAAACTTTTCTTTATTATCGAATTCCACGTGCGACGCGTTTCTTATCACAACCTGTTGATTTATTAGAATTTCTATTGTATAAAATATTACGATTATATGGAAAGACGTTTAAAAACGTCGGTGTTCGTCTACTTTAAATGAAAACACTAACGAAAAACTACGGCTCGTCGTTCACATTCCATTTGGACGTGTTTTTTTTCTTTTTCTTCAGGTGAACTGGAGCGCCGTAACGATCGCGAAGACCAATTGAAGAAAATGTTTTTCGATTGTAACCAGAAAAATGAACAAAAGATTAAGGCGTTGGAAGGTTTGCACACTTTATCGTAGTTTTCATCGTAACGAAAACGATATACGTATATACAACATATCGTAAACGTATAATTTTTTTTTCGCAGAAGCCCTTAGTAATGTAGAAAGTGAAACCAAAGTCTCATCGTACATTAAGGATTTGGTACACGAAACGGACGAACATCTTTTGCAAATGAGAGGTAAACACACTAGTGGGTCGTGATATTTTAAGCGAACGGTGTATTGTGCGTGGTGTTTTTATAAAACGCGCGGCGATTTTGAAACTTTTCTTTATTATCGAATTCCACGTGCGACGCGTTTCTTATCACAACCTGTTGATTTATTAGAATTTCTATTGTATAAAATATTACGATTATATGGAAAGACGTTTAAAAACGTCGGTGTTCGTCTACTTTAAATGAAAACACTAACGAAAAACTACGGCTTGTCGTTCACATTCCATTTGGACGTGTGTTTTTTTTTTTTCAGATGAAATAGGGCGCCAAGACGATCGGGACCATAAAAATGAATTAAGGATTAAGGCGTTGGAAGGTTTGCACACTTTATCGTAGTTTTCAACGTATATATATATACAACATATCGTAAACGGATAATTTTTTTTATTTTTGCAGATGCCCATAGTAAAGTAGGACATGAAACCAAAGGCTCATCGTTCATTAAGGATTGGGAGCAGAAAATGGACGAAAATTTTATGCAAATAAGAGGTAAGCACACTCGTGGGTCGTGATTTTTTAAGCGAACGGTGTCGGTCTTTTTTTTCTTTTTTTTTTAAAGGCCGATTTCAAAATTTAAACATGCACAATTTTTCTACCAATTAATTTCGATTATTTTTTCATCACTAATTCCATCACCTAATCTCAATCAAACCTCTCATGTTATATTTACTCTCAACACATAAACTTATTGTGCTAATTAATTGTAAACAATCCGTTTGTTTCGATTAAAAAAAAAAAAAAACAATACACTTTTCATCGAATTGAAAATTATAATAGATAGTGAATCCAATAATAATAATAACATGCCGTATTTTTTATGATCGTTCGTAGACGAAATAAAAAGCAAAAAGATTTTCGCGGCAAAAGAGTCGAAGCATTTTAAGATTCAAAACGCTCTTCTGGCCGACAGGTTGAGGATCGTTGAAGGTACGAAAACGATTAAAAAATCTTTTCTTTTTTTACCGATTTTCGTTTGATTTACGAGTTTTGATTGTTTTCGCGATGTAGACGAACTCAAAATGGAGGCCGTCTCAAAAGCACCCGCCCCAATAATGATGCAGTTGCCTCCGTGCAATTGCAAAGACGAACTCGCCGCGTTGAAGTACGAGTTCGAACGATTTAAAATCGAATGCACGCAGCAGCAACACGTCAAGAGTAATATTATTATTATCATAATATATATCACACGTGTTCGTGAAATATTAAACGTCACCCCGTTTGTGTTACAGATAGTTTCACGACTAACGACGTCGCCAACGGAAAATACGATCGAAATTACGAGATGCTCTTACGTAAATACGACAAGTTAAAGGCACGACTGGTTTCGGTCGAAAGTAAGATACGTTTTTATTACTTATTTCTATTATGGTATAACTAACTCCCCGAGCTCAAACGTTGTTGTTTAAAAATAAACTAAGGCGCTTTCTTCCGCTTGGATGAGCGGACGAGAATTTTGCGAATTTCGTCGAGACCGATAAATCCTGAAAAACCTGCTGCAAACACTATTTTCATTCGTCTGTTCTACTGTGTATATATCTCGCGGGAATTTTTTTAAATTCGTGTTTCAATAAAGTAATAGTCGCAATAAATAAACACTATATTAAGAACACCCCGGGTTTGATCGCCAGGTTTTAGATTAATAATTACGAGCGCGCAGTTTTAGTAGTAAGACATTCGACGCGCGATTTTTTTAGAATCGTCCATAATATTAATCGTGTGTAAAATTAACCGTCTCGAAACGTCCGCAGGAGAAGCGACCAATAGAAATTCGTCGACTTCGTGCGATGCGAACCTCATTTCGTCTATCGTACACGCGATAACGTCGGCGATGAGCTTGTCGACGGCCAGTAGGTGCTGTGGCGGCGGCGGCGGTGGTGGTTGGCCGAGAAGAGCCGAACTGACGACACCGCCGACGAATAATTACGACGGAATGAAGGAATCGAGGGTAAGTAGTTCGTCGAACTTCGTCTCCGAGCCGCAGGCGCCCGTTCAGAATATTCCGCCGCCTCCGGCGGCACCGAAAACTGCACCGAAGGACGGATCGAAGAAGGATTTCGAAAGGATTCCGATTACGACGGACCTGCTGAAGACGGTGACGTTGGCGAAAAAGGGCGAGCCCGTGAAAAAGATCAAGTTGCCGCCCGGCATGTTGATCGCCAAGCGTAAAACGGTCACCTCAGACGACGCTGTCGCACCCGCGCCGACGTCTTCCCCGTGGGTCACTCCTCCACCAGCGCCTCCCTTACCCACAGGATCTTTCTGCCCTCCCCCGGCACCCCCGTTACCCACAGAATCCGGGTCTTTCTGCCCTCCCCCGGCACCACCGTTACCCACAGTAAATCAGTCCTTCGTTCCTCCCCCGGCACCACCGTTACCCACTGTTAATCAGTTCTTTGTTCCTCCCCCGGCATCACCATTGCCCTTAAAATATCAGTCTTTTACACCCCCACCGGCACCTCCTTTACCTACGATCAAATTTAACGACGTATTCATCGCCCAAGCGGATAACTGAGAATCGCGTATGATCTCTGTTATTTATTTGCCATTTTACAATTTGTGTGTTTTGAGTGTTTTAACGTTGTAATCACAACGATAATTATATAACCTTACGATATTTTTCAATTAGACTTTCTCGACGGTGATAGTATAATACAGACGTTGCTCGTTCGTTGAGTGGTGTGATTTTCATTCTAAAGTCTTTGCCGCTCTTTTTTAAAATCAAAACATTTTTTTATTTTTTTTACTTCTATCGTAATTTAACGATTTTAATGTTCAATATTCGATTTTCACAACGAAATTATTGAAAAATATTAAATTTCATTCCTAGTGAAAGTGAACCGGATGGTTGTTTAATTGAATTCTGAAAAACATATTTTTTTCTAATGATTTATTAGAATAGGATCCAAAACCGGATCGTTGTTTAATTTAATTCTGAAAAACATATTTTTTTCTAAGGATTTATTAGAATAGGATCCAAAACCGGATCGTTGTTTAATTTAATTCTGAAAAACATATTTTTTTCTAAGGATTTATTAGAATAGGATCCAAAACCGGATCGTTGTTTAATTTAATTCTGAAAAACATATTTTTTTCTAAGGATTTATAAGAATAGGATCCAAAAAAAAATAGTTATTTTTGAATGTTTGAAAATAAAATAAAATTATCGTTTTGATTTGAACTGGGAAGCGTACATCATAGACTTTGCAGAAAATCGCACCGTAAAATGATATCGAGCGGTGTCTTTATAATACTAGATTCTGTTGAACCTGTCGGTCACTCTTCCACTATCGCCTCCTTTACCCCCCATGATCCGGGTCTTTCCCCCCTCCCCCGACACCCCCGTTACCCACGGTAAATCAGTCCTTCGTTCCTCCCCCGGCACCTCCTTTACCTACGATCAAATTTAACGACGTGTTCATCGCCCAGGCGGTAAGTATGTAATGATTTGATACTTCGAAGTGCAGATAACTCTGAGAATCGCGTATGATCTCAGTTATTTATTTGCCATTTTACTATTTGTGTGTTTTGAGTGTTTTAACGTTGTAATCGCAACGATAATTATATAACCTTACCGATATTTTTCAATTAGACTTTCTCGACGGTGATAGTATAATACAGACGTTGCTCGTTCGTTGTGCGGTGTGATTTTCATTCCAAAGTCTTTGTCGCTCTTTTTTAAAATCAAAACATTTTTTTATTTTTTTTATTCCTATCGTAATTTAACGTTTTTAATGTTCAATATTCGATTTTCACAATGAAATGATTTGATAATTTTCACATCAAAAGTGAACCGGATCGTTGTTTAATTTAATTCTAACAAACATTTTTTTTTTTCAAAGGATTTATAAGAATAAGATCCAAAAATAAATAAACATTCATCTGAATGTTTGAAAATAAAATAAAATTATCGTTTTGATTTGAAAATGGAAGCGTACATCGTAGACTTTGCGCTGAAAATCGCACCGCAAAATGATGTCGAGCGGTGTCTTTATAATACTAGATTCCGTTGAATCAGCCGAAATGAAAATATTTATTAATTTTTGTCACGTATAGACAATGTTGTATAGATATATTTTGATTAGTTTTTTTCGTAAAATATCGATCATTTTTTTTTTTATAAATTCGCGCAATTTTCGACTTGTCTTTTTTCGAAATAATGATGATAATAACAGATGATATTCTGCGACACTTCACCGATTATTGATGAAAAAAATAATGTCGTTTACATAATATCGTGTGCGTGCGATTTATATTTTAATAAATGTATAGATTTATATTTGAGTATATTAAACAAACACAATTCGGTATAGCGAAAAATCAAAATCGCCATCAACGCACTACAAATACAATTTAATAAAACATGTTATAATATTACGTCATTTAGCACTCGACGCTTTTGCCGCCTCATTATACCGGGAAAAACTGTTCGACGGACGAAGCCGGGTGAAAATCAGCCATGAGAATCGGTAAAAATAAATTTTTACGTGTAAATTGTAATATCTAATAATATATTCATATTGTGTGTGTTTGTATAATAAACTATTAAAATAATTACAGCGCAGTCAAGCGGATAACGTGGAAATGTCAATTATTATTATTTGGACCATACACATGTTTTATACTTCAATCCGGCGAAGACAGGTATATTATTCAGCTATAGTTAAAATTATAAAATATCTTTAATAATGAAAAAGCAGCGTGCACTTTCTCTTCTACCTGACGATTGAATTTTATTCGAAACCGGTCGCATATATTTAAGCACTTTTCTATTATTATTTTTTTGCATATTATAATAATACTCCGGGCAAGACCTACGCATTTTTTTATTTTGTTTTTTCATTATTAAAGATATTTTATAATTTGAATAAATATTATTTTATATATCTAATAATATTTTTTAATTATTATACGAGTATTATTAGTAACCTTTAAACATATTTATTTTATTTTCACTTGTTTTGTCACACCCTTTTGACGTGTGTCTGAGCATAAATAATATTTTAAAATAAAAAAAAGTATTTCATCGCATAAATATGATTTTATTTTACAATCCAATAGTAATATTTAATATTCACAAAATGACGTGCTTTAATTACAGATATGTTCAAATGTTTATTGAAGAATTTGTCCGCATGAAAATGAATAGTGAACATTTCAAACATACTGTTGTAAGTACCTACGCGCCGATTTCATGTTGAACAGAGCATTTATATAATATATTTGCCCGTAATCACCGTTCGTTTTCATTTGAAAACCCATCAAAATTATTAATTTGCAGTAAACTGTTGCAATAGTAGTAAACGCGACACAAATATATATGTTATATTATATTAATTAAATTGTAAATGTTTTTTCAAAAACATTTCTAGTCATAATCAGTTTTTGCTATTGTTTGTATAAATTTGAATTTTTATTTTTAAACATTTTCATACAGGTACTTCAAGTCGTGATTGTCGCAAAAGCCTGAGAACACGACCGATACGGAGAAAGTGACGTTTTCATCGGTCTTTTTAAATTCAACGCGAGAAGTGCGGCGGTGCGACGTCATTCGTCGTACACGTTCAAAATATAGACGTACGTTACAATCGTATACTGGTGGAAATCGTCGCATTATTTCTACTTCTATTTGATGCGATTCACCGCGGCGGCGGCGGCGGCGGCGGCGGCGGCGGCGCGACGACAAAACCGCCGCAATAAAGTTTTTATCGATGTAAGAAATTTTAGCCTCGAGAGTTTTTTTTTTTTTCTAAAAGATTCGTATGCTCGCGCGTATATTATCGTACACATTTCGTTCGTAAGCTTTCGTATACGGTCATCGTATACGCGCAGTTATCGCGATCAACGCGAAAACGTTTGTTTTTTATTCTCCACGTCGATCGCGCGTTACATTACAATGTATTATTGACGACGCGTTTTATTCCCTTCGAGCGCTTTTATTTTTACATAACAATGACTTTGGAAGCGATTCCGCGATAAGACGTCATAATTCGCGCCATAACAATAATATTGTATTACGACGTGCACAAAAAACATATTATATTCGTATTATAAATATCACACGATATGACGCGTTCGGATAGTTTTAAAAATATTGTTCTTTGAAAAAAGGCGACGCGCGACGTTCGGTTCACTACTGCGCCTACGACACTTGTGAATTATATTATAATAGTTCAAGTAGAAGTGCGAGTGACGGTATGATGACGAGTACTTGCGCGTCGTGGCTTAGAATATAATAGGATTGTAAAGTTTCCTGTGTTTCGGAAAGCGCGTGGAGAGTTACACTGTCGTTGATCGAAAACAACCGAAACCGAAGTTTCATTCTCTCAACCTTATCAAATGGCTACATTAAAATCTCAAAAACGAACCTTTTACGACGGGCGACGACGAAACGAGCGGAGAAATTAGGTGACGGTTTTTATTTTTCACACATTATGCGCGCGCACAAAAACGCGTATTATACGAAACATATACAATATATTGTGTTAACTTTTAATACATAAATTTACCGAAACTCTCGCGCTAACTTTGCGGCGTTTGTGCGGCGAGGAAGAGGACGTCTTCGAGTCGGCGGCGTGCCCCTCGAGGGCGTTGCCGTGCCGGCGGGCATTATTATTATGTTTTCACAGCGTGTGACGAGTAAAACAATAAAATAGATCGTCGATTTCGTAAAAACGTAATACCCGTTCGTGTTTTACCACTCTCTCTTCTCGCCGAAACTTAACGTAGTTTATGTCCGTGCGAAGTTTGGTCTTCATGCGGGCCACATTAGTGAGAAAGTTTTCCCTTCTTGCGGGGGCCACCCGATAATGCAAAATTTAATATTTCAACACCGTAATAATATTATATTGTAGTTGTTACCACTTACTCGTCGTATCATCATACAGTTACAAACATCGTTATATTACGTATTTCCTTCGTGTGTCGTTTAAGTTGGACAAAAAATACAGTGTTTCGCCTGAACGTTTGGGGTAAATAAGTAACAATATATTATGTTTGATTTCAATTTAATTGGATATAAATGATTACGTTATAAATTGATTTTTAATTCAATTGATGATTGGAGGATTTCTATTTACTCTTACTGTCAAATTTACTTGAAATATTAACCGAGTTAAAAAAATACCATTGACTCGCCCTCCCCCCCCCAGCCCTGACAATAATATGATTGATACAATATCTTCTTGATTGTTTTTAATTGTTGAAAAACATATTGTTATAATAATTTGCGCTCGGGCGAGAAAAGCGTGTCCTCGTCCAATTCGAACTTCAAACGTTTACGAATCATATTGTCGTTTTAAAAATAATTTATTTTAAGTTTTTTTTCTCTCTCATTTTCGCGTACTAAAAAATATTTTAAAGCAGCGCATTGTTTTTTGTAAGCTCGTTCGACATTTTCTGTCCCTGCAGAGGAACACGTTTTCGTTTAAAAATGTACGACAGAGCGTATGAAACTCGAGAAGTTTTTGTGCTCTACAGTGTTCACTTGGTTTACAACACACGATAGGCACGCCGCCGCCGCGCCGCTTTAAACGCCTTCTACTAAGCGTTTCGTTCTTTATCGAAATTCGAGAAACCCTTTCTTTTCGTAGTGCGTACGAACCGTCGAAACCCCGGCGCAGGTTTCCGTTTTTGATTTATCACGGACAATTAAATAACATCGACATGCAATAACTCGTCGCGCGAAATATCAAATGACCCGCAGGGCCCAGCGAACTTTTCGCCCTCGGACGATTGGAATTTAGCGTCTCGCTTCAAAACTGGCAGATCGATTAATCGGTTTGAAAATGTAATGGCGAGCTTTTAAGACGCGTACTACTAATCTGTTCATTAAATCATCGACTATGTCATTGGCATGGTATGAACGTCGCACCAAGTTTACAGACGTGATTTTTCCAATAATCTGTTTATCCGATTTCCTAAGCTGTGTGAGAAAACGGTAAAAGGCACATAAGCGTGACGTTGTCTTCTAGTAAAAAGTTCCCGGCGACAATCTAAAAAACACGAACGAGAAACGAAAGACGTTTCGACAATGCCGACGACGGTTTCCACGTAAACAAAATAATGTTAAAATATTAAGATGTAAATATACTAACAACAGTTCGGTAAGAAAAAAAAATGTAAAAACACTTGGAATCGACCGAATAAACGCGTTTTCGAGAACTGATGTGCTCTGGGCCTTTGAACGTGACGTCGACATTATATACAGTGTGTTTCTTTTTAACACTAAATAATTCTGTCCGGTGACATCAGATTGATATGCGGTTTTCGGGAGCAGATAGGGAATACATAAATACACATTTCTTGATGATTTTTACATTTTTAGATCTTTCCGTGTGCGCGCATGCGCAATACAACTTGCATTTTTTTAAACGGCGACAGATGTTTTTAATACCAAATTCAGATAGACCGAATTTTTTCAAGTCAATTTGATCCTTTTTACCACAGCTCTATTACCAAAATTGACCAAATGACAACGAGTGAAAGTTTCGATTAAAACGATTGAATTTTTCAACAATCGTACTAGAGTTTGATTAATTATCATGAAATTTCAAGTATTTTTTCTTAAATTCCTTAAAATTAAATTCAAATGATTTAATAATGTCTGCAAACGTACGGATACGAAAAAAAATACTTGAAATTTCATAATAATCAATAAAATTCTATAGTATGATTGTTGAAAAATTCAATCATTTAAATCGAAACTTTCACTCGTTGTCATTTGGTAAATTTTGATTTTAGAGCTATGGTGAAAAGGATCAAATCGACTTGAAAAAATTCGGTCTATCTGAATTTGATATTAAAAACACCTGTTGACGTTTAAAAAAATGCAAGTGTATTTTCTATGCGCACACGGAAAGATCTAAAAATGTAAAAATCATCGAGAAATGTGTATTTATGTGTTCCCTATCTCCTCCCGAAAACCGCATATCAATCTGACGTCTGAACTGGACAGAATTATCTAGTGTTACCTTTAAAAAGAAACACACCGTATAATAATATTATGTGTATGAATATTTCGTGATCGTTTGCGGCGCAGACCATCCGTCGTCGTTTTGTTGTGCGCACGAAATGCACTCTTCGTAGTCGAGTAGTATAGTTATACTACAGGCGCGTAGCACATTGTTTTAGGGTTTAGGCCGATTATTAGTCGAGAGGGTTAAATTCTGAGTGGATTCGGGAACGCACAAATAAGTGTACCGCGCGGCCAAGTGCTTCGACAACACGGGCGGCTCCGACGATTTACGACTCGCGATGTGCCGAATTTAAATAATAATCGATTGCCGATATAACATTTTTTTCGGGAAAGCCGCGGCGTGTCTTCGCTTGGTGTCGAAAACGTGTTTCAATCGATCGAGCGCGTTTCTCACTGCGTAAGTTATGATATTTTTATTTCGCCCATTTATTTGATTTTTAATCGCACGTTTGAACGCGTTTTACGGACGCGCATTTCGGTTATTTTCTAGCGCACATTGAGATTTTCAAGAGCAATAAATTCCGAATCGTACTATGGCTATGTGATCCGGCGACGGCGGCGCGGCGTGCGTTTAGAAGATAACATTTTATAACTGTGCACAGTTTATCGACTGCCGCCGTGCCAAACCGGCACTATTACCCCGCTGCAGTATAATAATACGTAACGGGTTAGACACGTGCATTAAATATTTTCCACTTCCGAGACGCGGCTCGTCTGGCCGTTATTAATAATTATAATAACAACAACAACAACAACGACGACGACGGCCTCTGTTTCGCGAGAGCGCGCGAATATTACGGCGGCGTACTTCCGGACGGAAAAAGGGTCGGCCGGGTAAATGCGAAACGTACGCGAGCGCAGTGCACGCGGTGAAACGACGACAAGTAGACGGGATCAGTGTGCGACGGCAAACCGGCGACGGAGGACCTGGTCGCGAAGGCGCAAAAAAACAAAAAAAAAGGGAAGTCGGTTCGGCGACTGGACGGGCTTTGAAAGCGTTTTCCGGTCGTATACCAGCGGAGGTTGTGTGCGTCGAGTTTCTTCAAAAATATGCAAAAATATGCGGGGAAAATATATTTTTTGACGAATAATATTGTTTGGATTTTACACACCTACGTATTAATGTTTTACAGCGGGTTTTGAGAATTTCGGAAGAGAATTTTTCGCGACAAACTGCAGTCTTATAATATTCGGCACCTTCGATTTGAAATTCCCATGATTTATGTTTAAAATTCATCAATCAAAATGTCACGGTCCACATCACACGGAAACGATAAAATACAAACTCGCGATTTTCCGTCACAATATTATTATTGTCACGATCAAGTCTGGTTTTCAATACTAATCTCAAAAGCTCTTGAAATGCATATCGTGCATAATATGTGCATTATAATGCAAAAGTGTAGGCACGTATTAGGTACACGCAGTAAAACGTGTTCGGTTCGATTGAAAACGAGCCAAATCGTGGACATCGCTGAGGACCAGTGAATGTGGACAAGAGGAAAAAAAAAACATACAATTGCTCTTATTATTATATTAAACACGTTTTTTTTTCATCAAGAAATAGAAAATCGTAATCTACAATATTTCAAGAGCGAACAAAGAACAACAACAATCAAAGCGTATCTAATCGAAATCTGGTTTCTATAATAATAATAATTTAATTATCGCTTCGAATTACGTTTGGAAATTATTTGCGCGCGCATTACTTGTTGCGGCGGCGGCGCGGCGTAGGCTTCCCATCTCCGGGGAACGTTTCGCTTAAAATTGTTCGCATCCGCCGGTTTGGAAAATTTATCGGTTTGAAGTCACGTCGTACGCGTATTTTTCGACGGCCTCGTCGTTTTTAATCCGTCTTCCGAGCAATGAGCATATTTTTATCGTACGCTTTTCACATCAGTCATCACGTCTCGCACGACGCGACGCGTAGATATTATACTGTCGAGTTTCTTCCACCCGACTCTCTGGTCCAACCAGTCGTGAAAACTCGTTAATCGTCTCAAGACAATATAACGCCGTGTTACATAACACAACACACGGATAATTGAGCTTTGCAAAACGATAAGGAAATCGCGCAGAACTCTTATCTATACCGTTGTATTTTCGCACTCGTGCGCGGGGATAATATTATGTGGATAAACAAAATAAAATTAACAAAGCCGCGCGACTCGTGTGTTCAACGAGCACCGTAATCGCGGACGACGACGATTAAAAGTCGTCAGTGACTCGTCGATTTTCCAGCGGCCGTCTACACTTTCTTTTGCCATGGCCAACGATGCTTCTACACGACTAGAATACTCGGGGAAAATTAAGCACGGTGGCGACGAAGACGTAGACGAGGAGTCTGTCGGCAGTGTCGCATTTACGATAGCGCAGTGAGCTATGGTTTTAAAATTAAAGAGTACGTTGGAATTCGTCATAGAATATTCGATATAATTATTGTTTATTAGTACTGAGTATACCTAGTATTATAAATTAATAAGTTAGTTATTCCACACAACAAGTAAACAACATTTATTTAATATTTACTATTTGATACATATCAGAGTAATAATTTATTACTACGAAAATATCAAATATATTTTTATTTATTCACACGATAATTTAGTATGAGAATAATTCAAAGATTGTCGTTGAAACGAATACGTTTTATAGTAACAAGCGACTTCATATTATGATATAATAACGTACATGTATTATAAACGGTATGAATGCTCTTCGAATATGTTGAAAGATTTAAATCGTAAACCAAAAGACACCGCGGAATCGCATTATACGTCGCGCCAACAGTATATTCGCCGCGGCGTGGATGGAACCAGTCACTTGTCAAAAAAAGCGACGACGCGATATTGAAGAAAATATACGAAAAAAACCAAATTAAGCAGAAAACTCGAGAGAGAGATTTTCGGAATTAATAATGTGCGCCGTTGGTTTCGTACGAATATTATATCAATATAATACGCATTAACCGGAGAAGGAAAACTGTAGCGGGTGGAAGACGCAGGAGCACGGAGGAGGAGGGTTTCGTGCGAAAAGTTCTTTCCCGCCGTTGAAAAATGTTCACTCGCACGTATAATCAAATGCAAATTTCGTGTTCGAGGATAAAGAGCGCTCGCAGGACTCGGACGAGGCAGCATCGTTTATGAGAGGCGGCGATAATTGTTATCATCACTATTTTAGTTCGGCAAACGATAATGGCAATGCGAAATATCCATTGTTGTATTTTTGTCGATTTGTTCGGAATGGTATTATGTAAAACGCGCCGGACAATAAATAACGTACGTGTTGGCCACGATAATAGTGTTCGCCGCGGCGATCCTCTCGCGGTCGACGGGACACACACCTGTCGAAAAAGCGCAACGAAACAACAACAACAAAAAAAAACACAAACAACACCCGAACCAAATTTTCGGAATTAATAATACGCTCCGCGGATTTAATGCGGATATAAAATTAATAATATAATGCGCGCCAACGCCGGAGTGGGAAAAGGATGAGCGGGAGGGTGCAGGATCAGAACGGAAAGTCCTTCTACCCGCCGTTTAAACATATTCCTATACATATTATTATTATATAAATATAATATTCGAGGATGACGAGCGCGCGCAGGACTCGGGCAGACCAGCATCATTCGGCGGGGGGGGGGGGGGCTCGCGAGGGGTAGGCCGCGCCGCGGGGTTTAGGGGTAGGTTTTCGGGGGGTGAGGAACGAGAAAAGCGCGGACGGGGGGGCCGACGGTCTCGCCGGTGCTCACTGCACGCACCGTCGCCGCCGCCGTCGTCGTAGTCGTCGTCGTCGTCGTCGTAGTCGACGTCATATCGTGTAGTCGTAGTCGTGTGCCGGGGAATCAGTTTTGGCGGCTCATCGTCGGCGGACGGACCCCGATCGCGGTCGACACCGTTGTTTCGCTCGTGATTTTTGTTGTTTTTCCTTTTTTTTCGCGTCCCGCATTAATAGTTCGCCGAAATGTTCTCGAGTGGTTCGAAATAATACAGTGGTTTACAGTGGTAGTTTACAGCGAGCCCATGTCCTCCACGAATGGTTTCGCCATCGCCGCTACCTCGGCGTGTCGCCACTTGTTGTCGTCGTCGTCGTCGTCGTCGTCGGCCCACCGGACCCGCGCGACGGACGGTTCGCGTTTCGGTGAGTGATTTGTGCAGCCCGCGCGCCACCGCCGTTTCCAATGTCTCGATAATAAAAAAAACATCTCAACCGATTGATTATAATATTCAATTTTTTCGTTTCGTTTCCATTCGGCTCGTAGGTAAACCGCGAAACGCCGATAAAATTAACACACAGCACGTATTATACGCAGCCTTTTCGCGCACTGTTCGACCGCGAATCGTCGTCACCTCGTCTTGGCGACGGCGAAGACGCGTGCACGGCCGAGACGCGTGTTCGTTTTTTTTTCTCAATAATTCCTCTATTAATCCGACACCACGCGGGTGTACTCAAGACAATTATTTTCATTGTCACGATATCCACCGAGTGTATCGATTCGTACGTCCAATCGATGTACATAATATTTATTTATTTATTTATTTATTTATTTATTAACGCCCTTTCGGGCAAAGAGTGTACATAAATTATACTGTAAGACATAAAAATTAATAGTAATAATAATAACATTATAAATATATGGAGTTGTGACAAAAGATATTCAATTTCAATTTCAATATTTATACAATATATCAATAATTATACTACTTATTACATTATTACACTATATATAGATAATATACAATACATAATACTGATATTATCAGTTATTTATCCGAAACCTAGACACAAACAGCGTAGTTTAAATTCATTCTCAAAATTATAGTCAAAAGCAACACTGTCAATAAATAACATAATTAATAACATAATAATCTAGCGATCGAAGCCCTAAAGCTCTCGATATCGTATGCGAGACGGTCGCGATCCAAAATCTGTGCACAGAATTTATCGTCGCGAGATTATTATGACGACGGGCCGACAAAACGTGCCTCTAAAAAATACCAACGCTCCCGAAACACATTATTAAAATTAATTCACTAAACGTTTTTAATAGAAATATAAGGTTTTTAATAAATTTCTTTTTACGTCGTGACATAAAAAGCTTTCTTTCCTAGTCCTAATCATCGTTTGTGTCGATTCCAGAGACAACAACGCGTGTTATGTTCTTCGAATACCGACATCAACGCGCGTCCGTCCAAGGGAATATTAACTGACCTACATTTTGATTTAGTAATGGCAAGTTTTGAAAACGATCTTTAACCCAAGATCAACGTTAACGGAGGGGAACGGTAACGAAAAAAAAAAAAATGCGTTCTTAATGGACTCGACGGATCACGTAAATTATTAGCCATGGAACTCGATGGACGGTATGTGTTTATTTTATATATTCTTGCGATTTTGGGACTTTATTTTAACGATACGACATAACGTTATCGGTTTCGGGATTTGGGATTGACCAAGCACATAAAATCATCGAATTGGGCGTTTAGAAAATAATTCCGTTATTAGCATTCGAATAATATAGTACTTAAAACCATCGCGATAAGCATAAAAAAAACAAAACAAAAAAAATCCAAATTTAAAATTGCCTAGCCCCTTCACTCAATATAATACTAGATATTTGTGTCCCTATAATTTGTTAATGTCTATAAAAACGCAATCAAGAACGATATTTTTTAATATGACGTATTCTTTATTTCGTTTATTCAATGAAAAAAATCAGACTAAAAATATTTCTACAAGTTATTGTAATAAGTAACAACTATAAACTTCTGACGTTATAATTTTTGGTTTATGAAAACTTTTCGGCCGCCAAGCCAAGCCAACCGTTATGGGTTTTTTAGATATGCAAAATAAGCTAAAAAGCAGGGGAAAACTAATCAAAAGTATTTTTTTAAAAACATATCAAAATAAACAAAATATAATAGATTTAATGTGAGGTCGAAAAAATAAACAAATCCTTTAAGCCCTTATTATGATTATTACTTTTATTGTTATTATTATCATTATTATTGCTACTACACATTGTTGTAAATGCTCGCGTGACGGCTAGGAATGAAAACAATAACTATCATAGTACAGTTTCCCTTTTTTTTCTTTTTTCATTGTTTATAAAAAGTAGGGGGAAAAAGTCAAAATATAAAATAAGTAACGCGAGTTTTTGCGGGGAAAACGGCACAGAGTATAGTTTTTAATTTAAAAAGTTAAGCTCTAAGCAGTAGTATAACATTTTTCCCCGGAATTTTCAATGCTTAATCCCGATCGCGTACCTGAAAATAATAAAAATTTAATTGAACCGAAAAATGTATGCTCACGGCATAACGACTGATAAAACAAAACTATTGTTATTTAACGATGTTTTTTATACTGCACTGTAACTGCAGGACGTGCACGATGCCACAAATTAAATGAAATTAATTAAATTTAATTAAACGCCACACGATTAAACGAATTCGATATACCTTCGGTCTCGATGCTTTTGTCGTTAAATTTTTTCTTTAGATCATTTTCTTTTTCTTCCAAAACGAATTTACGATGCCGTTTTGGAAACGCCTGCAGTGCGCGCGTCGTAACAACTCGTCTAAACTTAACTCGTAGTAATAATTCGTTTGTCTAGCTCGCTCGCTTGGAATAATAAACGATCACGAATAATAATTCGTGTTTTTACGACGCATAAAAAGTTATATAAATTAATCAGAAACAGGTAACATACGGACGTACTACAGTTTTGTAAAAATTAAAAAAAAAAAAAAACAACGCATTTCAATATCATGTTTCCGTTACGATCAAAAGCGTTCGTTTGTTTAAAAATCTGTTTTTCATTGACTCGCCACGAGAGGTGTATTCGAAAGCAATATCTCGTACGAGTAAGTTTTTATCAATTTCAAAACCGCGTGAACGAAATTCTCACGGGCGAGCAACGTTCGCACGGTTCTCGACTGACGAAACTAATTTCCTGTTTTGTGGAACAAATTTTCCTCGTAAATCACGCGCCGCGTATAGTTAGATTGATAGTTGTTTGATTGTTGTTCGGCTAATATGAGTATTTAGAATATTTAAATACGACGGTATGTCGAGACGTGTAGTCGGCATTATGCTCGGGCCTATACCGACTCTTCCGATTAAAAGCTCTAATAAACAGTTTTATTTTTGTGTTATTGTTATCGCGACTTCGTCACGTGATGCGTTTTGTTTCTTAATAGTGCATTTGATTCAATCACGACATCGCGACAATCGCGCTTTCTCGCCCAACAGTTTACGCCCGTGTGACACGCGAATATCTAGAAATCTGCGAACGCAAACGTTCGTATTTTAAAAGGTTTTCGATAAGTCGGTCGTGGTGTGGTTGGTTTTAGACGATACGTTCTAAACTCGGAGGAAATAACGCGAGAAAAAACTGACGGGGGCAAGGGGCAGTAGTGGTTTTTTCGTCTATTATTGTTATTCTTTTGTTTTTACGTTTTCGCAAACGTCAAACCCCCCGGACGCCAAACGTCACGAACCCGTACGAAAAACGCGCGCGCGGTTTTTTTTTCCGCACACGTCTGTTACGAGCGAGTCGATGTTTAAAACGTTATAAGCCCGTCGTCGCGTTTACGAATATTTCTTACTTATTACTATTGTCGTCAGTCGACGATTTTCATGGAAACGTTGAACTGAAAAATCTCGAACGCCGCTTATCGAATAGTGTTTTTCTGTAGCGACGACGACACGCAATGATAGCGCGTGTGTTTAAATTGACATTCTCGTCGGCGGCGGATTAATTTTAATGACTATCGTTTTTTTATTTTTCCCCCGTTTTACGTGTATCAATGCGTGTCGAACAATATTTTCGACCGACGGAACAATTTATTAAATTCGTTATAATAAAAACGCGTCGATCAGTTTATTATTTGATAAAATATCAAAATTTAAAACGGTTTTTTTCACGCAGTATATTTCATTCCCCCCGCGGGCACCGAATACATTCGAGATAGCTCGATGATAATCGACACTATACCGAATTCGCGATCGAGTGCAGTTGGACGGGGAGGGGCGCCGCACATCCTCGTGGTTTTACATATTTTATATTTACACCGTGTACGGATACCTCGACACTACGTGGGCAAATCTCTCGTTGCTCGTCGTCGAATTACGGCGAACACTCGATCGCTGTGAAAGTTATGAAATTGATAATAATGCAAATTTCGAAATTTTCTCTCGGAAACAATGATTATTGTTATTATTATTACTATTATTGTAATTTCGTATTCGAGGTGCGGGATAACTACCTGTATATTTACGCCGCCGCCGTCGCGAATTCAATTTTAAAGTTGAGATAATCAAATGAAGTGCGTCGTACAACCGCGGCAGAATATTATAATGTCGTTATACGGCCTCGGTCGGTATCAAAATTATTGTTACCTACTTTGACGCGCACGAATACTTTCAAAAGTAAAAATTGTGTCGACGAAAAACGTTTTCCCTCGGTAGCAATATGACTCGCGCGTCTGTATATAATAATATAATATTATGTACAACGATTTCAGTCAATACAAATGTGTGAATAAAATAAATTTCGACGTACGATTTCGAATGGAAACAAACTTTACGCCGCTGTTGCTATTAATCGATCACGACGGTCAATTTACTCGACAATCCGACGTCCTTAGCGCGGCAACAGTAGTATACACACAACGTGTCACACATAGAGCTAATAATATGTGCGATAATAGTAACGAGATTTTTTTATTCGATTCGGTCGAAATTTGAACCGTTACGTCTTGTTATTGGATTGTAGAAAAAATTACAATAGTCATTGGGGAAAAGAGTAAAACAACAATTAGGATATATTTTATTTTTCCCGGATCTGTATCGCTCTAAAATTCATACGTCACATAAAAATACCTTAATGTGGTGCGAACATGTATTGAAATATAAAAGTATTCTAATTATTTCATACTTTTTTTTTTTTTTTAATGGGGTTTTTCAATTTGAGATTATCAATCTCTTGAAATTTGAATAAACGCGCGATTTAAGCATAATACAAATGAGGTGAGCATTGGTCTCGACTAACACCTATAGTATACCTATAGTAACGACCACCTTTTTCACGAGGTGGCAAAATCATATTTTCGTAAAAAAAATCGTGTTTTTTTGCACCCGAAACGTATAACAATCGAACGGATCAGATATTAGTTGTTACATAATTATATTATAATGTGTTCGTTATGAATACATAATTACGTAACGATAGTAAAAGCAATAACACTATAATAATTACGAGTGTGTTTACGTGAAATCGGAATACCGGGTGGGTAGTCGAGCCAAACTGCTCGTCCAACGACGGCCGAGCTGCGCGCGCATAGCGACAACAACCGATCGAGTACAGCAGCGGCTTGTCGACGCCGATCAGTATAGTTTCGACAGCGGTTCGGTGCGTTGTTCTCGGTTTTTTTTTTTATTTTTTTCTTTCTCCAGTCGATAGTGCCGTGTCAATCGTTATCGTTTATCTCGTCGACGACCTAATCAAACTTTTAATCGCGACTTTCGTTTCTTCTTTCCATCGCTTTTATCGAGTGACTTTTGGATCTGTTGTTACTGTGTCAATACTTTACTTCACAAGCCCATACAAACATCGAACCTCGACAGCAACCCCGCCGTGTAAGTAGTACCGATTTATATTTATTTACACTCTATACATAGGTCGTGGGCGCGCCGATAAGGGGTAGCGTTCGCCTTTCGTTATGTACCAAAATCATATCTTTAGCGCCCCATTAAAAAATCGTAATTTTCGCACCACAAACGTATAACAATCGAACAGATCGGTTGTTAGTAGGTACTAGATTTTCAACGTTTGACAAACGAGTATTACGTAAATCGCGCTAGACGACATCCTAGCGAGACGCCGCGCGGAGTAGACTGTTTTGAGAATTCGGAATAATTAATATTAAGTTTTCGTCTTAACCTTTTCGCGGCGACGCGTTTTGTGTTTTTCGCACGTTTTTCGCGCGGATACTTTCCGTTCCTTTTATTCTATTTATTTTTTTTTATTTCGCGCGTAAAAGGATTGGCGTTCGAACGGCGTCGTCGTCGTCGTCGTCGTGCGGATAACATCGTTACCGAAACGTGTTCTACGTTGGCAGTATTTCGGTACGGTTTTCCGGCGACGACGACGACGGCGGTGATATTATTTTATACGGAAAACTATTTCATACTATAATCGTATGTGCGGAGGAAAACTTATAGAAACTCGATCTCGTTTTACGATTCGATTATATGCGTACTTACGGCGGCGGTGGCGGCGCTGACGCGCGATTTGTTGTACCGGCACCGAACGGCTCGAGTAGTTTGTTCGAGCCGCCTTTATTTCAGAGAGATATCGATGGGTGGTGGTTCCTAGAGCAACAAAAACCTATAGTTTATTGACGTTGGCATTGCGCGGAAAATCTTTTGATTTTTATCTTTTTCCCCAAAACTTTTAAAATTAATATTTTAGAACGACAATAATCGTTATAACAATCGAATAAACTTATACTTTCCGGTTCAATAAACAGAAACGTTGCGCGATAAATCGTACGTCAACCGTGTGATTTGCAGGGTCGTTTCGACGGTCCATTGTTTGTCAACAATAGCGCCTTGCAATAATTGTGCTCTAAGTTGTACTTTCCCCCCCCTCCCCCCCAGTATTAAAACCAGTACCGTGGTCGCGACTTTTTAGCTTCCCGGTTGTTAAAATCTCTAATCACGCTTATATAGATGGGAAATTTAGGGTTATAAATGTTGTGAACATTATACAAGCGTACAATGATATTATATAAAATTAACATACACGTTAGATACTAACTATTCTGTACGTTTAAACGATGTTTTCTTCCAATTTATATAAACTAAAACAGTATTAAGTCTTGCGATTATAATCGACGATACACTTTTTAACGATGCGCTATTATAATTTTTAAGTTATAAAGTTTAGTCGTTATCGCGTCGTGCACCGCCTGACCGTGAACAGCATCTATAGATCCACCCCTAGCGTATAAGTAAATTAGAACACAAATCAATTTTAGATTTTCAATTTATAATATAATAATATGTGTAGCTTATCAAATATACTATTATTATTATTTATTTGGCGCGTCATTCGTATAGAAAACAGTACAGTTTTATCAAACTCTAGTTTTTATTATCGTTATATTGCTATTTCGTGGGGGTTTTTTTTTTTTAATAATGTAACATTTGTCTACGAGTATGATTATCATGGCAACTGATGTCGTCGGTGTTTCTAGGGGATCGTATTTGTATTTGACGAGGGCGGTAGCTCTCTAGGTCTGAGAAAATCGAACCATCTACATATTTCAACTACTAACCTCGACGTATATTATATAATATGCGTATTATTATACGCGTGCGGTTTTTCGATACTCGGTCGTCGGATAAAGGCTTTATTAATTCAAGGCGCACCTACTTTGTGTCGAGCCAAGGGTGTTCTAACGGAATAAAGAGTGAGAGGGAGAGACCGCGAGTATTTAATAATATAATATGTTATGTACATAATAATATGGGAACAGCGTGCCCGTAGCGGGTCCTCTTCCGGCCCTAGTCTCGGTATGTATAATGCGTAAACCTTTATGTATATATTACGTATATATAATATAATATCGGCACGCAACGGATTATGATATATATACGTATATATACATGTGTCAAACGTTCGAATAGTTTATTATAATTAAAATTGTTTCGGATTAAATATCACCCGGGTTCCTTTGAACGCTTTTGTACATCAAACGTATACGTATTACAAGTATATGACATATCGAGTATAGGCCGCGCGTATAATTAAAAAGGCGCGCAGAGTTATCCGCCAAACTGTTGGCGCAACGGTGCGCGACGATCGCGTCAAAGCGTGTTCCGCCGGGGTTGTACGGGCTTAACGTCTGTCTGTTAAATGTTTTATAAATATATTTATAATATTATGTGTTTTTTCAATATATTATCCGTCGATAAACTTAAATTCCCAAATCGATACCGTCATTATGGTGATGCGTTTAATCCGCGCGTCGCGCGTCGGTGGGAATCGTGTGGACGGAAATCGGAGCGAGGATTTGTTGCTTGACCCCTCGCCTTAATTATTGTTTTTACCCGTGTTGTTTAGTTTTTTGTGCATAAAAACAAATAAACACTACGATACGTTTTTACCGGAAATCTATGGGAATAAATTTGCGATTTTCGATCAAAAGTACCGAAACGAAAGATCGTCATAATATCCGCGACGCGTTGTGGGAAGAGAGAACAAACGGCGCACTGGCATCGAGCACGACGTTCACTGCGAGAGCGGCACGAAACGGGACCCCGGAGAGCGGCGCGGCGGCGGCGGTACTGCGAACGAGGAGAGCTCTTCGAAACTGTTTGCCTTTTTTATTTTTATTTTTTCATCTGAATTTATTGAGAAATCGGCTTAAAACCGTTATACCTCCGACACGAGTACGCGTATAAAAATGAAAAAATACGGGTTATGGCGCGTATGAAATATTAATGCCTAGTGTATTTATACCACGGAAAGTTGTAGACAATATGGAAAACGAAATAATACGACGTTAAGGCCGGGCGCACATTGAGACGCAGGCGACGCAGCGCAGCGTAGGGCAGTGCAGCGCAGGAAAAACTGCGCTACCTAAGTGAGCGCATATTACTACGCAGTTCTGACGTTTCACCGTTCATTGTGACAGTTGTTGTTCACCGTTACCAGCATGAGCGATAGTATGATGGCCGAAAATTTAATAAATTTAAGTTCTGAATCAGATTCCGATGACGAATTTGATGAACTTAATGCATAAAAAATACCTACGTGTTTTCATGAAACATTGATATAATTGATATAAAAATTAAATTAAGCCCCGAGCCCAACTGATTAATATAATATCAGTAAATTTGTTTTATTTTAGTTATATTAGCAATGAAAAAATATTAATTATAATAGTACCTAATATTAATATTATTTTAGGTTTAGTTTCAAATTATGTAATATCGTAATTCACAAAGCTCGTGCACGTGTGCAGTAATCTGTGTCGCGAGCACTGCGTGACGCAGGCCAACACAGACACAGCACTGCTCTGCCCTGCCCTGCCTCCCAATATGCGCTAATAAGTTCTAACTAATAGATTACAGAAAACTACGCTGCACTGCCCTACGCTGCGCTGCGTCGCCTGCGTCTCAATGTGCGCCCGGCCTAACACAGGTGTGTTTATTACGGAGAGAAGAAAGTCTATTGGACGGTTTATTTGATAACGTCGTCGTTAACATAGTAGTATAATATTTATGGTGGGCTAATGATTGATCACAGTTCTTCCGGAAATGTGGATATAGTCTTTTCTATTCGAACCGGCGATGGCGACGCGTTAAATGTGATGTGTGGAGTCAGTGTTTGTACTTTTGATCGTAAGTCTCGGAAGTTTTGGACTATTACTTTTTCTGTAATCATATAGTTCTGTTATCAAAACGCGCGGTATTGATTTCCAACTGGACTAAATGTTTTTTCAACAGTGAATCGAACCGAAACGATCACGAGCTGTTGAAAAAGCTGCGCGAAATAGATAATTGCAGACTTCGAAGTTAAATCGAGCCGAAAATTCGTCTCTAGACTCCTTTCGGTTCGATATTTCGCCTCTAGTTTTTTTTTATCGAACGCTTTCGACGATCGCGGTCTTTCGGTCAGTAGTTTTAATTCGTTTTCGGAAAAAAATTTAAAAAAGAATTCGTCTCTGCTTAAACGTATATATATATATACTCGTATATACTCGTATATATCGTAATATTGTCGAGAACACACAAACACATACCGCAGCGAGCAGACGGCACCGAGCTCGCGGCCGCAGTGTTATTGTTTTGGCACGGGCGCTCGTAACAAATGCCAAAAAATAATAAACGACGAACAAACGTTGACACGTATTTCTGTGCGCGCCAGTTGCCGATAAATAATAGCGCCGCCGCGCCGCCGCTCGGATCGTCTAAATCCTTCGTATAATATATTGCGTCCCACGGGAACTCGCGCGCCAGTGTGTATATTATTATATTATACAGTAGGTCAGCGCGCAAAAAACGTCATTATCGCGATTGTTTTCGCGCTAAACGCGTGTCGCGGACACGTGAACGGGGCAGGGACCGTGACAGACAGTGTAAATAGGACGTCGAACACGTGTATGTGGTGTGCCCTAAAATAATAATATCAAGCAATAATAATAAAATAGTTTATACGAATTTGTCGCGTAAATATTTGCTCGTAATTATTGTTATGTGACGAATCGACTTTATTCGATAATCATGACATAACTATTCGTCGTCGAATCGGGTCTCCTCTAACCCACATTAGCCTAAACCGATCGAGTACGAGCTTTAGTAGTACTTTCATTTCGGCGATAGGTTCTTTTTAATTTCGAGTTGAAAAAGACATTATAATAAAATACCTGCCTGCTCCCGGCGAGAATTCGTCGAGAAAATTATCGTCTACCGTTGAAAATTCCCGAGCGCACCCCTTTAACGTTATTAATTACCGTTATTAAAACTTTGATATTAATCGCGGACAAATTTAGATGATCGTTTACAAATCGTTTCCCATGGACCTGGTGGACGTTTAAGAGTATTCGAATAGTTTTTAAGATGATTAACCGTTTCAAAAACATCGAAAGAAAAATGATGATAAACGTAAAATTGCGATTGATCAACGAAGGAAATACGAGTAATGAAAATGTCGTTATTTTATATTTTTTTAATTTTCCAACTGTTTTTTGCACTATAGTACGAGTATGTATCTATAATTCATATTGTATTACCAAATAAGAAAATGAAAACAATTGAAAAAGATCGAAATAAGACGTAGTTTAAACGGCGAGAAGATTCAAATCGACTACCTTATAAGGTCAGTATAATTACTCACGATTTTGGCGGATGCCTTTTAAAAACAACTGAATTTTAAGACAGTTTTACAGTTTAGTAAAAAAGGTCGTCTGTTCGGCAATCGGCCGGAATTTTTCAATCAATCGGTAATCATTATAATTGCGTATTGGTACTATTGTGACGTAGTATTCTATTAGTTAGTTATATTATTTATATCTCGTGTTACTTACGTTGCCCGCTATACACGGAGAGGTGTATTTATAAGGAGCTTTATTTATGAGAGTACTTTATTACTTCGACGCTTTCGAAAATCCAAAGATAGCTCTGAAAATGTAAACACGGCTTTATAAAAACTCGAATTTGTTTATCATTTAATGAACGCGGAATATAATATACAGATTAAAAATATACGAGTAGATTATTTAAAAATATTAGTGTCTTTCAATGTGGATTTATCGATCATAATAATATTATAACATATCGTGTGTATTATATACATCGTCGTCGGGGCGCAGTTATGGTCGTAAAAAAAATTTAATATATATAATGCGCTTCCGCTCTACTATATAATAATATATCCACTCGATTTATTTGCGCTGTCGACTAAATAATAACACAGTCTAAGAAAAACTATTAAATCGTCTAATCTCAATTATTAGAAACGCGTCTCTGAAACATAACTACGTATGGTCGGACGAGAACGAATAAGGAAATCGTCCAATTTCGACTATAATTCGAGCGTGAAAACTGCCGTATTCGTTTGAAAAACATCGACTTTTAGGTCGACCACGCGCGACTTTTCCGAGCGACGTATTTTTTTTATTTATTTATTTATTTATTCGCCGCGACATATTTTATACGCCGAAATAATAATATGAATAAGTACACGTAATCCGTTTTGTCGGCGTCGTCGTCGGCGAGAGAAGTGAGTTTTCCTCGCGAGACAAAGTGGCTCAGAACGCGGCGATCGATGAAAATAACAAATCACCGGCGGTTTTTGGCACCCAAACAATACTGTACGTGTACTCGTTTATATATATTACGCCTGATGTACCAGTCATACTGCGAATTCGTACCGTTTGAGCGCGCAAGAATAGCCGAACGACCGTCGCACCGTGAAGTATAATCGAATACACCGTAAAATATACATATATACGACGTGTCCTGGCGTGGAAATTTTTCCGGGGGAGGCGACTCTGTTTCGTCGATTTAAAACAATGGTGATCTGGCGGTGATCTCATTAGGGGCGAGGCAATCGAATGCGGTGTTTTTTCAGACTATAAACAATGATCCATGTCGCGATCATAAATGATCGAGAAGCTGTTCTACATCGATGGCCGACATTTTTTGGATAATTTATATTCGTGATTTTGTTTTTATCGCTCGTAACGCTGAATAAAATGATTCGAAACTTAGAAATAGTGATTGTGAAAGTTAGGTTCGTCGTCTATGATGATGAAACGGCTGTGTGTGTTGGGAGTTCAATATCAAACAAACAAAAGAATCCGGTTCCCCACTACCTGGCAAGAAAATAGCACTTTCGTGTACAAAGTTCAAAGTGACGAACAATCCCATTTGTTATTGCGTCACTACTGGAAATACAATGGCGGGCCAGGAAATAGAGATAACAAGGTGAAGTAGATTAGGACGAAAATCGTCGACTTTCTCTAGTCGATCTTAATCGTTTCGATCTTGTCTCGATCGTCGTCCGAAAAGTGTTGTTAATTTGTTGGCCGTCGTGTCTCGTGCGTGCGCCCGTAGTTTCTATTTAGGATTTCGTTTCCTTTTACGAACGTTAAACGTCTGAAATAAATTTTTATTTGCCATTTTATAATACAGTTTTGACCAATAAGTCACCAAAGTCGAACGGTAGCGCGAACGCCTTTTCCACATTGGAACTATCCAACGATAGATACGAAAATCACGTCTGAATGTATGTAAATGTATTCCAATTTCGTCGTTTTATCGAAAGTTCACCGAGAACAGACATTATTCACGTCGACAGTAAATTTTTTTTATGATTTTTATAAACCCAAATTGTTTTAACGTGTAATTTTTCTAAAATAAGTCACCCAAATTATTACAAGAATCGCCGCTTAGTATATAATTTATAGTCTGATATGATTAAATCGTAGATTGAATAATCGAGTTTTTTCATTACAAAATAATCAACGCGAAACGCGAATGTAATCGAATGAATTTTTCGTACGATTTATCGTTTGGATTCGTAAATCATAATTATAAGGAGTGGATTTTTAAATGCAAATTGAATAATTTATGCACAAAAGCCGCCTAAAAATAACGCTTTTCAAATACAAAATTCGTTTCGTATGTCATTGAATTGAAATATTATTTTTCTTTTTGAACTTTTCTTTCGTTTATAAATGACACATAATAGTATTCTTTATTTTATAGTAAAGTTATTTTTTTAATACATTCGCACCTATTATACAATAACGTTATATTTTTCCGAACGAAACTGAACTACATATATTCCTACAAAACACAAACAATTACCGTTTTATCGATAATATTTTTTATGATTTACAAAAAGCGTGGCGAGTAATACTCAACCCAACTTAAATTGTCATAGGGCTGTCGTCCTCTCATCCCCATCCCCCTAACCACGCGTGTGACCTGATTTATATTACGTTTAAACCGCGTCGTCCTTCACTTCCGTCTAACTCTGAACGATTATTTGTGTGACTATAGTTTTGATCGAAGTGAAATGCGTTTCGCGCGAGATTCGCCTCTTGTGATTACACGGCGGCGTTCAATCGGATGCGGTTGGGTTTTGAAGTGAACGTTATTGAAAACGAGCTGGCTGACTGCCGCGCGAACGCAAAAATGAATAATACGTATTCCAAATAAATCAAAGACTGTTAAAAATACATCTTTTCGTTGAAAAAAAGAAAAAAATTGAATGTATATCCGAACGTTTCAAACGTTGACATCGATATTAATGCATGCATGTTATTATTTTTATTTTTTTCTTCTTCCGGATAATATTTCCAAGTATATACGTCATGTGTCATCGCGCGTTAAAAACATATTCGTAATATTTTATCCCCCCGATAAAACGGTTTTATTTTTTTTCTCTAGAGGTTCGATCGAACGAAGGGCAAAAAAAAAAAAACGATCGCGGACGCTTCTACATTATAATATTATAATCTGTCATTAAATAAACATAATATTATACGGGTCGTGATAGTACATTATACAGCGTCTGTCCACAAAATGATGTAATAGCGAGAACGGCGTTCGCTCCGCCGCGAGGTTGTTAGGATCCTATATTCAACGATTTTCTTTTTTTCAGGGCCTCGTACATATTTATTTTTTGTTACGTTACGCCGGACGCTAATGGAAACGTCCCATACCGAAGGGGTCAGTAGGAGTTTGGAAAAGATTAAATACACATTTATCATGATAGTACGTTCTCTATGATTTATTATGTATTTGTTTATTATTTTTTGTAAAACCAGTTTAAAACTTGATTTTTTTCGTGTTACCATAGTGTATCCGAAACCCGAGGTCTAAGAAAGACAGACCACTCGTAAAATCCAAACTGAAACCGAAAAATTAATACCGATGTTGACCGATTTTGCAAATTAATTATGAAATGTTTGCCGATTGCATTGTCGAGCAAAGAGAACGAGTAACACAACGCGTGTTTAGCGGTAACAATATTATTATTATTATAAACCCAATCGCACGAGAAGTAATTGCGATATAATAATATACAACAACAATAGTGAGCGTGATACGAAGACGTGAGAAACTGGGAACAATAATAGATTAACGATAACCGCTCAGTACGTATTTCAGCAGGACTACCGCGCAACCGCCCAGAGTCCTGCAGGGACGTGTGGAACACGCGTCCCGGGCAAGGATTTGCCCCGAACGAGGGGGGGGGGGGGTAACGCCGCCGCCGGTACAAAGCGCGTTTATCTCGTATCATAATAATACCCGCGCTCATCAGTCGCTTAACTATTTTCCCGCCTCTCGTAAAACGAACATAATCGCATGGGCCTTTTTCGCGAGCCGCGCAGGAATTAAAACGAGTGCCGCGCGGGTTATTATCATTACCTGTTGACATTGTTATCGTAAATCGCCATCACAGCCGCATTCAGAGTGACTTTAAAACGCGTTGGAAAATTAATTTCTCCCGTACTGTGCGCGCATATTATTATTACTATCGTTATTATTCGCATTTATATTAATCGCATTGTGCTCGGGCCGTGTGGCATATTAATCAGGCCGACGCCGCGCCGTTTCGCCGCCGATGAATACATTATTACGTTCGATTCACTCGGGAAAACTACGACATTACATAATAATATACTTAATAAATGTGTTAAGCGACCGACCGCGTGGGGTATTATTTCGAGGCGCCGAATTTTGCGAAATCCGAGCGCGAGTTTGATTTTCGAAAACGAGAAATAAATAAACATCCGAAACGGGTGGTTTTTTAGAGTCCTGTGCGCGTCACTTCCTTTTAGGTCGCGTCGTCGTACCTGCTGTTATTGCCCGCCGTCGATCTACCCGAAGAGATTTTCACGTAAGTCGGGTTTTCGCTCGTTATGATTGAGTATAGAACACTAGCGATAAGCATGTGTTAAATTTTTCGAATTTTATATAAATCTGGCTGAAACATACAATGCGTACGCGCGTTTTCAGTTCCGATGCCTATCCAGCCGTTAGATCCCTCGATGCGAGCGCTCGGTTCTTACCACTATTCTAAGCGACCCTGCTCGTAGACTCGAGGAAAAGTGGTGCATAAATTATATAATCTGAATCGACTCGTCGTTCGCGGTGAGATAAAAAAAAAAAATCCAACTAATCAAATAATAAAGTGCCGCTATTTGTATTCTTTTTCTTTTCAATTACGTCAATGTCAGAGTCGAATATCAACCAACGTGTTTGTTGTGTAATAGACGTATAATAACTATAGAACTTGTGTGTTTAATAAATACATTTAAAAAAAACACGTACCAATAACGTAATAATAACGATCGAAGACGAATAATTGTAACCGACCACATTTTATAAAAACTACCATCTACGATAAATTATTGGATTTTATAAATAATTTTAAAAAGTCGGAGAGTATATTATTATAATATAGGGAGAGAGGACTGCCTATTTCGAACGCCTTCGTCGAATCAACAACGGATATTTATAGTCGACCGTCTCGCGGTCAAATCGCTTTTAAAAACCTATTCGATTTTTTTGAAATTTTTTCGATTTAATTTTTTTTTGTTTCTTCACAAAAAGGGAAAAATTGGCTCGCTTTGAATTTGGCACGCCCTTAAAACGAATCCGAACTGGCGCCATCGAACGCTCTGCTTTAAACACCTCCGTGTCGGCCTGGCACGCCGTCGCAGGTGCGAGAGACGAGAGCTTATAATATAATATTCGAGCTAAAATAACTCGCGAATATCTCTTTGTCGCCGCGACGACGACGACGTGGCGTAGGACGTGATGATGACGCGTACGGTTTGTGTTTATTTATTTAATTTTTTTTTTTTTTTCACGTTCCACGCGTGAAAGTGCGAAAACGTAATTGATCAACAAACACGCGCGAAAAAAGAACAAAAAACACAGAGTGTTTAGTTTTCGCGACATCATTCGTATACGTCTGGGAAAGCTTCCGATTAATCGACACGCCGCCGCCGCTGTCGTGAAACGATCCTTTTGGCCGGTCCCGTTGGACTATTACGTGCAACGGATTAAATGTAAATCGATAAATCACAAGAGTATTAGACAAATCGCTGTTCCAAATTTCAAGCCCGTACGTCGCGCGATTTTGAGACGCGACGATCAGTGAGTAAGGAATGACGTTTCGTTGTTACTTTTCAACCGTTTCTCACAGAACAAATTATAGGAAAACAGTTGAGATATTAAAAAAAAAAACCAGAAACGATCCGTGAAGTTGACGACTGGACGAAAAAGTCTGCTGGTCAAAACAGTGATAGCACGTTATCTGTGCAGAGTAGGAAAAATAAAACTTTTTTGCAAGTACACGTCGGTGTATAATTTATTTATTTCTCGCTCAGAATCCAAAAATTCATTTCAACGCGATTCAAATTTACACGCGGCTTATTTTTACATCCGAAAGTTATCATTTTTATCACACTTTCGAAAATTTTAACCTCAATCTTGCATAGTTAAATACACATTATTATTATGTGTATTATTCGGATTTCATCGTTTGACAATGATCGATCGGTCGGCCGACTATTGCAGTCGGGAGAGAATAACTTCAGTCGACGGCTCTCGTGTATAATAAATATGGTAATTTTTTTGTTTTTTTTTTTCATACGCGCCGAGATTTTAAAATTTATACAAAAACCAATCTATAGAAAGATAATATTTATAGCTCTCGTCGAGTACACCTTCATTTTCGTTACGCGACGACTCCGCGGTCGCTTTAATGTTTTATACAGTTTTATCAGCGGTTCTCGACCGGTACGTGACAAAAAAGCACTGGACCTCGTTAGCGTAAAATATATTAAATATATAATATCCGACTAAAATATTATCCTTTAAAGCTTTATTGTTCTGCGCGTTCGCGTGTCCTTTATCTTGTACGCGGATTCTAGACCGAGATCCGCGTACAGCCCCACGGTTCGAGACGGCTCGAATTGTAAAGGAAATATCGGCCCATCGAGTTTTAATAAATGTTCTAATCGGCCCCCCTATTTGGCGAAAATACGGTAAAATATATCGGGGATTACATCGAGACCAAAGTCGCTGCTCTCGAAAGTCACGCGGTTTGTTCACTAATATATTATTTACAACGTACGAATGTAATAATGTGTGTGGTTTTAAAGAGAACGCTCTCGAGCCTCCCACAAATTTCTCTCTGTAAATCTCTGTAAAGACGACTTCGCTAAAACGAGAATTTTTCTTTTTTTTAGGCACGTATATTTTTGAAAGTTTGGTTTCCGCAGTTGGCGCAGAAAATTGAAATGTTTCGACGATAGAATCAAAAAAAAAAGAAAAGAAAAAAACTCCCGAACCATACACGTAATTACGAATATTATCTTTTACTAATTATATTTATATCTTTATTTCTACACTAATATCGCAGTAGTGCAGTGTTTGTCACGTTCGACACACGTAAATTTAAAATTGTTATCAATCAACGCGTTATCATATCGTCGTCGACCAGCCACGACTGGTAAACGGCACAGAATATATTCATAAAACGGTCGTACATCACTTTCGGGTCCGAAATTAAGTGCGGCACGTCGGTTTCCCCCCCCCTCCCCCCCCGGTAAGGTAACTCGCCTGGCCTATCCGTTTGCCCGTTTCGCGCGCTTGATAATACTTAAAATTCCTCGCGAGCCACATGATTATACACCGCTGTCGCTAATTACGGTGGACGGTGTTCTTTGCGGCTGAGCGCAGACGTACCGCGCGGGTATTAGGTTCGTTATACCACTGGGTTATCGAATGACAAGGTCGATTCGCCCGTCCTTTTATCTCCGCTGTGTTTTTACGTACGCGTTCCCCTAGGTCGGTGTTTCCCGATCTGCGCACTGCAGCTTATCACTAACAAAGTTCGCCACGTATTTGTAATCTCCCTACCCGTTCGCCACCTACATCACACCTTACAAAAAACAAAAATACACTCGTTACTGCAGCCAAGAACAGTCGATATTATCACTAACTATTTTTTAATCGTTTTAATACCGCCCGCGATAGACACTGCACTCTCGGTCTACTATTATAGTCGATAGGTACTATATGATCGAGACGGTGGTTAACTCAACGGAATTATACGCCAAATCGAAGGCGCCGACGGCTCGGTTCAATTATTATTCATCCAAACGAGTTATGAATATTTGAACATCAATAAACCGTACGACGAGTGTTAAGTCTATAAAACATTGCTCCGGTGTAAGACACAAACGAACTGCAATGTCAAAACGCTATCGAAGCTTTACTGCCGTGGTGTTTCAAACGGATTTTCACTCGAGTGGTACACGAACACTTTCAAAATGTGTAGGTGCGACTGCCGGGACGTGAAAACGAGGGAGAGCTGTGTGTTTCGTATACCATGTCGTATTATCGTTCGCCCCGACGACGACGCGACGTGTGTATAGCGCGTGTTCTCGACAACGCACAACTATTTTTTTATATCGTCGTAAAACTAAACGATACTCGAGCGCGTTCAATTACTACGCGGAAATTAGCGAGAAGTAAATCACTTTAGACGTATAATTACGTTTAAAAAGTTATACGTTGGTTTTTTTTTTTTTTTTTTAATCCCGAGACGTTTTCTAACGAGAGCGCGACTATAATAGTATTTCTCCCCGAGCAGTGTAGTTTTTACGCAGTAGAGCTTTCTCGATACGAAAACTCGATACTTTAATATAATAATCGATGCATCCACTTGGCGGAACAATCGCTTTGTGATTTCGTTTAGACGCAACAAAGTCTCGTTACCTGCGTTCGCAACGCAAAGAAAAGCTCATCGAATCGATATCATTTTCTTCCGATAAAGTGCGTATAATAAATACGTTTTTTATATTAGAATTTCCAAATAATTTTACATCGCTCGCTCGTCGTCGTTTGTACAACAGCCAAGTCTCGTAAACTGTTTACGGATTAATCTAAATATATATTCCTGTCCCTTCAAACGTATATATTATGTATCTATATATAGTATATACACACGTGATCTCCTCTAGACATATATATATATATATATATATATTATGTACGCACGAATATTATTACTCCAGTGATTTTTATGATTTATGATGATAGTTTGTAAACAAACTTTTCGATACCGGCAGAATATCGTTGTAAATATAATATTCTCATTCGAAACGTATGCGCCCCTTTAGTATTCGCGTTCATTCGTCGGGATCGGGTGTACCGTTGTAGGTCGTTTCTGTTTATCGCGCGCGCGCGCCCGAACAAAACTGCAGACGTATTCTTTGCCAAACATCGGCGCTCGCGACGAGGATTTTGAAAAAAACATTTGAATTCGTTGTCGAATGTCGAGGGTGACTTTCCGCGGCGCTTTCGGTTTTTCGTCTTTAGGTCTAGGTGAAATCGATCAGTCTCATTTTTTTAATGCGACGCTTTTTTTTAATTTAATTTTACCGGAATTTGTCAACAGGGATGAAAATCGGCGAAAATGCATGCGCGGAACAGAGACTGCTGCCGATAACGGTTTCCGAGCAGAACGCCCTCGAAATCGGTGCAATCTTCCGAGTCCCGGGGATTTTTATGAAGTTTTCCACTCGATTACCCCGAATCTTTTCCGGGTAGTTTACTCGTGGGCTACTGTCATCGTGACCACTGGAACTGCAGTAAGAATCGTTCGTTCGAGGTCGTTGGCGACGTGAAATAATTACATTTCATACGGCGCAGCTCGTTTAGGGCACGCTGAGATTACATAATATTGATTATAAAATCAAAGGATTTTTTATTTTGGTTTTCTCGTCGCTTAAAAAACGTATACTATTACAATCACTGCGAAAATTACGACGAACGAGTGTGTTGATAACGCGCGATTTTTCAGACAAAACAAAAGGGAAATTTTGTATTCGTCCTTTTTCGGGGTAAACATTTACCGCGCGCGCGCGCACAGTCAAAAGTCCACGAAAAAGTGTATTTAATGATAAAAAATTCAATTAAAATTCAACAACGGTAAAATAATAAAATCGTGTTATGATTTACGTAATATATCGTGCGGGTTTTCTTCAGCGACACCGCGAACGCGCGCGCGTAGGCAGTATCTCTCTATGCGTAGTATACTATTTTAATATATATTCTCGTTTTTCATACGTTACGGTTAAACAGCGTTTGGTGAATAAACAGCAACAGCACGGCAGGCGTATTGGCCGCGGAGTTTTCACAAAAGGACACGAGCGTGTATGGGTATTAATCCACAAAAGGCTGAACAATTTCATCAAAAGATTACGGTAAACACTGTTCATTTTTAATGGCGGGTTTTCACTGCGACGGGATTTTGCGGTGATACGAGGGGTTCTTTACCTCGTTGATTGTCCACACAGCGACGGTCGGTCGGTACACACACACACACACGGGGTCTCGTGGATATCAAACTATAATGATGAAATACATTTCGTTTCGTTTAGCAGTTTAAAAGTTTTTCTTTTTATTCCGTTATTGTTTTTATAACGCGTTACGCTGCAATTACTTTATTTTCATTTTTTCATTTTTTTTTTTAACTACAATTTACGAGTTTGAAATTTAACTTTGCGTTTTTTTTTTTTCGAATTTAAAAGCGCATATTTTTTTCGAGTTTTTCATCTTTTTTTCGGAAACTTTTATAAATTATTGTTCACGCGACGTTTGTAAAGTTGACGGAAATCGCAGTTGGTTTTCATTAGTGTATACGTACGCCTAAATGGCCATTCGTTATGTCGTGTAAATGATCACAATATCGATTAGATGCACGAGACACGTTTAAATTTCAACAAACTTCAAAAACCATTCGTATATTATTTTATTAAAAACGTTTGAATATTTTTTTTCCAAAAACCATAATATAGGTACTTATAAAATTGCCATCTCGACATATTTTTTTTTAATAATAAGTTTTATTTTCCTTTTAAATTTTCATAAAGCAGCCATCACAATGCCGGTTTTCATCCATATAGGTCTGTGTTACAAGTGTAAATACCGTACAGGATACAGGGGGCAAAAACTTTGATTATCGTTTCTCGCGCGGCCTCGTCGCCTCGCGTGCTCGGCAAGCGATTTAACCACCGGGACCGACGTAATCGCGACGTCATATTATTCGGTTCGAGAGTTTAACGCGGCGGCGCCATTCGTCGTCGAGGTCGTACGGAATTGCGAAACTTTCATCTGTCGCTTGCACGGATATAAAACTTATAATTAACTTCTTCTGGTTGCCGTCGACTCCGCGAAAATATCATCGGTTAGCCAAAACCCTTACCCCCCCCCACCCACTTTATCCCGTGATCCCTCGAAGGGTAAACTATGTCGACCACGCGAGGCAGGACACGCATTTATATGCTGGTGTTACATTAATGCTGTGCACTCGCGGCGTTCCGAACGGACGCGAAACCCTTTTCGGCCGCCAAAACTGGAACTTTTCCTCTTTCGCCCGGTTTACCATTTATAATATATAGTCAGCACTATGTCGTTTGTGAAACTTATAAATCATAAAAAAAAACACGTCGACTGTAAACTTGGATTTCGGATGTATTCGATGTAACACGAATTAAAATCAACTTAAAAACAATCGAAGTGTGAGGTATTGTTAAATTATTGTCAACAATAAGATCATAGACAAATACAATAATATGTATAAACGTATGCGCATTGATTAAAAACGAATCGAATTCGAAATAATAAACACTATCGAAATTTACTCATTGTCGTCCACTACATCGGACGAAAACTGCCGATATCGAAAGAAGAAAAATATATTATAGCGTTCCTACGGGGAAAAGGACCTTTTGCGACACTCTTCCAATCGCATGATCCTTTGGACGTCAGCGATAAAGTTTTGTGCGGATTTTCTAGCCTCCCCGCGTCCAAAAGCTCTCGATTCGTCACTCGCGTGCGTGCGCGCCAAGTTTCAGTCGCTCTCCGTCAGTGGACGGTTACGATTTTCATCGGCTCTAGATTACAGTAGGTATAGTCTCGCCCAAGTGCCAACGTGTGTTCTACGACAGGACGAAATAAATCCTTTCGTAAGGGATTATTGTCACGTCTCTCTCCGCTGTTCGATGCAGTTATTTCGTGAAATTTATACGGTCTGAAACCGTTCAATATATACAATCGCCAGGGGCGGTTCTTTTATCGGAGAACAATCCGTTTTTCCAAAACCGATACTTATTATCTACTTAAGACAATATTTTAATAGCAATACCGATTTTCAACTGCAACTGTTGTCGTAATTATTGAATATTATCAAAAATAATCGTTATCGCGTACACTTATGCTAGGCCGACCAACGCTCGTACTTTTAGTGACGTTTGAAAATAAAACCTCTCACAAAAAAACCATTGGATAAACTTCGACGAGCCAGGACTCATTAACGCGCGGGTCGACGAAAAACGAACGCTGAACAATAAATTATTAGAGTCCGTGAAATTCCAAAGTTTTTTTTTTTTCTATCGAATAACAAAAGTTTGCTTTTCGAAGATGAAAACCTTATCGGTGGAAAACAATTTTCCATTGACCTTTTTTCGAAATTTTCGTCGGTAAAACGAGCACGCCGTATATATTATACAAAAAGGACGCGAACCTCCTTCCTGGGAGGGGAAACCGAAAAAGTGTCCGTGCGCGCGGTATTACGTACGCGAAATAATAAAGTACGGCGGCGGGACGACGAATTCGTAAAATCCGTCGACTTACTCGAAACGTTGTCACGTTGTCAACCCCCGCGGAGTGGTATCATTTCGCGTCGCGTTTTTTCCCTTCTCGCGCTTCTTCTTTTCGGCGTAATATATAACGACGCGCAGTAAGGGCGCTCGTGTAGAGTATTGTTCGTCGTTACTATTTTCCTAGCGGTTAGTCACGTACTGCCGCCGCCGCCGCCGCAGCCCACCTCGCTCCGGTGGATGAAAAAAAAAAATGAAATAAAAATTATTATTATACTCCTCGCGGAGGACAGAGAATACCACGTCTAAATTGAATTTTATTTCACGTTCGTTTTTCGCGCGGCGACGAGTTTCACGTACATTTTATTATAATAATATATACACACGCGTGTACACGTGTGCACCTTTTCGCGCACGCGCAGCGGCGTGTTTTGCCATTTTTGGTTTTAGATTCCTATCGAAACGAGTATAAACGACTGGATTAAACTCGTTGTTTTTCATTTTTTTCCGTTATTTACTCGTCGAAATTATATTTTAAAATAACGATGTATGCGAAGCAATCCGAGCGTATCCGAAATCGTAGTTTTACACAATGTCCCATATAAATTAACCGAGAACTCTGTTTAAGCTCTTGAAATTTAACATAGTGAAGAGGTTTTCTCTGTAGAAAAAAATATGTCTTCGTGATCCGTGAAATGTAAATCGGAAAAATCGGAACAACGTAAAACTCGATTCGCCGTTCATATAATATGAGGATTATCTCGATAAATGCGAATGTGTTTACATTTTCCATTTTACGCATAATATTTGATATTATAAAGTACATCGAATGCAAATATTGAACTATTATGTTATATTAATGGACGAGTCGGATTATATAATATATATAAAGTGCAGAGCTCGTTCGGGATTAATTTTTGTATTCGTGTCGTTCGTTCCGTCGGAGCTATATACGATTTGGCTTCATAACAATGGTGGTCGATATAAGTTGGTTAGGATTCGGTTTCGGTCCTACAACGATAAACTTTTACAATATATTTGATATCTCGGCGGTGAAAATACTCGAAACGTATTTGGAGTTGATCGTTTTGTAAAATTCTTTTAGATTTCGATTATAATAACTATCAATATTTAAACGATTCGTTCTGTCTTCGCTTTTCAATAACACGCCTATAGTAGAGATAAGAGAGCCGAAAAAAAAACTTACCTATCGCCTACAAAAGATCATCGCGCGACCGTGTTCTAACGACGAGCGGTCCCTTTGAAAAATATTTTTATATACGATCGTTTTGATTATTTCCGAGCTCGTTATATTATAGAATTTCATAATATTATATTATGATAAATGTATGTTATAAAACAAATAATGGGCGTCGATCAGATAGATTCAAAAATATAAAACACGTCATACTATACGAGTATATAATATATACTCGTATTATACTCTTGAATGTTCGTTTTAAACGAAAATATTTTCCATTATAAAAGCTCTCTCGAATACGATTGTGCATTACGTTATTTCGTCGTAACTATAACATAATGCTTACGGTTTGAGAAAGTAAAAAAATACATTATTTTGCACGCGCGCGAGCGTTATTTATGCGCGTACCGTCAGTCTGCTAAATCGTAGGCACGGTTGTCCCGTCGTCGCGGTCGTATAATTACTAACGAGACATTTAGTACACGCGCGCGCTCTCGGTAATGAAACCCACCGAATGTGGCGTATATGGGTAACCCCCGGCGCTAACGATGACGTGGTTATACCGGAATAATAATCACGCGCGTGATAATTTCTTTTCGAGAAAAGGGTTGTGTTTTTGCGTTCAAAAGTGCACGCGTTTATCATATTTTTTTCACTCTCCGCGGATTAAATCGACTTTTTTTTATAATAATGTTCGTCGCGGCGGTTAATCGACTAGTCCGCCTTGTAGACTCGAACCGGGGCGGCTGATCCCGATTAGCACGTAAAACATGAAACGTGTCAGACACATTTCACCGGTTAATGCGTTGAAAAAACGATTTTCCAAAATCATTCGGAAAATTCGAAATTACATTTTGTACGAGTAAACGATAAATAAATATTATAATTGTATATTATAGTATTTACATTTTTGAGAAAGAAAAATATCACAATTTAAAAAAAAAAGCCCGTTCGACCTAGGTCGAAAAATGTATCAAACCTTTAAATTAATTTCGATAAAATGAAAGTTGAATAATTATAACATATTTTTATGCTCAGTTAGGTCGAAAAAAAAACCAAAAATAGATACCTAATAAACTTGATCTAATTGATAATAAAATAAAAGTTGTGAAATCGATAATATAATGTGTCGATTATTCATCTATAATGTTTCTCGAACAAACAAAATCGCATTGAAAATTAAAAAACGAACGGTCCAATTACATCGAAATTTAACCGGAAGTTAATAAATGCGTTAAAAAAGTAATTCTTTTAGATTAAAAGTGAGTCGAAAAAAAAAAAAAACGTAACGAGCAATTTAACAACACGGGGGTAAAATTAACTCAACGTTTTAAATTAATTTTAATTTTTAACTCGTTTATATAATGCCTTGTCTTGGAAATTCGTCCGCGAGTCTACGGAAACTTTTTGTCCCGTTGCCCGATTACACGTCATTATATTTATTATTAAATTATTACCTATAAAATATATAGACGTGTGATTTAAACACTTTTTTCTCGTTCATTTCGCCGACTCGTTCGCGGTTGACGATCGTCCGTGTCCCCGAATCTTTATAAAATGGCGATGTATCGAATCACACACGACGCGTTTAAACTGTTTCCGTTTTTAAAACGACGTATTCGACGAAAACAAGACGAAACTCAGGTAAAATAACTGACGCGGACATCGCGAACAGGTCGTCGTCGTCGTCGCGAACATTTGTCGTCGTCGTCGTTCACGTTTCGCTCACTTTCAGCCTCGAGCCGGCGGCGATAATTCATATGGCGCGTATGAAAAAAAAAAAAAAAACATTTCTCCGGTGGAAACTGTATTATTATTATAATACGATAGCGGTACTATTTAAATGCGTGCGCGTGCTTGTCACACACTGCTCCGGTACGATTTCAAACAAACTTTTCGGAATGTTTTCCAAAACGTTCGTAAAGTATTTTTGCGCTTCCATTACTATTTTTCAAACCGCGCGCGCGCGCGCGACTAGAACAACGCGCGTGAATAACATCGCGTTATTATACGCGCACTCGTATGAGATAATGTGCGTTCGGATGTTCAAATTTGAATTGCAAATCGTTTGCAAAATGAAACGATATAAATGTTTGATACGCGCACTACGACTACGTCATATTATAGTAGCGTGTGCACGTGCCGTTTTGTAAACCTCCATTTCGTATATTATTATAATATATACCTGATACGTCGCCTCCGACGACGCGACGCTAAAGAATAATAATATTTATTCGTCTGTGTTTTAGGGTCGTTGTTATTGTGCGAATATTTCACAAAAGGCGGTCGCGGAATTAATTCAATTCAACTCGACCGTGTTTTTTCATGCAAACGCCCGGGGGGCGGTTTTCCGAAAACTATTTCCATTGCAAAATGTCCTCGCTCGCGCCGCCGCGTAGACCGTGCGCTATTACGATATGAAATACAATATTATATATTCAGGTAGAATGCTCTGTCGAAATTTCATGTTCAAACGTATAATATAACGGGTATAGTGACATAGGCCGTCTACATTATTACACAAGTTTCGTTTTTATGAAACAAAACACTTTCGATCGACGTCCTTTAATTTGTTAAATCAAATTTCAACGGTTTACGACTGTACAACGACATTATGAAAAAGGCATTTCGTTACTATCGGTCGATGGAATAATGCCACGCGTCATATTTAATAATCGCTAATTTATTTACGACGTCGTCATCGTCCATCGTTATAGTATCGTAATGGATCATCTCACAATGCGTCTCGTCGCGTTCGAACGAAATAGCACACATGGTCCGCCTCGTCGTAGAGTAAAAGACAAATACGTCACATGCCCCTAACGATGGGGGAAAAAAAGCCCTTAACCTCCCACCTACGCCACTCATAAAAGACGTATACCGACTGAGGACTATAAGTTCGTATTTTACGGTTACAACTACTCAATCACTCCTAACAGATTGGTAGTCATTAACGACTAGAAAACGATTATATTTACGTTCGTGATAAAATTTATTTGAAAATCGCTTTTTTCCCCCTTAAATATTATAAATACGAGCTATCCGATTTGAAAATCGAACCGTTGAAGGAGGTTAAATAATTACAATAATTGTATTATATTTTGTCTCGCGCGATATTCGCCACGCCTACCGGCAAATAGCGGCCGAGCTTCGCGCGCGCATGCCCGAAAACGTTTCTCGAAGGGAGACACGCGCGCCCCCGAGCCGAACACCACAGTCTGGTGCCGGCAGCCGTTCCGGACGCTCGTCAGTCCGTTTCGTTCTCTCGTCGTTCGTCGCGGTCGATAACGCGTGAAAAGAAAACGTGCGGTTTTTATTATCTCGTATTATACGTCCCGCGACGATAATAATACGAGATTCGTTAAAATATTATTCGAAATAAAAACGAAAACTAAAATTCCGTTGTGGTGGTCGCGGTTAATACTCTTGAAAATAATAACAAAATCGTTATTCGTATAAATTATACATTTCGTCGTCGACGTCGAGTCGAAACTCGCGAAGAATACGCCGAAACGCGCGCGTGTGTGTGTGTGTGTGCAGGTAATGCAAGTGGAAAAATAGGTAAGCGCGTGTATCAATAATTGTAGCGTCCGTTTGCCGAGCGCATCGGATAAAAATAAAATCTCACGCGCTCCCGACCCGTGTTTATAATTACCCGCGGCATTCGCGTGCAACGCGCGAGATCCACTGCAAATATAAAATGCAGTCGTGTCCGACAAATTTAACCGATTTTCAATCGTATTTTGCCAAAATCGCGACGTACCAAACCTCCGGTGATTTGACACCGTCTCGCTATCTATAATATATCCTAGCTAGACCGAGTACGAACGGTTAGGCTGTGTATTAGTAACTTTTATTGAGTTTTCAAATACTTAAATGAATTCATTCGTTGTAAAATCATAAATACATAATATGCGTATTATTTACGCAATCGACGGAATAAAAAAATTATATTATAATAATAATTATAACTAATATAATAAACAATTTACAACACAATAGGTAGGTAAATTGTATTGAAATATGAAAATTAAACAATTTGTACAATCTTGTGCGCCCGACGGTCCTCGTCAGCGCGACGTACGCTCGTAGCAATCGTCGGTCGAGCGTAGTAGCTATATCAATGAATGAATACGAACAACTACAGTGCAACGCTGACAAATTGCTACGCCAAACACAAAACACAAACAGCTACGTCGCGCCGACTAGGACCGTCGGGCTATTTCAGTAAATTATAGCGTTTAGTTCCACGCTGATGACCTAACCGACGTGTATCGTATACAAGATTGTACAAATATTGTTTGATTTTTATATTTTCAATACAATAATTTACCAACCTATTGTGTTGTAAATTGTTTATTATAATATTTCGTTTTAAACATAATTATTATAATAAAATATAGAAAATGTGATATTTATTTTACTCGAACATATTTTTTACCGCGTGTTTCAGGAAATCAGCATCGTGAGAAGTAAATGCGACACTAACACCGTATATACCATACACTACACAATCTAGATATAAGGAGAACAGAAAGCCCGTCCAATAACAAATCACAATATTTATTCTTATTCGGCTGCTCCGGTAAGTTGTATATTTTATTTTTATTTTTTATTTTTCTCCGGGATAAAAGACTTCCGAGCCGAATCATCATAATATCGTATCCATAATATACGTATTGTACCGTGTCGCTTGATTGATTCGCACGGCGTGTTTTTGCTGAATTCTAGGGAGTTAAAAAATCGAGAGCTCTACAACGGTTTTATTATGATCGTAGGGATTTTACTACCCATCTCCCACAATCTACTTTCTTCGCTATCGATTTATAAACATCATAATAGCTATCCTTCGAGCCGCGTCGGATGTTACGTTCTCGGTTATTAACGGTGTGAAATAAACTCGAACGATTTGTAATAGTACTAATATATAAACGACTTGGGATCGGTTCTCCCGAGTATTGATAAAATATGATCGGATCGACCGTCAATGATGTTGACCGAGAGATTTATCTTGTCGTCGACGAAATATTTTGTTAAAAATATAGGTCGCGATTTACAATCTATCGGGTTTATAGAAATAACGATCTGTCGATAAAAATATTCTTTTTACTATTTTTGTCGCGTTATCGGAGATGAACGTGTCGTAATGATAATCCAACCGATACGGCGGCGTTATAGTTTTTCTCTCGTGTGACGTCGGGCGGCGGTACGTTTATGCTTTCGAAACGAGAATTACAATTTTATTTTGTAAACAAATCTACTCTGTAGCACCGTCGTCATCGTATTCTACAGCGGATATATGAGAAAACGCGATGGATTTTTACCTACGCGTCGCGTTGATAAAAACTATAGCCAAACTATACCTGTAAATTCGCTGTTTAAACACACGATTCTTTGAAACGTACGAGTGTACGAGTTTGAACAAAACGGTTCCCGATGAGCTACCGTCGTCGCGCGCGATATCACAGGTCTCGTGTGGAATTTTCAAAACTCGTAGGGGAAACGTTGATGAATACATTCTGCCGTATAAATAATAGAAAATAAACAAACAAAATAGTTATATTCGTATTTAACGGTTAATACTCATAAATAATAACAGATATAATAAAATAATGTTGTATTTTCCTTGGGTATATTTTGCGAAAATCACCACTCGCGTCGTTATTCGATTATTATTCAACACCGATTGCGGAAAGTGTAACAAAAATACTCGCTTCGAACGTACAATATTATGTATATCATCGTCGTCGTCAACGCGCGAACGGTATGATAATAATATTAACACGCGCACTCGTTCAAATATTATTTTGCTCGCGATTTTCTATTTTTCGATTGTGTGTTTGTGTTATTATTCAGACCATCGCTCAGCGTACGCTCTCCTCGATTGTCATATTTATCACTCTCCGTCGTCGCATATTTATAATTATTAAACCTGCCGCCGTTATGTACTCGACCGCGCGTGTTTTACCGATTTCGCAAGTGGCATAGGAATATTACGGTCTTATAAATTACGTTCGCCGGAAGACGCGTTTTGCGTCGTAAAAACTAATACCGTGTTTTCACTTATCTCGAAATTTCAAACTGAAAACCACTGGCAGCAGCTATGCGGAACGCGCGACGTTCAATTTTCGGTTTTAATTTATGTAAAAATGGAAGTTTGCGCGGTGAAATGTCGTTGTTTGCAGATAAACCGGCAGTAATTCTCGACAAAATACAAAAAAACCGAGAGTAAAGCATATTTAACGGCGAAAACAAATTTAATAAATAAAACAAACAGTTCAAAACGAAAGTGGTTCGTGCGAGTTTGTTTTAATAAATCAAAAAACTTTTTTCACGCCAATCGTACAACTCTTTCGTATACTCGTACGTACATATATTCGGAATCGCACTATAGTCGGTACTCGATTGATAAAAACTAGATAAAAAGTTCCGCCGTCTCGTCGTGTCGTAATGTCGGCGAAAAACGTTCGTGACGGTCAAAAAAAAAGTGTGCAGACGACGGTGAAAAAAGTCAATCTTTCGTTAGGAATGTCAAACACTTTTGGAATTTTCTTATTGTTTTATTGGCGTGAATGTTTTTTATACCAGAGTAGAATTATTTACGAATATTAAAAATACATTTTTATCGATACTGCTTGCTGATAGTGTAGTATTTATTTATTTTTAATAAAATTCAAACGCCGCAGCGCCGTGTTTCCACCGTGTGTTTCGTGAAATTTTCGTTACGGTTTTTTTATACCCGAGGAATATAAACAAAAAATGTATTAATATCAGATTTTTATATTACATAATTTAATGAAAAATAATATAATAACTTTTTTCTTTCTTTTTAATACGTTTTTTTTGTTTTTGCACGTGTCAGATGTTATATCTATTGTAGCGCTCTTCCGACTACTCCTGAAATCTAATAACGATCGTGACAATAATCATTATCGATTCTAATTTTCAGCGCATTAAATTAGTTTCGCGAAAATAAATCGTTTCGCCTAAAAAAACAAACTATATATATTATCTGCCGCACTCTCGTAGTCTCGAAAGATTCTTATCTCTCCGTTTTCTTTTAGACGATTTTAAATCTTTATATTATAGTTGCTTTATAGTTCACATTACACAGTTAATAGTCTTCTATCCGAATCTCACGGCTCTTGAAATAACTATACAGTTATAGGATACATTATCGTACATTATGTGTGATTACGTTGATCGTAATTTATCGCGAAAGTGTCACGAGCTTACAGTTAAGAGTTTTGACTTTTAACTTAAAACCGAAAGAAAATAATGAAACCCATCGTCGAGAATCGTGCGGATTATCCTAGTTCGTTTCGGAACGTGTCCGAATCGGTTCTCGAGTCTCATGACTTGAGACAGTTTCAATTTCCCTTCCCGTTTTACGTCTTCGTTATATTATTACGTATGATTTGAAAATTCATTAACTTTTATGTTATGATTTTTATTTTTATTTTTTTAATATTAGTTGAATAACGTTATTCTATTCTAGTTATTACACATTTTTTTTTCTTTTCTGATTTGTCTGATCACTTTTCTTTTCGTTCGAAGCTTTATCGATGAGTACTTCCGAGTTTGACATGGGTTTGAAAATACCGACGAATCGAAACACTACTGTTTGAGGTCACGATTTTTTTTTTTTGATTTTTTTAAACATTTATTGTACGTATTTATAGCAACGGTCAGTATAATTTTTAACTCGTTCGAAGTCCATCTCAACGGCGAACACGATTCGGACGATCGATTACGCGCTCTCGCTCGAAATCACCGCGCTGAAAACGACGACTATATAATATACGTATACCGGAAACAATGCGGAAGAGATCTCGCGGTTATTCCAAACTCCGAAGGGCACTCGCGTTTGCTCACGACGACGTACGTAAATGAATCTGACGGGTCGACTGGCTGGGCGACGATGTAAAAAAAAAAATTCCGGCGGTTTTGTAGGTCAGAGGAATTATTGCGCGAGTCCTCTGGCGCCGGGTCGCCTGTCGACGTCTCGGATTAACCACGGCGAGTACTAACCGTCTCCGGGGACGGCGCGAGGGTCCGTTCGCCGTGCTCGCGGGATATTATCACATTTTTCGGCGTTAATTGTTCGTTTTTTTTTTTTTTTTAGGAACGTTAAATTCGCAGTGATTTCTGCGTCTTTTCGCGAAATCGTACCGCAGGTATAATATGACGAATATTTCTCGTAAAAATTGCCGGAAACAAAAAAACTCTAAACTATTTCGATTCGTTTCGAATATGACGGCGATAAAAATAACGCGTGACTGGTACACTCGTGGCGGCGCGGCGTGGCGTTCTATGCTTGTTCTATTGCTATAGCAATCGAAATCGGCGCACCTATTGAACTGCGCGTAAACCATAGTTGTGAAATTACATTGACGAGGACAATTATTATGATTACTGTACCGATTTCATCTGTATGTAGATTTTAACAACGTCATTAAAACACGCGCGTTGTAATCGTTACTTACGAACCGTGAAATCACGCCAAATCAAACGGATACATATTATGCATCCCCTCGCGATAATAAATTCATAATTGACCGGACACGGACTATAAATTAAATCTAATTATTATTATTTTTTTTTAATAACGTGCGGTATTTTTGTTGTGTCATAAACTCATTAATTGTATATTATTCTTTAAACAAAAGACCACGGTCGACTTTTTGAATTCGCCGCCATTGTTATGTCATGGGTACGCGACTACAGAAAAATATCTTAATGGAGCATAATGCGCACGACAAGAACAAAAAGTTTTCTTCGGTTTTTTTTTACGATCCAAAGTAAGTGAAAGGAATCAAATGGACTTCGTGATTTTATTTTCCATTATGTTTACGATATTATCTTTTAAAAATTTAAAGAACGTATAAAGGGTAATCAAATCGACTTCGTGATTTCATTTTCATTATTGCGATAAAAAGGAATACACGGAGCAGCACAGTACCTAAATTAATTAACAGAAACCTCGCGACGTCGTCGAGCGACCGGTCTGTTTTGCACTGCAAGTCATATACTACGTAGAGTTGTGCCCGCGCTTTGAGCAATTACTTTTGGTTTTCGAACGCGAGAGACCGTTTTTTAAAACGATGTATTTTTAGTATTAATAATTTTTCCACCAACAACCTTTTCAGACGGCAAAACTGCACACTGAAAGTGCACCCTGTAGGTACGTGTGTAATACACACAGTGCGTTTCGTATCTCATCATTAGGACGAACGCCGGACGAGACGGGTATTTTATTAAAGGCCACTTTTTGGTTTTCGCAGTGTTATTTTCTTAGAACGTCGAAAGAAAACGTCTAGTTTCATCAAACAGAAGCGTTTTTACGTCTTTTTATCTTTTAACGAAACACGTGATTACGCGTTCCGAGACGTTTGAAATCTGATGTCATTCATCCCTTCCCGAATGTCGTATACACACGTTATGTAATATAAGTTTGAACATTTCCTCTCGCAAAAACTATTCAAATATACGTAGAGTATTAAAACGCGGAATAATATTTATTTATTTTTTTTATTGCCGATTCCAGTCGATCCGGCAAGTTAAACCACGGATGAGAGATACGTAATATACAGATGAGACGGGTAGTGGATACGAGCGAATTGGTCTTTTGTAAATCTCGAACCGACGACGACGTCGCGTTTCTTTAGAAAAACGATTGTGAGCGAAAGAAAAGTAACGAAAATTAGATTAGTGCATTAGATATTACGTATTATATACGTTTCCATCGTGACCTTTCCCGAGTCCCGCCGTCAATGCATATTATCAGCACCGTATTCCGCGTACACAAACGCGATGTTTGCGTATTATTATTTTTCATTATGACGTACATAAAAAGTACAGTATATAATATGATAATATTACAAAGAGCCGCCGGCAATCGCGTCGAAACCACGCGCGCGTCTTCTGCTCGCCGACATAACGCCGCCGCCAACGCACCAACGTAGTTTAGATTAGGTATATACCTGCGCGTACTATAATAGTTTATTTTCTTTTTTCGTTGATGTACACGAGTACATCACGATTGTACAATGTTCGTAAAGACGAACGGTTTTTTATTTTGTTTTCTGAGGGTTGGGAGAAACTCTGTTTTATAAATATCATATTGTGTGATTAAACAATAAACTTTATGACGCGTATAACGTTACGTACGATCAGTGGCGGTGGCGCTTTATGGGGCAAGGCGAGCCTCTCTTATTTATTTTCAAGCGTAAATCACGGAGTCGATTGTTTTTCAACGCGGTAAGTGTAAAAGAGATTGTGCTTTGGACGATAATACCGATAATATTACTACTACTGATATCGAATTAGTAGATTTTTCGTGCTGAGCTTCGGTGTATTTTTTTGGAGAAAACGCGTTTTTTTTCGCATAAAAGTAATATGAAATAACAATGTTGTAATATTATAAACACAAAAGAGTAACGCGAACGTTTTGTTTTTTTCAAGGAGCAAACTTTATTTCATTCTAATGCCATGTAAGAGTATAATAATAATATTATATAATATACATCCAATCGACTTAAAAAACAATATTATTGACGGCGGCTTTGGGGTGAAAGCGAGAGAGACTCGCTTATTTTTCTCGTGTAAATAATGCTCGATAAGTATTCTACTTGGCTCGTAGACAACTCAAATATTTAAATAATATTTTACCCATTTGTATTTGTATGCGATATGAAATGCAAGACGTAATTATCGCGAAAACTTAGTCCAAGTCGAAATAAACAAACGGAATGAAATCGTCGTTGCCATCGTCACGCCCACTTATTACCCGGCAATACCGTAACCCAGTCAGTTCGCGAGTCGTAAATAAGCACCCATTAGTTGACCCGGAAACAAGAGCGACCGAGTGAAATCGATTCGGACGAAAATCGACGACTTTTTCCGGTCCGTCTTGTCCGTACGGTCGTCGCACACAAGCATGTCGTCCGAGACAATACATTTCGTCATGATATTTTCATTTTACCGTTTTCGCACGCGCGCGCCGCAGTTTTTTTCCTCTGGCCGATCGCGAGTCCCGATAATTTTACATACAGTAGAACCTCGATTATCCGAACCTCCGTTATACGAACCCTCTATTATCCGAACTATAATTAGCGTATCCGAACGTTCTGTTATCCGAATTCGTCAAATTAAAATTGATAATTATGTCAAAAAATTATAATAAATAAAATAAATGTAATGTATTTAATTATGTATTTATTTATTTCTAATAATGTAATGTATTACTGATAATGTAATGTAATAATGTAATTCTAATAAAATATTAATAATAATAATAAATATTTTTATTTTATATTTCCAATATCCGAACTTTTGCGTATCCGAACTAGGTGCGGTCCCAATTAGTTCGGATAATCGAGGTTCTACTGTATTATTATTACGACATGCCACGTGACATATTATACGATATTATAATAAAGAGCTGCCGCGCCGGCGCAATGGCGTCAGGACCACGCGCGTCTTGCCGCGCTGAAAGTCGGCCGATACGACGACGGCGCCGAGTCACACATGTAGTTTCATATTACGCGTATAATACGCTATACTATTTTCTTTCCTTCCTTCCTTCCGCCCGGACCCCCCGTGACCTGCATCCGTCGCCGATAGGAAGGAAACCGAGACCGACGACGAGTCTCGCGCGCCGTTCGGTTTTCCTCGGTAGATACCGATGATTTTTTTTTTCACGATTTTTCCACGTCGGCGATTGTGCGTCCGTCGTCGTTCGGGAAAACGTGTCCGTCGGACCCGAGTCGTCAATCGGGTCGATTCAAACGATAACGTTATTACTAGGGCTCGGATTTTGTAGCAAAATAAATCACTTAAAAAAGCATTTGAAGTAGCCGAAAAAAGCAAAAAGAAGCATTATTTATTAAATTTAATTCTAAAACAAACAAATTTCAATTACACATAAAATTAAATATTAAAAAAGGAATTTACGACCACATATTTTTGGTCAAGATACTTTCATTAAAACTCATTCTATTGGGTGCTGCTAATATATTATATTTATACATAGAAAAAGACCTTTGCACATCAACCGATGTAATCCATGCATATTTCATATAAACTAAATCATTTAAATTATACTGTTATGCTTATTCATTACGATTTCGGCACAATAACGATAGTTATTTTATCATTCGTACGTTTATTACTGGTTTTTTCACTGGTTTCAAAATTTCTGGCAATAATGATTTATAGTCCAAGTATAATATACATAAAAAAAAGTTAAATTTTCAAGAAGAATATGTAAAAATTAAGAAAAAATAACCAAACGGGGGAAAAAGCAATAAAAAGCAAGTTTTGTGGAAAAAAGCAAAAAAAAGTTTACTTCATTGAAATCAGAACGATTCAAAACGTATTTATCTATGAGAATTATCTTTCTACCGCACACCTCTCAAAAGAAGCATTTGCTACAAAATCCGAGCCCTAGTTATTACACAATCTTTATTGATAAAAATGCCACGAGTCGAACAGAGCCGGAAAAAACGCTCGGTTTCTATTGAGATCTCTACGGCACGCGGTAACGATTATTATTATTATTATTATTGTTTTTCTCCTCCGCGAACGTATGAAACACGCGTGTGTTAATAGAAAAACAAAGGCCCAAAACAAAACCACTTGCTTTCACTCGAAATGAAAAATCCCAGTTCAATGATGTTTAATCGCCGACAACGCGGTTTGTAACGAGGTTTTAATCTCGTGGCCATTCCAATAGCGACGGCATGGTTGACCGGCATGGTTTCAATATTATTTTGATATTATCGTCGCGATAAAAAAACACATTGCGTTCGAGCCGATAATTTCCATCCCGCGGAGAAAAAAACCAAAACAATCCACCCGTTTGACACGCGGCTGTGACCGTACATCCCATCGTTTTTTTTTTTGTTTCGCCCGAAAGACGATTGAAAACACATCCAGCGAAAGTAATACAAACTCGAAACATTAATTATTATTATTATATTGTTACTCGGCGCGCGCCGGTGACGATGGAAAAATACGTTCATCGCGGCCGAGTAGATAAGGATTTGAAGAGATCATCCCTGTGAGTGAAACTAGAAAATAATAGCTAGACCATTAATTCTTCCAGTAGAAAACGTGAAGACGACAGAAGAGACGAAAAAAACCAAAACGCATATCATCGTGAAACTCTAACGCGTCGCTCGCTTCGCTCAGAATCGTACGAACTTGTATGATTTTGTGCACGCGTACAAATCGTCGCTCGCTCGGGTAAGAAAAAGTGTTCAATACGCCTCGCGAGTTTCGAACAAAAAGTCTCGATTATTTTCGTGGTCGAGGCGAAACGAAAAATAGTTAATCTCGGTGGTTTCAGTTTAAATAATAAAATAAACAGTATACGCTATATACAGCAGCGGCTGATATTATGTCGACTAGACGAGACGACAATAACGGGGTGTTTTCGCGATCTTTCGCCGTTTAAAATACAATTCAATTGTTCGGCCACGTCTCTAGGGACAGCCGGACAGGAACAAAGACGGACACAAGGACCCAAGGACCCCCGTCGCATATTATGCTCGGCGCATTTCCTCGTGTCCCCGTTTTCGCCGTCAAACGATGAAACGAACCGTAGACTTTGTAAAAAAATGAAATAAATACGATTCGCAGTCTAATGTCACTATTATTATTGTAACGCAAGCGTTACGTCGGGTCAAAAGTGACAGTAGTCGTTTTCCCGATACCGTTTCGGCAAATCACGAGCGTTACTTAAAATATTCCATTTCAAGGAGAGACAAAATTTGTGTCGATTATAATATAATATGTTATACCTCGTCGACCCGTAATCTATCTAAAATAGAAGCCTTTTTTTCGTATGTACGCGCATATCATAACTCGAAAAGTACTCGGTGGTAGTATTCTCCGGCAAAATACAAACAATAACCGTTCCGATAATATTAATTTACAAAAAAATCAAAAAAAAAAATCTGTGTCCTCTTACGTTTTCAAACGGGGGCAGTCGCCGCCGCCGTCCCTCTCAATTAATGTCCGTGTCAAATGTCTGTTTTGTATTTACCTTGTTAATGCAACGACCGGGCGAACGTAGTAATGTACGTTTCGTACAAAAGCTTTAAACAAACAAAACGAAAAATAAAAAAAAAAAACGACGTCGTCGTCGTATCGCCACACGCACGCGTTATATCATCCCGATCTACGCGCGACGTGATTTCCGTTGTTCGTTAATTAATTTTCGAATCGATTGCAAAATCACACCGACGACGCGACGTTTGAATAATAAATACGGTTTGTTTGATTTTTTTTTTTCTCTCTCTGTTCCCGAAGCGAATAACGTACAACCGCGAGCACGGTATATTATTATTATTATTACAGCTCGAGAGTAGTTTATTATACGCGAAAAATGAAAAAAATACGTTTATTTTTACCTATTGTTTTACGATATTAAAAGTTCACCGCGCGCACAATACGCGTTTAAATAATATTTTTTGATTGTTCGGTGCCCGGGGCGAATATCAACTCGGAATAACTTTTTATTAAACACACTATGACTTTTAACTAGTTTGTAAATACGAATTTTAAATTAACTCTTGACAAACGAACATAATAATATACAGTAACGTATTTTTCAAATTACACTTTTTAAAACTTTTATTTCTGCACACAGACGACGACGATAAAAAAAAAAAAAAAATAAATATATAAAAACCTCCCGAAAATATAATAATTATTTTGAGTGAAATTTTAAGTTTTTACGATACTCTTCGATACTACGCGGTCGTCGAACGCGCGATGTCTTTTGATTTTGGAAAAATTTTTTTTAAAAATAAATCAAAATATTCCGTCTACTCTATAATTATTATTATTCGTAAGCCGACGGAAACGACTTTGACGGGAAAAGCCGTCGTCGAACGTTTTTGATTAGGATTATCCTGCGCTCGACGTCGTCGGCGTACGAAGGACGACGATAACGAATAGATACGATTTTCGGAATTCGGAAAAAGCTAACTCGGTAACTCGATACGTTCAGTTTGTTCTGTTCCGCCGGTAGTTTTGTAATATTTACACACTTGTGACATCGTTGTTGTCTTATATGCTTTTGAAATTTAATATTGATAGAGCACTTAAGCCGGTTTCAACGGACACGACGGACACCTAATAAAAACAGTCTCTTTTGTTTGTCTTTTATTTCCTTACATTTGTCTCGCAAACATTGCTCCTTTCACTCACTATTGTCGTGACACGCGGACACGCGCATAATATTAAAATCGGATAGATTAGATCGGACGCGTCGATGTACCGTAATCTCGACGTCAAATGAAAATAAAACTAATAGCGTACAAGTGACACGAACGTATATTATATCGGTTATAATACGTCGTGTTTCTGAATTCTATTCCCTAAATGTCGAAACGAAAAATCATTCGTTCCGTGCAGACGGCGATCGATTTTCGTTTTTTTTTTTTTGTAAATTGACGAATTGATTGTTGTTTTTTAACGAACACGATTCTTCGGGAAAAAAGACTGTGAAAACGAATTGGTTTTTTAAATTTCCGAGTGATGCCCGTATTCACACGTATTATAATATTCTCTTTTTGGTCGTCCTTATTATCTCTTCGCGCAATCCGTTCAGTGTCCTCGTTTGGTTTCGGCTGTTGATCTGGATCGTAGCCGGTATGACATTATATAGCGTGCTGATGGTTTCGTCCGCTCTTTGCGCACCGGCGCGGCGGCGGCGGCACCCGTCAGTTGTCTGTTCCACTCTCGGGCGTTCTACTCTGCGAGGGTCCTTTCCGACAGGATGTCTCCAGAGACCGCGTCTTTGATTTCAGTCGGTAAATAGGAGAACTCTGGTCTACCGAAGCACTGGGGTTTCTATTGTCTCTCTCCTCGTGTTTCTATACTCACCTCCGGTTTAGTAGATATCAGTCGTCAGTCCGATTGAAGAGGGAGAAGTGGAAAATTTGGTACTAATCGGGCTTTATCTAATGGAGTAGTTAGAAAACGAAGTACTTTAAAGTAACAATTAATTGTTATAGTTATAACAATATGCTCGTTTAAATTATGATATAATGTAATAAAGCTTGCCGTTTATTTTTTTACACAGTGATTTGAAAATTCAAGAATAAAAAGATTGATATTTTTTGTATTTAGTGTAATTATTAACAATTAAATATTGCGGTAAATGCGAAATATCCTTTAAAACACGGTCGATAAAATAGAAATTTCATTAGAACAATACAAATACCGTTAGAAACTTTTCAAATTATCTATTTGGCTATTGATAAACTATTTTTTTAAACTTTTTAGAGTGAGTATCGTATAACGAGAAAAAAAGTTCAGCGTTTAAAAAAAATACACACGTGACGTTAAAATTAAATAGGAATACGTTTTGCAGTTGATTAATTGAAACAAATATCGGTTTCATATGCAACAGCTTTGTTAGTTGTTTTCAACTAATACGTTATTTAATCAAGTCAAAAATTTTTAATTGGGTTTTTTTTTTTTTTTTTTAGACATGTAGTAAATTGAGTTTATGTCGTTCCGACGTAGAAAACGATGTACACGAACGTTGTGATTTGCGGAGAAAACGAAATCGAATTGAAATCGAATCCTTTTCTACATACGAAAAAAAATTTCCTGCTTACCTACACAAGAGAGATAATTATTAAAGTCAAACGCTCGTGATGGAAGTAACACGATAGCTATGGAATAATCTTAATAACTTTTCACCATTAATTATTTTTCTCGTTAAAACCAAACGTTTCGAATGGATTTCTATGAGCGCAGTGTTCTCTCTGATAATGTCGTTATCACATACAATTACATAAACGGCAACGCGTTTATACAAAAAAATAAAACAATAGGTAAGAAATTATATCATAAAAAATGAGTGAAAATTGTTGAATCCAAAAACCGCACGCGCGTTGAATAAAGTAAGTAAAGGACAAAAAAAAAAAATTCAAATCTTCAGTAAACGTACTAGGCGTACTTTTTTGTCGTATCTGAAAACGTATACTTACCTTTTGATTTTCCAGAATTTCGATGATTTTAAAATCGCGTCGAAATAATTATTGATTTGACCTCGTTTCGTAAAAACGCTCCGAAAAAAAAAATAAAAAATAAACAAACTTTAATTGAAAAACATGTTTTATACGAATATAACACAATATTATACGTACATTGCGATATCACCAAATGCAAATAATAACACAGTGTATTTGTTATTTTTTCTGTTTTTGAAGTAAATACATCAAATTCGGACGGGTTGTAATAACTATAAAAAAAAAATCACGTGTTTTCGAGTTGAGATGTTTATTCTGACAAAAAAAAAAAAAAATCTCGATTTTTCATCAACGTTTAATCCGTTTAAGAATAAATTCGATCCATGTACTTGCTCTTGCGATTTATTTACAGCTGTATGAACGAGATGAATATTTGATATTTGAATATGTGGTTAAATATAGAGAGAAAAATAACCGAACGGTTTCCCTTGGTGCTTTTATTGTTTTTAATGAATCGTTTATTAGCGGAAATAATTAATTCAACCGGAAATTATTCGACCGGTAAAAACGAATACTGAGCAAACCCGATTTTGCAGTAGGTTTTTTGCATCGTTTTTCCGCGACTATAGTAAATCAATGCTTGTTTTCATCGGAGTTTGATTTCAATTATCGTCAGATAATAGACTTCAAATAAAAATTTCAACTCTCTAACTATTCTGTAATAATTTGTAACTGATTTTTTTTTAACTTTTTCGCATTTTTTTTTTTTCGCTCGCTGTGGTCTACTTTATAAATGACGAGAGTTGCACAGCGCAGTTCCAGTCGAGTAAATTTATGAATATTAACAAATACGATGAAATTATTAGGCGTGTATATATTGAAAATGTTATTTCGTTTCTGATGGCAGTTAATTGGAATGGTTCGACGCACAAAAACTAGTCATTTTTCAATGAATTTGCTACGAATGACGGCGATTTGTACTGGTAAAATAGTAAGTTATGATTGCCAGATGATTTTCATTAGATTTTTTTAAACGTTCGATTTGCTATTTCTATGAAAAAAAACATTTTTTTTTTTTTTTTAACCAACTCAACACAAGTTGATAAGTTGGTTTCTATCTGACCCTCAAGTTAAATGAGTTGAAAACATTTTCACTAAACTTTTTTCATTGTTTTCTTTTTCTATTGACTTCGCCGTCTTAACATATTAAGTTAAAGCTAACACAAGTTAGCCTGCCAGCCCTTTTGTACTATTAACACGGCTATTGTTGAAAAATATTTTATTTTTTTTCTTTACACGTTGTAGAACGTAAAACATTCTCAGCACAAAGTTTGGATTAAATACCGATGAATTCAATTTCGAAACTTGTTTTTTTTTTTGCGCGTTTATTTGATCTCAGATGTCATTTTTCGCCTTTGTTTTGCGTTTTAGTCAATTAATTTTTTTTTTTTTTTTTCATTTCTTTTATTTACCATTTACGTAATTTACTCGTCGTATTCAATTCATATTTTACAATGTCTTGTTTTGATAATATTTTACACGGGCAGTGGAAACATACAACTAGTGCGTATGTATTGAAATCCGTTACGAACCGATCGAACGAGGCGTTCGTGTCTCGCAGAGGCGTGTATAATAAATATAGTGAATAGAGGTTTTGAGATTTTAGCCAATTTTTCTGGATTTTGCTTCCTTTTTATTTTTTTTTTTGATATATTCAAAACACCAGGGTTTTTTAATGCGTCGTGGGTCGACCATTTCGTACGTGGTTTTTTTTCATTTTCAAAACGTTATTCCGTCGACCGTTCGTCTCGCAATTCCGACGGACATACATATAATAATATGTATTCGTATTATACAATAATCCGACTGGTTACTGTTATAATCGATACGTTTCACATCAATACGCGTCCGACGAAACATCCGTCGCGTTTCCGCAATACTAATATTTTATTTATTATAATATATTAAAAGATAGATTTTCAAAAAATTGACGTTGCAAATCGTTCCGATTCACAGTCGCAACACATTATTTGAAATCTATTGTATTGTTGCCGCAGTGTTTCTTTCAGGCACTTCTCCGGGGGGGCAATGCCCCCCCGGAGAATGTCCATTGCCCCCCCGGAGAACATTTTAAGAATAGTAAAGAAAATCAGAAGATTTCCTAAACAAAACGGTAGATTTGTATGCAGCTAAGAAAAATCGCCGAATTCGGTTCCTTTAGATGGTAAAACATAATATATTTCTAAAAAGTTAAAAGATTTTGTTTCTGGCTATTATTATTTTTTGTACTTATATTTTTTTTTGTATTTTTGAGTTAATAAAGTAAATTAGACTAAGTAGAATAAAATAGTTTTTATATATTCTTGACAGTCATCTAAATTTTTGATGACATTGTTTTTTTGTAGCTGCTTTACAATTGCTAAAACATATTTAAAGTTATTTACAAACATTTTTTTTCTTAATGTAAAATAATTGCCCCTCCGATTTTTCAAAATGCCCCCCCGGAGAAAATTGTCTGAAAGAAACACTGATTGTTGGGGACCGGGGCCGTCGACTTCTATTTTATTATCACCATAATAACTCCGTACCAATAATACGCAGACACTATCGCAACAGAATTAATTCAATCCGCCTCTAATTGTTTTTTTCGATCATGCCGGTTTCGAGTAAATTTCGGAAACGATCGTGCGAATTCGACGCGTCGACTATTAGTATAATGAATTCCCGATTTTCGATTTAAGACGAGACGATAGTGTACACAGGAGCAGATAGATAAGAGGCCAATGGGATGGGACAATAGCAATGACATCTTTCTCGTTCATTATAGTTGATATATTTATGTGGAAAAAAAAAAACAAATGAATTACAGTGATTCGCTTACAAGTATTTCCAGCAGATCAAAGTTACAATTATTTTTTAATAATAACGGTTTTTTTCTCCGTGTAGTTAACTCTAAATAATTTGCTCAGGGTTTATTATTATTTTTTTTTACTCGGCCATTTTCATACGCAATTAGACGAAACGTTTATAGTACTTATTTATTATTATTATTATCATTTTTTTTTTTTTAAATATTTGAGTAAACAATGTTTTTCTCATCTGGTAGGTGTATTTAATTAAGCTTATCAATTACTTTCTTGTTGAATTTTCAATCCAGTCATTCTAACGCGATTAATGAATAGTACATACTTTTTAGGTTCAGATCTCTCCGTCTACGACGTCGTCGTCACTTCTGACAAATCAAAAAAAAAATATTCGACTCTGTAAGTTTTATCGCAACCGTTTTATTTGATATTTATATGGCCGGCAGCATAAACGCATATTTTCAGCCTATCTTTTTAAACTCTTAGGTACGTCTCCGAGTTTAAACTGCGAAGAAAAAAAAGCCATCTTTATCTGCGTATATCATTCTCTATATATCGGAGTTTCTCGACCGCGTTTCGAGGCGTGAACAATATTTCGATCGGGGTAGAAAAACCGGATTCTATTGTTCACTTAAATAATAAGTGAAATAATTTTTATAATAATACGTTGAGCAACGCCCGAAAGTTTAAAAAAAATCCATAGAAGCACGGATTGATTTGTCGGCGAAACGATTTAAGTCGAGAGTATTAAGAATTGAATGGGGAAAAAAACCTCCGATTATCCGAATTTATTTTAACTTTAATATCATTCAGTAAAAGCGTCAACGACCATATTTATCCGGTTGTTGTGGCCGTTCGAATCGCAAACGGTTTCGGACCGCACACAAAAAAAAAAAACAATAAGACGCGTCCGCGGTAAATAATTTCTAATTAGTGTTCTGTCGATTTCATTATTAAATTACCGTCGTCGTCGGTGCCAATAAATAATCGTGTTTTATTTCGTCCGTCTTCCGCGCCCGTGACTTTTACGCGCCGAACACCGCACCCGCGCGGGCGATCGATATCCGTTCGACTCGTGCGTTCTCGGTAATACGCTGAAACACGCGTGTATCCGGAGCGCGTTGTTTCGAGAGAGGCCGATGAACATTTTTCAAATAGTATGTCACCTACCGAACGACAACGAAAAAAATACACATAAATTCAAACCGTTGTTCGAGTAAATCGACAATAATTTTTCCGTGCTCACTTCTAAAACGTCTGTAGCACTGTTTGAAAACTCGTTTAATAATAACAACATTTCAAGTTGTTCGTGATTTCGGCAGTATCGAGCACGATTTGAGACAATAATTATTAAATTATAATATTATTATATTATTAGGTAGCCACTAGCCAACAATCGTCGTACGTTTAATCGTGATCAGATATAAACTTTTCCAGAAATTTTATAAAACGGCCGAAGCCTTGAAAGTCTGTATAAATAAAAACTACACGTGTCCGGGTATCTTTTATGTGATTTTTATTAGATGATATAATATATTAAATAAATCGTATTAAATATATTATACGTACGCGTTATAGTCTGTTTTCAATGGCGTAAAACGAGGAAAATCGTTTTTCTCGAGGAGGGTTTAAGGTTCATATTATATATAATAATATGAGTAATATATAAAAGTGTATGAAAGACTGATGAAAGTGAAAGAATCTCGTTCTGATACCGTATAATATTATAACGTGGCCGTCGTCAGACGTGTTATAAATAATTGAATTACGAGCGTTTCTTTTTCTCATCATTAATATCATATACTATCCCGTGCGTATTATTATACGTATATGTATATAAATGTATAAATTATAAACTATAAAATCGACTCTTAATATTTCGACGTTGATAATTATTATTTTTTTACGAGTGAAAAAAAAAAAACGCGATCATTAAAATTGTTTTATTTAAAATAGAGGCGAAAAAAAAAAAAAAAAACGCTGTACGCGCGCGCGCGCTCGGTGAATTCACCCTCCGACGGGTTTTCACGAGTAAAAACACGATATTTCGACGCGCCGCGACAATTATTATTATTATTATTTTTTCGTCTTCTTTTTTTCATTTTTCTTTCTTTTTTTTTTTTGTAATCAAACGCGCTCACGATTGTAAAAATATATAACGTTATACATGTACACGACGACGTTTTATATTGTTCGATTGCACAATACGCTCGAAGACGCGCGCGACAATTACCGAGTCGAACTGCCGTTTTCATTATTCGCATTGCCGCGGACTACGGCTCCCGGAGAACAACGGACGTAGTCGCGGACAAGCGCTCCCCTCGAGCAATTATATTATTACCGTCGAATCGTCTCGAAAGCCCGCTCGTTATCGTACACTCGTACAATCGAATCGCTCGGCCGTGTCTGAGATTATAAAATATGTCGCCGGCGATATTTTGAACGAGACGTTCTATAGAATATCGCGCCGAAAATGAGCAAGAAGAGAACCTCGGAGTAGGGGCTTTAAAATAGTCGACGTAGAGTTATATTTTAGTGTACATTTACTGAGCAATGACAATCTTGTACTCATATACATAATAAGTTATACCGGTTTGTGTAAGACAGTTGGTATAGGTAAATAATAGTGATTGAAAATTTGATCGATTTAATAACATTCTAACGGATAAAAAGTGTATTTATGACAAGTGTAGTATAATATGCACATTTTGATTTCTTCCATTTCGCGGGGGAGCAAGCCCCCAATCCCCCTTTACTCCCCAGTTTACATCTATGTTTGGCGGTAGATTTTTAGTGATATGATCGGTTCGGAAAAAAAAAACAATTTCTGCGGTACTTTAACTGACGCGAGTCCTATAGCTTGCGATAAATTCGTAAATTATCATACTGCGTTGCGATAATATAGGTAATAGATTTTCGCTTTTCTCGATATTTCGTCTCGAAATCGTCCCCGTTGAAAAACTGGCGCGTGTTAACAACTTGCCGACGAGTTTATTGATTGCACTGCACGGTAATGATATGATTATACACACCCGGGAAAATACATTTCATCCTCCGTAGATGTTCCGCGTCAACGGATACGACGATATTCTTGACCCGAATCGCGCGCGCTCGTCTATTGTTAATGTTCTCCGACCGGATGATTTCCAACGAACACTATAGCAGTACTATGCGTTCAAATTCAATCCGATCCTTTATATAATATCCTTTATACAACAGAAGCAGTTAAGTAAGGAGTCGCGCGGCGGGTCAACAATGTGACGTCGTTTTCGATGACGATATTACGATAAATGTATTGGCTGGTAATTTATAACTAGTGCTGCGACGAAACGCTAATGCCGCCCCCGTTCGGTTTACACCTCGATTACCGGTACGGTTATCCGCTTTGATCGTTTTTTTTTTTTTCAAACGCACAAATTCGAAACGTTTATATAATATAATTTGTCATATTATATCGACGCCGCCGTGCTTAGAGCCCATGTATTTACGTACGCTTGAATCTTTTTGTTGTTTGGTCAACAACAAAAAAAACAGCTTTACCATAGAAACGCGTTTCGTTTTGCATATCATACGATTTTTGTTCGCATATTACTTTTACATATTTCGAGGTTTTGCATTTTATAGCGTTCTAAGTCATATTTTCGGTATATCAAACTCGATGCTAATGCGCTCATTTGCGTGACTCGAGAAAATTCGCGAAATTATAAATAATTATTTCAGAGCCGAGAACTTACGTATAATCGTCCAAGTATTCAAAATTTAAATATTGTCTATATGCTCGATCGGGATGTAAATTTGAATCATTTACTTTTCGATAATTATTATCAAACTATAATCGGTATCGTTTTCTGGGAAACAATCGTTTCTCATCAACGAGCTAGTAAACAATCATACGTACCTTCTGATCCATACATTTTATCGTATCCGTGTGCGGTTCTGATGTTTTTAAATTATTTTTTCATTTTGTTTTTATAAATTTGTTTAGAGCATTTATTTACGGGAATATTTTAATCGGTTTTAGGGCGTAGCTGCGTGCATATTTTAATATGACTTTTTAGAGCATGAAGTAATAATTATCTTCTCTACATGAATGTAATTATTATTCTTACCGGTCGGACGTGTCGCGGCGGCGGTTGTTGTGTATTTTGACTTTTGAGCGGATCCGTTTCGCAACGTTTGTCCCGTTTGCGACAGCGACCATTATGATAATACACACCGCGTTCTGTTTTGAAACGACTGTGGCGGCGTTTCCGTCGCGAACAACTGAAAAACGGAAAAGCAATCGTTCAAACATCAAACAAACTGTTAATATCGCCTTCATAAAATATTACCTCAAAGTTAGTAATAACTTTATATGCTGTCGGAACACAGCGAAATACGCCGAACGAAAAATTAAAAGACCAAAGTCATAATATACGTATGTGAACGGGCCACCGCGCTATTCACTTTCCACAGAAAAGTAAACATCGAACGAAAATAACGGGGGAAAAAGAGAAAAAGAAAACAAGTAAAGAAACGAAAAGTCTGTCCCCCGTGCGATTTAAATGCGAATTTAAAATAACGTTCCGTATTTATTCGAATCTATCGTTGGTAAACCGAAATCGAGTGGTTTTGTTCAGAATATTATTTTGAAACGCTTTTAGTATCGCGTTTTTACAAGCCCGATTATCGCTTTGGGGCAAAGTGAAATTCCCCGTCCGAAAAGAAACGTTTTTAAAAAAGAAATATTGTCACGCGAGGAATATGAGCTATATAAAAATACGAACGATTGTCTTTTCGATGCGATACATATAAGGGGAAGTCACCCTCTCTCGCCCCCTTTCACCGGTTTACGCCTTTGACGTATTGTTCAGCTGAACACGTCACGACACTGATTATTATGAATACTATTTTTCACCAGACGATTTGGTATTATTTTAAATTATAAAATAATTTGACTTTGTTTCGGTCCGTTTGCTAGACTATTTTTAATATTTGAAAAAACTACCGCTTTACCAAAATACGATTGAATGTTCCGATTATAATAATATAATGCTACTGCACCAAATAATTTCGGTCAAATGACACCGATGACGTTGTCCTACGGGCAAGCTATTACATCGATACGTACGAGTGGTTAAAGTGTTCTCCGAAATCGAATACGGGTAATTTATCAATACCTATATCGTCAATGGTTTCTACGTTTTGAAATCGAATCGGGTTTTACGGTAGAGAGGGCGATAAAAGTTCGGTAAACGTATTTGTTTTCGAAATAAAATTGTTTCCGATTGTTTAGAGGGAAATAACAATATCCCGTAGACACTATTTTCCCTCCGCCGCCGCGCCGGTGAAATGTAATATTCTTTTTATGAAAAACGTGTTCGGGGCCGATAGGTACTGCTTCATTTTCGTTAGAAGTTGACACGGGAGGTATAGCTTTCATTTCGTCGCGTCGCTCGCGGAACGCCCTTCGGTTCCCATCTGCCATTATTGTTCGTTTGTTTTCACTTCGATTATCGACGCTTTATCTCTAACGGATTCAATATAAACAGAGACAATATTTTTCGAACGAGAATACTTTCGTGCGACCCGCGTACCCCCGAGATCAACTATATATCGATTTGCTCGACGCGCTTTCTGCTTCTAACGTTTCAACGATCCATTATAGAAATTAAACTGTATTTCAATCGGCGAGCCACCCCGACGATAAGAGACGTCCGAAAATCATCAAATTGCTTCGAACAGTATTTCCTACACCTGCAGAACCGATCGATACGGGTAAATGTTTAAACACTTCTCGCTAACGTCGGACGCGGAAAAATATTAACACTCGTAGACTTTTCGATTTACGAAGAATAATTCTTACCGATTATCCGAATGATTCATTCGGACATTTATCGCGTTGTGTGTGGCCGCTGTGCGTTTTCAGATATTCAAACCAAAACGCGTGCCGAAAATTTCAAAAATTTGCGATTCGATATTTCCGATTGTTTTCGTTGTTGGATGCACAAAATATATTCAAACCGACGACAAAATCGTACAACTATATTTGCATCGTCAAAGTTTTGAAAATGTTCGACTCGTTTGTGCCGCCGACGCGCGACGTGTGTATTGAACCGTGTTTTTAACGCGCGCGCATAACCACGTCGACATCTCGAGGGAAAATCGAAAACAATCACGCTCGAAAAATCGTTTCGTCCGGATTGATTTTAATCAAACCGCCGCCGCGTGGTTTTCAAAAATTGTGTGCGTGTTTTTTTTTAGGCGTTTTTTTTTCATAGATCATAAATATTTTGCTATATTTATGTCATCGGACGTATAACTACGTTGGCGCGTATACAATATTACAATATATATATATATACGTCCTACACACACACACACAACGAATTCGATTTCCTAATTATATACAGCCCCAGCCCGAGAATACAATATTACGCGAATCCTTGCCAAACCGTTCCACCGAATAAATTAATAATTTTGCAGTCGCGTGACCCGGTAACAGTGGTAACCGATAAAGCGGTATTGACGTTGTTGTGAATCACGACGTAAATTCAAAAAACTAAACAGGTATGAGATAAACGTTTTATAATAATAAAAACGTTACTTATTATCGAGTTTATATAAATCTCAGTCGTTTATTATTATAGTAAGCGCATTCGACTCGGACTGTGTACGTGTAAACAACCAGCGGCGAAGCAGAACGCGATAAAATAAAATCTTTTTCAAAATGAACAATACTATTAGATATGATTATAGCTGTTTTGAGACGTGATTATGATTATTATTAACGTTGGACATTAGCGTTGGTCTTCCGCGTTGCAGAAAAAAATGAAGTTTTGCAAGAGAACCAACCGATAGGTATGCGTATAACGTCGTCGTCATTTTATTGCCGTTCGTTGGAGTTCAAACAAATGGGAAAAAGTTGTTGCTGAAAATATTTCCCATCGATACATATTATAATATATTAACGCTACTTCGAAGCCGACGGGCCACCTATGTATATGACGAACACTTTTCATAAATTCCCGATCGATTACCGTTCAATCGATTGTTTCGCAGCGTTTCGGGATAATAACCCGTAACATATTATCATAATATTGTGTACGACGCGCAGCCGTTCAAGTCCGTAATATAATGTTGTAATAACCGTTGATTATCACTTCACAATGTTATAAGCTAAATTCGCGGAATTGCTTTTACACGAGTTTCGGATAATTTATCTGACATCAAACGAACGAGTTGAAACGAGCTTTTTGCGACCAAAATACGTACATATAATAATATAATTATTCTCGTATTACTAATATATTTCGCTGCGCGTGCACACGCGAGTCGCGAGTGTGTAAAGTCCTTATAGTTTATGCAAAGCGTATGGTATAGATCATAATAATACACGCACGTGAATGGAAACGTTACACGATATCATGTGACGACTTGTGCTCTCGTTGTTCGAAATCGAACGAATTTTTCAGTCGGGTTTCTCGTATTATTATAATAACTGCATGTTGTGGGGCGCGCGTCCTGGGCAAAGCCGAAATGTATTCCACTGTAGAGCGACGACGTGTTTAATATTATAGTTTATGACTTTTTATTAATAATCAATAAATAATATAATATCGTGTGAGTTTTGAAATCACCCCGTCGATTACAATGGCTTGCTCGCGGTGACGTCTGTTCGTGTTTTTTTACAACAGTTAAAAGTATTGGTATACGTGTTTCGATTTTTACACTTATTTTTTGCACATTTTCGGCTTGTTTATTTTTCAAAGACGTTTATAGGTTTATTAGAGCAGCGTCGACGTCCCGGCCCTGACACATTGGCGTATTTTGACAAAACTATTAAATCATAAATGATAATTAATGGAAATTTGTACGTGCATATGTACGTTATAATATGTTTTGTGGTTGATTTATTTACACGCCGCCGTAGCACTATATTATCGCTACCTACTTACTGTTTACATTAAATTGAACAATAACCGTTCGAGCGTCAACAGATGGGTTAACCTACGCGATTAAAATAAACAAAACGTACATAAAGTTCGAGCGGTATATTATTATTATACTATCGTTGTGTCCGCGTGCATATACGTACGTGCGACGACGCCTTCTATCCGATTTTGAAAGTCAGTTTTGGCGTAACGTCGTCGTATCATATTATTTTATGCGTTTCGCGAGCACGAAACTTTACTCTCTCGCGCGAGTAAAATGAAAATAATAAACATAAAATGACCTCTTCCCCCCCCTGCGCGCGCGCGAGATGTTATTAGAACGTCTGTATTTCGTCTGAGAGACTGAAAACTCAAAAGTGTGTATCGAGTTAAATAAATCTGCGCCGCCGCCATCGGATGCACTCGGCACGCACGAAAACAACCGGAGCAAAGGGAGAGCTGAACTCTCTGCTATTTCAGAGTTCGTAAACACACTCGAATGTGACGTGTTTCATAGAGATTTCAAACGTGTAAAATCGAAGAAGAAAAAAACACCCTCCACCACCGTACAACGAATCGAGGCGGTCTATTTCGCGGTATACGCGGCCCGTCCGTCCGTCGGCCGCAACGCGTTTGTATTCGCGCGGTTTCCGCGTTACACATTGTAATTTATGCAACGCGCGGATAAGTTTAGGCAACGACATTTCAAAATGAAATAAACATTTTTATGCGGTTTCAGCAGAACGCGGAAAGTTTCATCTGATGAGAGTATACCTGTAGTCTACCTGCAGAGGCGAATCGGCAACAGATTTAGGACCGACGAATTTAGACGCCCCCTCGACGCACACCAATACGTACAGTTCTTGCTGAGCACGCCTCCGAGCGAGCGTTTATATGGGTACCGATTTTTCACGTTCTTGGGCTTTTTCGGCCAGAAAAAAAAAAACGGTTACCACGTGTACGCGTAGTTCGTTTTCGCTACTGAAAATGAAATAGATTTGTTTTTCCCGTTTTCCCCGTCTTGGTGTATATTTTTGCGAAAAGACACGCGAAATATTGTTTGAGTGAACCAGTGAAGTTTTATTCTAGGCGGAAAAAAAAAACCATGTCAATAATTTATTTTCATTACCCGTCTAAATATGTTTACATCGAGTTCAAATTGTTAATAGATCACTAAAATCGGTGCATATCATAAAAATACGCGTACCTTTAAGTGTGCATAAATCAACCGAGTAAATTATTATTTAAAAAAACCACAATGACAAATTAGTAATACAATAATATGTTGTACCCGTCTGCTGGCGTTTAATATGCAACCTCTGACGAGGGTTCTCACATTTTCGGATTACTTTTTTCCCCAACTATTTTCGACACGTTATTATAGCGTAAACCGATATCGCCCCGACATTTCCACCGAGAGCTATAGTATAGTGAGTGGTAAGATTTGGAACCACTGGCACATACGCGCACGTTCGGTGCAGCAGTACATGCAGTGATAAACGACGACGCGTTTCGAGTGTTCTAAGCCCCTTCGCTCGAGTAGAAAACGCAAGAAGGTAGTTCACGGTACGACACATTTTTTTTTTTTCCCCCGCCACGTCAAACGCGGGCATAAAGAATAGCCTTTAAATGAAACGAATTTTAGTGCGGCGCGCGTATAACGTTTTTCGTTGTCTCGAGACGGATTATTATAGTCCCATAAGCTTTCGCGTCACGTTCTTGCACTTAGCTTTGGGTCGGAACTGTGACAACAGTCCGAAACCGCGGGCCGTACGACTACTGTGGCCACACGCTCGTACGGTGTAATCGCTGATTCGTTTTCGTTCGAATTCGACAGATTTATTCTTGCGAAATCGATTCGGAAAAAGAAACAAACACAAACTCTTTTATCACATAATGCGGCCGATATTTTCGCGCGACGCGTCCGACACGACAATACTTCGTGAGTATCCCATTCGAACTTTAATAATAACGGCGGCATGACGAACTCAAATAGAAAAAAAATAATCCAAGCACGAGAGCTGGGTTTTTTACCGTCAGACCGACCCCTGCACTAATCTCTTCAAAACACTGAGCAAACTTTTATTATTATTATTATTGTAGAGCGGCAAAAGTAAAGACGTATTTTTCTTTTTCGTCGTCGTCGTAACGTTTTTTTCTGGAAAACGCGAAAAATTAAAAAAAACATTCTCTCATCGTCTTCTCTAAAACATTGGTTTTTTCTACAAAACGTATTGTTACATCAACACATGCCTCGATGATTAAAATTCACATTTCGACAGTTAAAACGTGGACAAAATATATTATACGATTCGACGGATACAATACTTAATTAAAATTTGATTTTGAATAATCGACTAACCCTACATGACTTAATTTTCATGTTGAAACTTTCAGTTGAAAAAATTATTTTTAGATGTAAATAAGGTTAATGATCGTCTAAAAAATACTTTTTTTGAATTTTATTTAAATTTCACTTTTTAAGGACTACAAAATCGGCGGTGCTACCTTGGTACAATCAATCCGGCCTTTGCTCGCACGTTTTCGAAGACACGTTTGTTTTTACTTATTCGCGGTTAGGTTCTTTCGAAAACGATTAATCGTCGGACGTCTACTTGTGCCTGCGAGAACGAATCGAACGGTTTTTCATTTTTTTTTTTTTTTTTCTTTTTAGCTACAGATAAACGGCGTCGGAGAAAAATATTTACGAGACGGCTGTGCAGGTTAATGCGCGAGGATATTTTACGGGGCCGCGCGTTCTCAGTACGCGTCTGCCATTTATTTCGTCTTCGCCGACGCGATTTACTTGCAAGAAAACACGTTAGGTACAAACGGTACGTTAGACAATTAAAACAAACCCAATAAACGTTTTAGTCGAAACGAATTTACGACGGCGGCGGCGGCGGTCGACGGGCCGCCGCGCCGTCGTCGTCGTTGCATTTCAGGGTATTAGAATTTCAAATAAAACAATTATCTCGGATTATAATTTACATTTAAAACGTACACGCGCGGGATAATCCTGTTAGGATTAAAACGTGTTTACGACTTGACCGGTAAATTGGACCGTGTGCAGTACGGATGAGAACCGCGACTTTAAAATTTAATAAACGCGTTTGAATAAATCAACTACGCGCGCGTGTAGTAGTGGCCTTATAGAATTTGCAAAACGTTCCGCGAGAAATGAATCTCGAGAACTCGATTAATAATGTTTACGTTTCAAACGATTTTATGAAATCGAAAATGCATTCGTGCGACTTTTGCGTTTTTCGTTGAAAATTCCCGTCACATGAGGGATGTGAAATCCGTTGTTTTAATTTGTTTTGTATTTCCACGGCTTTCTCGACACGGCGTGAGTTCAATTTTGAAATATTATTTCGCATTTTTTGACATTTATTAATCTTTTTTTTTATTTTACTCTTTCATGTCACGAATAAGTTTTTTGCTCAACGATTTCCGTCTATTAAAACTTTTTGTTAATCATTACTTTCGTTTTAATCATTTAAATATTTTACGACGGCTTATAATAATTATTATCTTTGGTTGAACAATTTTCACGCGGGCTGTTCGACTATGAGCATATTGTGCAAGTTAATGTCGTTTCAGAGAAATCTGTCGCGATTCGATTGGGTGAACTGACTCCGATCGAATAAAGTACGTTTTAAATATTTTAAAATTTCGATTTTTTTTCGTTCATTTTTAAGTTTTTTTTTTTTTTTTAGCGCATTAAATCCACAGCCCCCGATGTAAACATTTAAAAGCATACAAAAAAAAAAAAAAAATGTGATAAAAAATCGACCACTCGAATGTTGTTCTCCGAACTATCGAATCGTTTTGGTCAATACTGTTACGTCACACATTACGACTACCTTGAACAAACAAAACCCGGTATTATTTTTAATGAATAATTTTATTTTCCAGTTATCTCTGCAACGTGTACGCGGTTCGCACGACCCGAAAGTACCTGCGGGTCCAATAATTGTTTTTGCCAATTAAATAACACAAACATTCGGCGGCCTCGTTTATGACAATTTAAAATAACACAAACCGCGCGCGCGGTCGCTTTACCATAAAATCGGCCATTTTCGTTGTTGTGTGTACAGTGTACTTTTCGACGGGCATTTTTGGACACGTTCCGCGTGTTTTTATTCATTTATTACCATTTTTTCGCGCGTACGTGTAGCGACGACGTGCAAAATTGGGCATTTTGAAAACTTACATTATAATACACGTATACAATAGTTGGGTTTCAATTATTAAGGAGAGTTCGTTAATGACATTGTTTCCTTTGACGTTTCGAAAATATTATTCTACCTAAAGACCGCCGCCGTCTCGCCAATAAAGGGCGCAGCGCTCGCAGCTCATATACGCCAAGGGAAAACTTTGAACAAGCCACGATTCTTTTCGAAACGCATCGTCGGGAGCGTATTTTGAAACATGATAATATATTTCAGGAGAGATTCTTGCCAAGGGTTTTAAAATCACGTGTATTCAAATATATGTGTATTATATACAATTACAAACGATTAACTATTTATTACGAGAACACGTCGATAATGTATTTGGAAAATGTCGGCTCTTTCGAGCGGATAGACGTAAGTTTTTTAAAAAAAAAAAAATTTCACGTAGATAGACACTTGAACGGTCTCAAAACGTCTATTGAATATTATCTTCTGTTTGTATTGTCTATTCGTTTACGATTTGAGATAAAAACTATCCGGCTTTTCTGACTTGAACTCTCTGCTGCCGTAGAGTATATTAAATTAGATTTAATCTATTCTGTGGTTAAACGTTCAACGTTACGAACGAATTAGTGAAAAGAAAGTTGACGACTAAAACCGTTGAATAATCCAAGCATAAGCAGCAGCACGAGTGCGCCGGGCGGCAAAGCTGTGCGCCGTTAAATGAAAATCGTCTCGTTAAATATTAAAAACTATTATTACCTACGCCGAGGTCGCGTTTACGAAATGATTAACAACGGAGTTGTAGTAAACAAGCTGCTGCAGAGCGTCCTCATGATAAATTGATTTCTGACCACTACAATCGACCCGAATGAGATATACGTACAGCCGTACAGGTGACGGGCGATTGATATTTGTGAATTATTATTATTCTTACATCACATAGACCGATCTAAATCGTAATCGATAAAAGGATTTCGAGGGAAACAAATCGAACGTACCGGCCTCCATTTCTAAACCGTTTGAACGGAATTTGTTGAACACGTCCGATGAAAATTTAATATTTTAATGCTCATAAAAACGTATTACGACTTGAGAGAATTTTTTATTTTTTTGTCATCGAGCAACTCGTGAAAAATCTTGTATAAAAATGTTCAATCTTTAGTCGTTGATATTTTAAATCATATGAATTTTAACTATGAAATGTAAAATAATAAATAGTAAATGCTTGCGAGATATTGCAGATTTTCGTGTAACGTCGTCGGAACGATTTGTTATTATTTTCAAATCAGATTCTGTTTTGGTCTATTTTCGTAATCGACAAGAAGGGGACGAGATGGTTTATGTAGATTTCTATCTGTTTATTACATTTAAACTTTGTTTACTCGAAAATTCGAAAGCCTTCCTCCCTTAAGTTTGACTAAATCTCCACACTTGTGGTCACGTGTACGTCGTATTTTTTTCATCGTTGAGATAAACCATCCGCACAGCAGAGTATGTGTGTACGCGTGTATTTTCACATCGATATAAAATCTATGATTTCCTCTCAAAGAAAGACACGTGTTTCGAAGACATGACGTCGTAATATCCCTTTAGCAAAACATCGCACGGAAAAAGACGCAGCGCCGTAAGTTTCGGGTTAGTTTAAATGGAGTGTAACTTTTTTGTCACACAATATTTTACTAAAAGGATACGTCACGTCGTGTCCTCCGACTTATCACGCTCCACTTTGGATTTGGATAATAAATGGGTTTCGGTATTAGAAAAATGATTATCGTATGCGGTCCATTTAAAATCATGCACCTATACAATTACTTATGCGTTATTGACAAAAAACGTAATCAATATTGATCGAAGATATTATCGTTTTAAAATATTGTAAACTAGTTTTTTTTTTTTCAAGTACAAAAATTATCATGAAACGTTAGAAATTAATAATTATAGTCGGGAAAATCAAATTTAAAACACAAATTCTTAACGTAAAAAAAAACATAAAAACTACCGTATATATATCTTACTTATTCAGGCGTCTTTTTACGTCTCGGCGACACAATTAACAGATTGCATAATATTAACTTCCTGAGGTGCAGGACGACGACCGCCGCTATATTGTTCCCACGCCACGAGCGGATTTTGGCCCTCAGTTCGTTTTCGTTTCCCCCCCCCCCCCCGTATACGCCATCACCCTCAACTATTACGCTCGCACGTCTCACAGAACCTTTGCGTAATCCTTGGTTTCTCCCTCGAAAAAAGAAAACTATGATAAATCGTCAAGAGGATTTCGAGCACGTTTTCAAACTCGATTATTATAATCGAGTACCTGCGCAGTGCCGACGGCTCTCGACCGGCGGCGGCTGTACGGGTAATACTATAGTGAAATGTAAAAAGCTCAAGAACGATACGAGCGAAGAAAAATTGTCTTTTACGAGAATTCAAATGCACATAGCGCGCCGTCTAGGCGTTTGTTGTTTTATTGTTTACTATTATCAATGTGTTATTCGATTTTATTGTTTTTGCGTAATCTCAATACAGTCCATTTCTTTGTAGTTGACAATTTTTTAATAGTCTTCTTTTTTCTGCTTTTCTGGACCGACCTTATACTCGGCGAGTGGTATCTCGAGAGCGGATCGAGAACTGGCGCCCACACACGTCCAGGTTAAAAATATAAATGCTGGAAAATATGACGGCGTGTAGACCGTATTTGATCGTATAGTATCGATAAAGATACGAAGAAACAACATCGGGTCGCGTTCAAGTCGAAAAAAAAAAATGTACAATAACGGGGGGGGAAAAGGACGAGTTATTGGCGCCGGGTACGCGAGACCTGCTGCCGGGGGGACGGGTATTGGCGAATTGTCCTTTGCATTCGGCGTACCCCGTTACGACCGATACATTTTCCATATACGTCGCCACGGCAACCACTTTGTTTCGTTAAAATCCAACGAAAATTTGTTGATAAATGTTGTTTTCGTCTGTTTCTTCGTTGTATTGATAATTTTCGAAAAACTACCATTCAGCAGTGTAGCTGAAATGTACTGCCGGAAAACGGGTACACGTACGTGTTGAAACACATCTTCCGATCGAATAGTTGTACGCGAAAATCAAACGCACAACAATTATATTACTCGTCCGCGTTAGTATTTAATACGTCTTTTCGATTAAATATATTATTTTATAATCATTAATTGTTGCGCCTTGCCTCGTTCTAGGACATTCAAACACGCAACACGTTCGTCAAACACGCGTCGGTGTTTACCTACCTTCCCGGCCCGTTTAACAGTGTGCATAATAATATATACGTAACGCGAACTAAAACGCAACAATTTTTTTCCGAAACAAAAACTTTGCTGAACGCATAATAAAATATTATATACCGAGTTGCGAACGGCTACGATATCGTTATTATACGCGGGTTCTCCCTGCGGGGGAGATTTAATACGCGTACGATGCACTTTCGATCTCGTCGCTCTTTCCCATCCCCCTTTTCACTCTCGAATGCGTACGACGACGTTCCCTCATCCGCTCGGCACTTACTTTGGCCTCGTCGCCGCCGCCGCCGCCGCCGGTCCTTCGTTTAACGATTTATTTAATAATAATATTGCATACTTTGATAAACTCTGACGGCGGACCAGAAGTGCGCGATAATAATGCTAATTATCGTAATATTTCATTCGTCAACGACGCAGCTGAATACTGATATAATGAATTTGTCTCGTCTCATATTATAACAAAACACACGGCGACATTTTAATGGTGGACGTTTTTTTTCAGCCTGATAAACAGTGTTTTAGTATTATGGTTGATACGTTTTTTAAAACATTCACTCAAACTAAATACATCGTACAACTATACGACAATATAATATAATGATGTTTTCCTTTTTACAGACGATTATAAAAACAGATTTTGTATGTGCTTCGTGAGTCGACTATATATTTTTAATAAGATATGGGGTAAAAAAGATTATGAATTATTAAGAAATACCTTTGGGAGGAAAAGACCTAAATATACCCTTTTATAAGACTTTCATATAAGACCTTATGTAAGGTCCAATGGATTATACGACTCACGTCTACACGTATACTTTTTGTCTACAGGCAAAAACGATTTTTTTTAAGTCGATAATAAGACTCATCACTTCGATCGCAGGACTCAAATTTTACTCAATTTTACCCTTACAATTCCGCGAAAATAATTTCGAAATTTTACCGAATAAAATAAATTAGTTTTCGAAAAGCGAATTATAGGTAGAGAGAGAGAGAGAGAGAGAGAGAGAGAGAGAACGACTTTTATCCAAGAAAAATACAAAACGGACTGCCTGTCGAACAGGTTGCCTAAAAGAAGCACCCTCAGAGTAAAAAAAACTCATTCAACATACGCCATATCGCATTTAACGACGTACATTTTCGCAAGTTCGCGGTCGATCCGAAACATTCAAAATTCAAATAGTTAAAAACTAATATACGAGTCTGCACGTCGCGAGCTGTATTGTAATAAATAATATATAAGATCGACGACACGGTTAAAAAAAAACAAAAAACTCTTCGAAACTTACGCGAAAGACCGGACCGGTCCGGACTAATGTTCGTCGTCGACAGCGAACTTTGTGTTTGAACTTTGAAAACTCGTCCGCACGAGTTATTGATTAAAAGAGTCGCTCAAAGACAATCGTTACGGTAAACTAAATCGCCAGACGTTTCGACTTCTATAGCATTCCCCGGTTGAGAATATTACAACGAAACAATGATCGACGTTACGAGGAAATAATCGGAAACAATACGACGACGTCCGCCCTCGACTCTTTTCTCGGAGTTTAATGAAAAATTGAAGAAGAAAAACGAAATCGATTTCTGTTTTGAAATGTCCGCGACGTTGTATTACGTCACGCGAACATTTCTGTTCAATAATTTAAGTTTTGAATATTATTTTTCTTTTGTAATAATCATTTTCGAACCACGCGCTACGGTGTTATTTTTTTATTACTAAAAATTACAAAATTTTATTCCGATTGAAAATACATTTTTTTTTTTTTTCAAAATCCAGAACGGCATTTTACAATATTACATTTTCGAAAGAAATGTTTATCATGAAATTAGTCGTGAGTACTATTAAACAGTTATTCGTGAACATTTCAATTTTTTTTTTTTCCATCGACGATAAAATGGTCGCGTTGATTATTTAGCGATTACGTCGATGTGACCACAAAGAATATCAAAAAAAAATCATTATTTTTGTTTTAATAAACTTCTTGTTATTATTATAACGACGTACCTAATTAAAACCGCCGACATTTTCGTATAAATCGTATTTACGAAATTAAACTTCTCGATTGTTTTTTTTTTTTTGAAATTGAAAATTTTCATTTTCCACGAAATATAACGATTATTGTTCAATAGACAAACAAATATTAAAAGGAAAACGAATTTGAAACTTCCGTTGAACAGAACCAAAGTGATCGCGTTTGTCAGCTGATATCCTGCAATACGAAAACCCGAAACGGCATCATTGCTGGCGGACGTGAGAAAAAAACTAAAATTCGCTTCGTAAAAATATTCAAAAATGTTTTACGCCGCGGCGTGTTCGGGACGTTAAAAAAAAAAATTCATACTAGCTGTCGTCGTTTTCAATACACAAATGGATTATAATAAATATATTATTTTACAGCTTGGAGTTGTTATAAAACTATAGTTGGCGCACGGCCACAGGTACATACGTATTTCAATCTGTTTTCCGTTTCCGAACTCGGTCGCGCGCGCGCTCGGAATTACAATAATATACGCGCGAATTGGTTTTTTTTTTTTTTTTTGTTTCGGACAATGTGCCGCCGTCACTCGGATCGTGCCAAAAACGATAACAACGAATCGCGCGCGCGTGACGATGTCGGTAGTAAAAAATACGATGAGGATTCTCTCTCGGGGTGGTAGGCGCAGAACGATCGGTGTATCATGTCGGGAATGGAATTGACGGCGTCGATAAAGTCCACGACGACGCGCCCGGTCACTGTATTTATGTAATCCGCGAAAATATTCGTTTTCTCATTTCACCACGTGGTTCAAAGGCACTCGGGGTGGGAGGGAAAAGGAATTTTCGATTAGACATGGCGGTCTATTGTCTCCGACAATACTTCAAAATATTAGGAAATGTTTTAAGCTATAGTTTTCTGGCAAAATCTATAATTGGCGTTTTTAAAAAAAAAAAAAACAGCCACCCGCGGCTTTATAATAAATTTTCCAACATCAAAGTTAGATGAAGTCGGAACACCGTTTTCAAAAGTACTTAAATTGATATCGAATTCGGTACGTTTTGTATTTCAACAGCAAATTATTCAATGATTTTATTAAATATCGCAGAAAACGTTATTTGTCTAACAAACGATTAAAGGTTTTGCGAACAAGTCAACGATCAAAGTATACTATATATTAAGTCGTGGAATTCCGATAGTTCTGGCAATAATACAATGTTTTAATAGTCTCGCTTTTCCCGTAATCGTTATCGTCGGATTTCATTTCTTGAATTCATTGTGAACGATTTTCATTGAATTTAGTATCGTTGCCGGCCGGATGAATTTTGGATTTGGAAAGCGAACAAAATCGATATGGAATTAAATTAATTAATAAATCCCACCGGCGTGGCGGCGCGGCGGCCACAATTGGAATTGAACAATAAATATGAATTAATTTCATTCGTACTTAGAGTGTAAATATTTTAACGTTTTTGCAGGTGTCCTATGTGCGGCAAAAGTCCCGAGAAAAAAGTCTATATTTTTCCAAAATCGATACGACAGTCGCAATACTACAGGTTAGGCTACGTATCGTGTATAAATAATAGAAAATTACTTACGGACTATTTGACGTCAACCGTTTCGTAATACTTATGTGTAGATTTCGTCGAGTAATATATCGTATTTTTCGATTAAGTTTACGACGGACACGTCGCTAAAACGCACCCATGTACAGAGATTAATCTCTCTGGAACAATGCGATATTGTTGTGACGCGCGCAGTCGTCTCCGATCTCGGTGGAATTATCCATTTCGTCATTGACTTGGTGAAACACATTCGTGTGATTTGATTTTCAAACGTTATTAAAACTAAAAAAGAACGTATAAAATACCATTAAGTATAACGACGAGTGCTTGTTTATTATTAAATTTGTTATAATATTATTATCGTTCAATTTATTAAATTAGGTAATGGTGTAATCGTGAGAACAAACGTGTGTGTGTGTGTATTGACCCAGGCAAAAACATTTCCTATAATCGAATTTTCAAACGATTGCGTTTGGTTAAACGGAAATACGAATTCAAAAGCTAAAAAACAGTTAAATAATAAATTTATGCTCGCGAAAATCGGTGTTGCTTTTGAATGAAATCAGATACCGTTTTAACGCGTCAATTACGTATAAAATGGCTAAAATAATATGAAAATTATTACAATAAAAAAAAAATAAATAACCGTAGGTAATTGATATGCGTAAAAACACGTGATTTTGTAAAATGTTGATATTTTTCGAAAAACCGAATGATTTTCAATGAAAAAAATAAAATGTTTTTTTTTTTTGTTTCTAATTACCCCGCATCGCCGCCGCCGCGATAATAATAAAACAGTTTTTTTTTTTTCCCCCAATCGACATAAATAATTAAATAAATAAATTACAACGAGGAGAGAGTCCAGGCCGAGCTGTGACCCAGACGTTCTCGGCGTTGCGTTTAAAAAACTGAAATAAGTACGCTAAATAATTTAAAAAATGAAAAGAAAAAAAAAAGGTACTTCGTCTTCCCGCGTCCTTCCTCCTCCTCCTCTTGCCCTACTACGAGTATCGCGTGTACTGACCGTCGTCGTCGCAAAACGCATTTGGCTTTTCCGATAATGTTTGAAAACCGCAGCCGTTCGTCTATAATAAATATCCCCCTGGCGGCGGCGGCGGCGATATTCGATTTTCCGTTTTCAAACGACTCGCTCGATTCGGCGGGAGACGGTGTCCGCCGCGTTAATGAGAGAGGCGTCGTCGCGGCCAACCGCATAAATCGTTTTGCCGACGGCGTAACAAGTGGTGATATTCAACGCCGCGATAACTATTAGTGCAATTTATCGGCACTTAATCGGGGCCCCAAAAAACTGACAGATAAAACGAGGAGTCGAGAAAATAAAAAACATTTTCCAAGGTTCTAATCTATCCGTAAAACTTGGGCAAAAGAATATCGAAATCGACTAAAATTCGATATGTTAGATTTCGATGCCCAAACGAATGTTTTAGATACGAAACGCGCTTTAGGCATAGACTGTCGAGGAGGAGTTTTTTTTATTTGAAAAAGAGCGCGCTGAAAACTTTTCTAACGACGGGGAAAATCGATTCGAAGTGATGGACACTGTGATTTTCGCGCGAGCCTATCGGTGAATTTAAATGTCCCGATGTCCGCACAGAACTCGCTCATGCCGCCGCCGTTGCCGAACCGAGGGAGTTTTATTTCGCGGAAACCGCACTGAACGAAACAACAATAACAATAATCCTCTGACCGCCGCCGGAATAATACGTCAGCCGCACACGCGCGGGCCGCGGTCTACGCAGACCACTATTTATATACGCGCGTCACTGTTTATTGTTTCGGACGACGCATTGTTCTGTCGCCCGCACGGTCGAAAAATACGTCATAATAATATGCGATGCACGTTCGTTTTTCGGCCCACTTTTTGGACACAGTGTGCGCGAAATCGAGCGCGATCGATGAAAATGTTTTTTTTTTTAACGTCGCCGCCCAAAACTCTGTGTGCGTTTTGTTCTCGTCGAAACGGTCGAGTTTTAAATGACGACGTTCGGGGACGATCGATTCGTGATGTTCGCGTTGATCGATCTGAAAATCGTATCCGAGAACGACGTCGTATTATTATGTCGGTTTTCACTCGCGCGAAAAAATCCAAATATAAGCGTTACGTCGATTATCGTTATTATTATGATGCCGGTGTGTGTAACTAACAGAAGGTTTTATTTATTATACGTGCATTAGTACGAGTTTTTCCCCAAAGTGTCACTGTTTTACGTGTCTACAGTAAAATACATTTTGACCAGGAGAACAGTTTTGTCGTAATAAATGGTAATTTTGTCATTTCAATCGGTTTTCGGCGGCGTCGTCGTGTTGATTTTGTCTCGAACGAATGGCAAAAAAAAAAAAAACGACCCAAAATTAGAGCATAAATGATTACTAGTTAAAGTCGAAATCGGACGAGTGTCAGACATTCTTGGACGAAACGCGAAGTGCCCAACGAAATAAATGTTATTGTACGGATTACACATTTAAAATATAGCATATCGTACGAGCTCGAAACAATCGTTAAATTAAACTAAAGTGAAGATAAGTTTGTTTCGAAAACCAAAAATTATTTGAACGGTCACGAGCGGAACTCATAAAACCCGTCCGAAAGGTAAAAAGAAAAATCACGTAGCAGCCGGTAGATTATCATTATTTGTCACGAAAAAAAAAATGCATACAGGTGTATAAAATATTATTGGACTCGGGGAACTCAATGAAGATCTCTCTCTCCCTCTCGCTCTCCCTCCCTCGAGTTTCTTTTCATTATTAAAACTTCGCGTGATAAAAATTCAAAACGTATAATCCTTTAATCGCGCGAGATTAAAAAAAGGTCACAATTTTTTACGGTTCGAAACACCTCGCTCAAACTCGCTGACACGTTGAAAACTTTTAGCCCGCGAAACAAATGGTATTTTTCAGACGCTGATTAATCGGTTCGGGTGTGCACCGGGTCGAACGGATAAATTACATTATGCGAGACGATTCCCGCGCGAAGATGTCCGTTTTATTACTACGATTATCGTTGCTTATGGGTCTCGTATAATATATTACATTATAATAGTTGCACGAGTACAATAATATGGTGAAATTCGTGTAAACGCCAACCACGAGGACACGACGACAACGCGATTTACGAGTCCGAAACAATTATTATTATCGTGCGGCGGCGACGTGACGCGAACGGGAACTTTTTTTAAGACCCGTGTCGCCTCGCTGAGCGAATTCGGACGAGTAGACGAACCCTGCGGTATGCTTTCGTTTTAAAATAGGGTAAACGGTTTTGCAAAAACGTAAAGCTAAGGGCAGCCGATCTAATTGGAAAATAGTTTTTCTAGCGTGTGAAAAATAAACGGCGCGTCACTGACGTCGTCGCGTAAATAAATCGTTACGCTCGCGTCCCGACGACGACGGTTGAGACACTTTTAGTGCAATTATTATCGAAACAGGGCGAATCGATGCAGTGAAAATCATTCGAAAAAAAAAAAGAACACGCGCGAGCGAAATCTGTTTTGAAAATCTCGACGGAAGGCTGAATTTTCGGGATCCCAAACCAACGTGCGCACAGAGTTCAATATTGTTAGTCACGGTCGAGCTTATGCGTACAAAAGAGGACTACGATATAGTCATTATAATGACATCGTATATGGTCAGAGTGCGTACACGATGTATCGCTCGATGGTTTTTTTTTTTTCATGTGCAAACAGCGTAGTCTTCATCGACGCGGCGGCGGGCACTTGAAAAATACTCGACGTGAGTGCGTGCGCGCGTGTGTGTACACGCAGGACGAAAGGGTCTGCTGAGAACGAACGCGGAATCAATTTTAATATTTAACTTTTACCCGGTGACCGGCTAGGAGCAGGACAGATCCTGACCCTTCTGCATGTAGGCGCAGACCGGCATCCGCGAACGAGGGACGGCCGTTGCAATGTGTACGCACCAAGTGTACAACGCGTTTCCACTTGAGCCGTGCACTGCTCCTCGTCCTTCTCGTCCTGCCGCACGTCGGCGGCGCACGTACCACATCGGCTGCTGAAAACCATCCGGTGCCGCCGCCGCCGCCGCGTCGAATCGGATAATAATAATCGCATAGCGGATCAGTCCCCCAGAATGGACGGTTCGATTACGTTCGCAAAAAGTCTCGGGAAAATGGAAAAAATTGCGAGAAAAAAATATGAATTTTCGAAACGAGGGGATAATGTGTTGAAATCGCAATAGTGACGACTCCTTGCTCAAATCGTTACTTCGAACCGTAGACAGGCGAACACGAGTGTTTTTCTCGTGTAAAAATAAGATAAAATGCAATTTCAATAACCGTTTCCAAAACACGTGATAGAAAAATGAATAAAAACAATAAGAATACCGTACCATAAGCGCGGTGTGAGAGCAAGCTTTTGCTCGTATAAATGGAACAAACGAATTCTTTCATAATTACTAAAATATAATAAACGGTTACCTAAATGTTTGTTGAAACTTTACGTCTTCACGAGAATCGAAATCAATGTTTTTTTTATTTTCGTTTGTTTACGGTTTACAACAAGTCGCAATTATTTGATTTGCACTATGATTTTTTTTCTTCTTAATAACGATGTTTTGTGATGTAGTCGGTAGTTTCAAACGTTTTTTTTTTTCTGTTTGCTTTCATTTTACGACCACCTCGCTGTAATAAAAGAAATCCCGTTTACAGGTGTAAATAATGGTATTTTTCCCGGACAATAAAAATAAACGCAATTAATTTCGAGTGTAATATTTTTCAATCGTCAGATGATAAACGGTTTTTCGGCGTCCGGACGTTTCTCGACGTTTTCGGGGACGCATTGAAAAATCCTCTCGCCCTCGCAACAACAATAATAATGGCCGTCGTAAAAACTCGTTGCGTTACGATTTTCGCAAAACGTATAATGATAATATTTCGCACGTCGCGAGGGAAACGCGGCGGAATGGCGGCGATGATATTTCAGTCGCGTTGAAATTATAATAAAATTACAGTCGGGCGCCGCCGCCGCCGCCGCCGCCGCCGCCGGTCCAGGAAACGCGTTTAATATACGATCGCGGAAATCTCGGTTTTTCGTTGTTCCTAACAATAGAACCGAGTTTTATTTTGGCGCCGGGCACGACATCGTCGTCAAATTCGAATCGATTGCAGCCGCGTTCCGCGGTTACATTTGTTTATGAAAGTTTTATCACTTGGCCGTGATGAAAATCACGAGATTAACGACCGACGAGAGAAATATCAACTATAGACGGTCGTAACGAAATAAAACGAAAAAAACGAAATCAAAGCTCGAAATCCTCGTATTTTCTTTTTTCAAAATCGAGCGCGGTAATTATTATCATTATTATCATTATATTCCGATCTCGAGGGGTTTGTTGTTTTTTTTTTTTTTCCCCGCGACACATCTTCAAATATATGCTCGTTAGTTTAATAAAGAGCGTACTTTTGCGCGCATAAATATACGAGCATAGGTATGGCGTTTTCCGCCGCGCATTTATTATATACGTCGTTACCATATACGCGTTTAATTATAATCCACTTTAAGCTAATTGGGGTTGTTTTTTTCGTTTTTTTTTTCGGTCTGAATTTCAAATCCATTACACAATAGACGGGTGCGCTTTGGCGTTCGCGTCTGGTCTACTCGAATTAGGTACCTATTTTTTTGTTTTTAACCGCGGTTCTGTTCATCGCGGACAGTGACATAATTCCGCGACGGGGGGGGGGGAAATATGTCATGCGGGAGGAGTCGTCGTGTCCTCCCCCACAAGACTTGATTAGAGGGGGGGAGAAGGGTGCTATAAATTACAAAGACCTCGACGAATTTACAAAAGTCACAAAATAGTTTTAAATTCGTTTTAAAAATTAAGTCCATACAAACGATTGTATATTCATATAAAATACTGTTCTCAGTATCGCCGATGGAAAAAACGAAAAAATTCATAAAATTGAAAACAATTTTATGAAAAACAATTTACCGACATGGTATTACTTCTTTTTTTTTACAGAATCTACGTGAAAACTAGTTTACTGTTCCATCACACGACAGAACCGCGAATTAATTAAAAAAAATAAACATTATCTAACCTAATAATCTCTAAAAATGTCGGTGAAAAACTTACAAGCGAAGCGTTGCACGACGCCGTCCGTTTGTTGAGCCCGTCGACGTGGTCCTCGCTGTGCTCGTGTAAATTTACTAATTTCTAGCGCGCCCTGGCGGTGTAGTCTTGTCGACATCATAAACTGTATAGTAAAATAAACGAGAGTATCAAGAATAACACTATTACAGTAGTTGACGAATAATACTTTCTAGTTTTCTACTCACTTGGAACGTCGTTTGACGGAGAAAAAAAATTCATCAAACGATTTTCGTATTTTTAGGTTTCGACTAAATTTCGATAGTTTTTTTTTTTTTTTTTTAGTTTAATTTTGTTCATTAGAGTTTTGACGAGTGGATGAATATTGTTTCATCCGCATATAGTGATGATGAAGTACCTCTACTTGACGAAAATAATTCGTCAACATTTATCAGTATTACGTTCGTTGCATGGAAATTTGACCGCTCTGAAAAAGGTGTTTTTTTTTTTATAGTGTTATGGATATACTGTGGATTCGTATGTGTATTATATTTAAATACGTACAATACGGTATATATGTAGCGCACTCTTCCGCCATATGAAATGCCTCGTCCGAACGCATCCCTCGGCCACGTTAATCGAACTATATACAATGATTGCGAATAACTGCGGTTGGCTCGATAAACGACCTTTTTATGATACATTATTCTGTACATAAAATTAAACGTTAAAATACACAAGAGTCGTTTTTATATTATAATCTTTATAAAGTCGCACGGAAAATAATCTTCTAATTTATAAAACACAAAACCCACGTCGTTTTGACGTTTTTGTCGCCATTTACTTTACCAGTAGCCACGGTGGAGTAGTGGAAAAATAATTATTTTCTCGTTGACGTCGTCGTACGAAATCGAACGAGCCGAATGAAATGGAACGACGAATCGACCGCTCCCCCAAATCATCACGGCGACGACGACGTCGTCGTCCGTCTCGCCACCCCACACGGATACTTGAGCTCGAATACGTGCCAAAAGATGGCGCTGGTCGGTGGTCGACGACGTCGGCTTCTCTCCTAAATTTCCCCGGCGGGCTGTCGACGCTTCCGACGACCGTCACTTACGACTTTCGAGCCTTCGTCCCTATTAGGAATCCGTCGTTTGGAACGTCACGGGTCGCTCCAGCCACGGGACCCGCAGCCACACCGCCATGTGTCTGTGACGTCAGCGGTCGCGTGACGCGGGGTTCGCGGTGAATAAATACATCTGAACGCCCGAGGTTTAGTTTAGCCATTCCAGGATGAAGAATCCACAGGAGCAGTGCCGACAATGAAGGAATAGAAACGATTTAAACTTGGTATAAATTTTTGAAAGGGCCCTTCACGGGCCCCCACTATTTATTGAACAGACTTCACCTCTTGATATCGTTACGATTCTCTACGACCGAGTACGTCAAGCCCGCCGCCACCGTTTTATCGATGGACACCACCGGCGGCGTACTTGGCACTTGTTCGTGAGCTCAGTTACGAAAGACATTAGGTCGGAGGTGCACGAGTGTGTTCGAAACCGTTCGACCCGAACTCTCTTGAACAGCAGTCATGTCTAATATTTGTTCTTTTACACGCGTGTCTAGGAGTAGATTATGATTTCAGCTTACCTGGACACCTCCCCCTCCCATCAACAGGTGCACAATACATTTACATAGTGAAGTAGCCAATAGGCGAATTAAAAATAAAATTAATTAAATATAAAACGCAGTTCTCACAAACAAGATAATCACTGACCTTGTATCCCTGTTCAGGTACATTTAAGGTTAATTTTTGTCAAGGTATAGGTACTTGTGCTGAACATTGACATACTTGCTCACCAGTTGTGTATAAATAGATAGGTAGATGCACTTATTTCTTCTTAATTACCTTTACTCTTATTCTTAAACCTTTAATAAATATAAATAATATTAAACCTCTAAAAATATATTATAATATAATTGTTAATCACATTTAATTTCATATTATTATTATATAATAATAAGTACTATAATATAATTTAATATATTAATCATATCTAGAAAATTCCATATTCAGACTGACCACTTTATCCAACAGCATATCTATTCATGATTCATTATTTGTTTGACCTATAAAATTTAACATTATCAATCACAATTTGTAAGAATTTTTAAAAAAATTAAGTAATTGAAAAAGAGTTGATTAACTGCCAAAGAGTACCAGGATATACGGACTAATCCCAACATACCGCCGAACCTAAAACAAGCTCTAATTGAGGATAACACCACAAAAATTATGAAATTTCTAACAAAGACAATAATAATATGAAGATAATTTCTAACATAGTAAAAATCTAATAACCTAGTCTTTAAGTCGAAGCTTAATTTGTTTTGCGTTCTTCTTGTTGTTCCGTTCATTTTGTGTACCTTTATACGCCTACCTTAAATTATACACTTGAAATGTATTAAATTACTTTTAAAAGGAATTTTAATATTACATTAATGGTTCTTAAAAAAATTTTAAACGTGTCAGTATTTTTGTGCATTTTAAATCATATATCCTGAAAAAATGTGTATAAGTAACATTTCTTAGTGACGCCACAATTGAAAACATGTTAGTGGATGATGACATGAGCTTCAGTAGTATTCAAGTATCTGATTGTGGTAGTAAATGGAAGAGTGGTGATGAATATGAAGAAAAGTTTTTCTTTTGAAGTTGACAATGAAAGTTCCACAGACGACTAACGATTTAGACTTTTATATTACACGGGCTATTCATTAAATTGTAAACTATTAACACTAACAAGTTGTAGTTCTAAATATCTGTTAAAAAAAAGTTAATATATTATTTGTTTATAATTTAAAATTTTTTTTTTTTAAATAATGTTTTTGTTTTTGTTGAATTGTTTGTTGTTTTTTTATTTATTATGATTGACCTGTTGTTTTGGCGGACTAATCCCAACATACTGCCAAACCTAAAACAAGCGCTCTAAATGAGGATAACCTGACAAAAATTATGAAATTTCTGACAAAGACAATAATAATATGTAAATAATTTCAAACATTGTAAAAATCTAATATTCTAGTCTTTAAGTAGAAGCTTAAATTTAAAGTTTCTATTTCTCTTGGTTTTTTTTTTTTTTTTTTTAATGAACTCCAGGCAAATCACAACCTTAGGTGTGGTCATGTGAAAGTCTTAATTTAATAATAAATAAATAAAACTATAAAAAATAAGAAAAATAAACGTAAGCTCACTAGACAAATATTAATTACACATAGTTAAAATAGTTTGATAAATACTATGGAATATAAAACAACAACAAAAATCATTCTATACAGAACTTTTTTTGGTGAAAACCTTTTCTATGGTAATTTGTTCGCATTGTCCTTTGTTTGTTAATAACGAATAGATATGCAACACTAAATGTTAAAAACTGAAAAATGTTAAGAACATGTATATGAATTCAATTACGAAAAAATATGTGTAAAACTTCAGATAAAGTGATTAGTTAAAGTTATAATGTCAACTGTGTGTTAGTTTGACAATAATTTATTGAAAGATTATTGATAACAGCCATGGACTCAAATGTTTTCGTAGATTAAAACTAAGATTTCAACAAATTTTACATTGACATATTTTATCATCATTGATACATTTTCATTTCCATTGTTTCAACAGTCTTCCCAATTTACAGGTTTAGATTTAAAAGGTTCTTCTTAAAATCCGGACGCATCTTGTTTAGCCAGTTTCTTTTTCGATCGACAATAACTTCAAATTCAGCCTTTTCTGGTGCTCCAAATACACTCCAACGACACTCCTTATTTTCTCACCATCGAATGTAGATTCACTTGAGGTCACCTAACAAAGGTAAAAAAAAAAAAATCATTAAATACACATTCATAAGTAATTTAAAAACAAAATAAAAAACCTTGGAAAATAATGAATATTAAATTAATTCAAGTACATAACATTTTACACGCGCTATACTCATATATAAATTATAACCGTATAAATTTTTATAATTTATTATTAGAACCTAATATAATATGTCAAACACATCTGTCCATGACTGAGTTGTAAACACTTGAAAACGTTATAACATTTTATTACATTAAAAATTTTGTATTTAATTATGATTAGCACAAAAGTTTTTTATCTTGTGTACAGTCGTTTAAGTCTCATTTTTTATTAGATCAATTATTTAACTCCATATTCCTACATTTATCTAGTTTTATAGATATATTTATATTTCCTTGAATACACATATTTATTATTTTGATTATTAAAAAAAATTATTGATAAATACTTGAATATTTAAACTTATAGCATATTTTCATAATGTTCATTTTTTTTTTAGAAAAATTCCTAACATAAATTCTTAAGTAAGATATTTTAATTTTAAGATAAAAAAAAACATTTGTTTAAGAAGTTTTGTAAAATACTAAAAATTTCATTTGATAACTAACAACATAATATTTTTGAGCACTTACGCAATGATAATCAAAACTGAATTAATTTAAGCAACGTTGTTAGATTCAACAAGAGTACTGTTTAGCTATTCAACATTTAGTGTTTGTTCCAAATACATATTTAAATCCAATACTTAAGTCTCCCATTCAAGTTCAGTTTGTTTCAAATCTACAAGCTAACTTTATTATCGTCGAGGAGATAAGTATATTATATAGTAAATTAATAAATCAATATTTTATACGGAGATGATGCGTTTCAAATTGTCGAATTATGTTAGTTTCTTTACATTAGTTATATTACCATAGCAATGACAATTTCCATTGTCCATGTTAATAGCTCTTAAAGTTATCACTTGGTCCTTTGTTTTCACATAATAATTTACTATCTTTATACGTAGAAAAGTTATTAGAATCTTGAGTATGCGCAAAATATATTATAGAGTAATAGGCAATCATAATTTTATCAAATTCAAATTTAAGTGAAAATATTTGTTGATTTTAATGGAGTGATACCTTTCAATAAAAATACATCCCACCTGGTATTACTAATTGGTTCTAACGATTCAAATCTACGTGAATTTAATTTTGACGGAAACTCGGTTTGTTGCCAGTGTATTAGTAGTTGTTTATAATGAGTATTCTTCTTCACCTTAGTGTGCCGATCCGTTTCGGATGTTGGCGATCATCATTGATATTCGAGTTCTATTAGTTGCTCTTCGGAATAGTTCTACTGAACTTTTTTTCGAACCATGTTCTGAGGTTGGCTAGCCATGATGTTCTTCTTCTTCCAGGTGATCTTTTGCTATTTATTTTCCCTTGTAGGATACATTGGAGAAGTTCATATCTACTCTTGTTCCGCATAATATGTCCTTAGTACTGGAGTTTTCTGCATTTGACTGTTATCATTAATTCTTTCTCCTTTCATGATGAGTATTATTTCCTGTAAATTATATTTGAGTTAGTTATTTTAAGTGTAATTTTATATGTAAATGAAGTGAAATAGCTTTTCATATTTACTTGTGTTTTTGTTCAGCTCTTATCTGAATTGGAACAGAAAATTTGACCTTTATCATTAAAGAAATTGTATAAGTAGCTGTTCAACTCTTTCGGCTGCAACTTTAAAAGATTTAATATATTAGATGCTGGTTTTTGGGTGCACTAGAATAAAGTCTTGTTGCATAATGATAATGATGTTTATTAAGGAAGTCTTTGTGCAAAATTAAGTTGGTAAATAATATTAATTTCAATAAACATGGCCTTTATAAAAATTATGAAAACGCTTTAATTTTGCAATGATAAAAAAAAATGAAAAACCTATTGTTTTCTAACAAGGAGTAGTAACCATAATATTATGTTTATAATACAACACCGTGTACATTAATTTTAGGGGCATTTATATCCTGGGTGGCATATTTTGTAAGCCGCATACCCTGCGAATAAAGTGTGCGCACGCCTGTTTCAAACATAACGAATATGCCCATATTATTAAAATATAATTTATGAACTATTATCATTATCTATAGTTATCTTTTAAGCATAAATGAAATGAGAATTGAACAGTTGGTTATTTTTATTGCACATAACAAAATAAGAATTATAAAATTTGAACAGAGTGTAACGGAATTTAAAATGATAACCTAATACGATGATAAATATAATTATCAGAATACCGATAAATATAAATAAAATGTAGGTAGGTTTACCTGTATTATATTTTCATACAATTGCATTTCAAAAATGTCTAATAAAAAAATCTTTCACTGAAAAATAGTATTTTTGATAGTAAAATACACCTGTAAAAAAAAAACAAAATTGTAATGCACATGATTACTTAATATATATTATTATTGGCATTAATACTTACTATTCCATTGACACTTTATTCACACTCAGTTTAAAATTATTTGAAATAAATTTAGGATGAAAAATATTCATCATATCTTTCACTGAAAAATAGTATATTTGATAGTAAAATACACCTGTAAAAAAAAAAAAAAAAATGATTACTTAATATACATTATTATTGGCATTAATACTTACTATTCCATTGACACGTTATTCACATTCGGTTTAAAATTATTTGAAATAAATTTAGGATGAAAAATATTCATCATATCTTTCACTGAAAAATAGTATATTTGATAGTAAAATACACCTGTAAAAAAAAAAACAAAATTGTAATGCACATAATTACTTAATATATATTATTATTGGCATTAATACTTACTATTCCATTGACACTTTATTCACACTCAGTTTAAAATTATTTGAAATAAATTTAGGATGAAAAATATTCATCATATCTTTCACTGAAAAATAGTATATTTGATAGTAAAATACACCTGTAAAAAAAAAAAAAAAATGATTACTTAATATACATTATTATTGGCATTAATACTTACTATTCCATTGACACGTTATTCACATTCGGTTTAAAATTATTTGAAATAAATTTAGGATGAAAAATATTCATCATATCTTTCACTGAAAAATAGTATATTTGATAGTAAAATACACCTGTAAAAAAAAAAAAAAAATGATTACTTAATATACATTATTATTGGCATTAATACTTACTATTCCATTGACACATTATTCACACTCGGTTTAAAATTATTTGAAATAAATTTAGGATGAAAAATATTCATCATATCTTTCACTGAAAAATAGTATATTTGATAGTAAAATACACCTGTAAAAAAAAAAAAAAAATGATTACTTAATGTACATTATTATTGGCACTAATACTTACTATTCCATTGACAAGTTATTCACATTCGGTTTAAAATTATTTGAATTCAATTCGGAACGAAAATTAGTGACGGTTATAATGCGAAGCTCGTTACTTCAGAAAAGTTCAAGTCAGACGTGTTAAGGTGGTTAAAAAATTTGAGTTTACAGATTTAATTCAAACTACCACTTACACTCGTACGTGACATGCGAATAGCGCTATTGAGAGATTACCGGTCGAATATTATGGTAAAAATAAATTAGCGCAAAATAAAATAATTTTCGAGCCGAAAAAATATTGTAATACTCACACACGTCTAAATACACCTGTACAGCAGCTGGACCGAATACGAGGGTGTTTGTCAGGCAATCATAATTTTATTAAATTCAAATTTAAGTTCAAATTTAAATTCACATTTAAGTGAAAATATTTGTTGATTTTAATGGAGTGATACCTTTTAATGAAAATACATCCCACCTAGTATTACTAATTGGTTCTGACAATTCAAGTAGACTTGAATTTAATTTTGACAAAACTCCGTTTGTTGTCCAGTGTATTAGTAGTTTTTTATAATGAGTATTATATCCTGTAAATTATATTTATGTTAGTTATTTTAATTATAATTTTATATGTAAATGAAGTGAAATAGCTTTTCATATTTACTTGTGTTTTTTGTTCAGCTCCCATCTGGATCGGATCAGAAAATTTAACCTTTATCATTAAAGAAATTGTATAAGTTGCCGTTTATCTTTTTCAACTGCAACTATAAAAGATTTAATATATTAGATACTTTTATCATAATTTAAATTATTAAATAATTGAAAAACAAATAACCCGTGTACTGTGTAATATATTGACAATATTATTTTGTTACATACTTGAAAAGATTTATCAATATAGGTGTTTTCTTTGTTTCTTTAATTTACCGTTTTTAAGTACCGTTATTTCATTATGACTTCTCATAATATCAAGATCATATATGGGTATAAAATGTTTACTATTTTTGGCTATTTGTTGCAACACCATTAAACAACCTGAATGAAAATCAAATTGATATAATTAAATATAAACACAATATATACATTTTTATAAATATTAAAAAACTTCTGATAGTTACTTAAGTAGCAAACTTCTAATAGTTCTACTAAATGAGGTGCGAATTGAAACCGCTCACATGACTTGTACGTGGACGGGGAGATCGGTTCACTCGTAGTTCGGTAGATCGACAGTAACACGTTGGTTTTTGAAAAAAATAAATATTTTCCCCTCGCTGTGCGCGTTCAAGGATCGTGATAGTGACCCGTGGTCGAAGTCAGCGTTTGATTTATGAAACAAATTAAAAGCGTTCGTCGTGTGTTTATGGTAACTCCGATTAACACCGAAGAATCTTTAAGCCATATTAATTATATTTTACATACCTTAGTCGTAATAAACTCTTGTCCTCCGATGTCCCTTCGTTGTGGAAGACGTCGCTCGCGGAATAGTACGAATTAACGAACTATATCTAGCGTGATAAGCGGGCGAAAACTATGACGGCGATAACGCGCGCGTGTCGCGCGTTCGAGAAACAGCGTTAAAATCGACTACGATCGCCCATTTACCCTCCTCCTTCGTATCTGTCCCCGCCTACGAGAGCGACCAACTTCAACGGGCACGTGATAATACGTTTTTACTATAAAAACATAATATTATGAATGACGAACATTTTCATTTTTGGTAAAACGATTTTATCATTTTCACACACACACACACACGCACACATTTTCCACAAGGAAAAAATTATTTATCGTCAAAGCAAACGTGTAAAATTGGCAATGAATTGTCGACAGTCTTTTGTACGTGATAATATCATCGTCAAATTATTATGTCGATTACATAACGCTTTTATTTTCATACGATTTGAGATAATCGATTTCAATACTTATATTTATAATTATTATTGGTTTAAATTACAAACGATAAGCTTACGATTCCCATAGAGTACGTCATTATCGTGTTGAAATAGATAACGATTCTCTGGCCACGTGAGTGAACGAGACGGGATTTTCTTTGTATTTCAGTCGTTATAATATTATTACTTCGCGTTCGACGTTTTCCGTCACTCCGTGTTTCTTCACTGTTGCCTTGACAATTTAACGACCCGTCGGACCCCGGAGGATTTTCGAATATTAATCAATTGGTGAGTACCCGGAGTATCTGAGTAACAGAGATTTAATCGAATAAAATGGGTTTAAGAACGAAACAAACGTTTTCGATTTTAGACCTGCTGATCGATGACAAAGTGTCGACAAAATATTATTAAATATATTATGTACGATTATTCTAATACAAACTATTAAATATATTTAAACGAATTAAATAAAGGTCTCGCCTTGAGTATTATAATAATTATTAAGAGTGCGAAAAAGTCACGACCGGTTAACATTCAACAAACATCGTCCGGCGTAAAGAGCGCATAATATATTTTATAGTTTGTATTAAAATAATATTATATATTTAATCATTTTCTCTTTATTTTTTATCAGTATTAACGTTATGAATATTAATATTATTACTTTGATTATTTATTTTCTATTTTTTATGGAACAAAGTAGTTATTAAGTAGCCGTATAAATGGTTTATTAGAAATTATCGAACGTTTCTAAGTATATCAATGTGAAAAAAATGTAATTTCTCGCTCGGAATATTATTTTATAATGTGTGCAAACATCTATGACCGGTTTCGATTTTTTAAATCATTAGGTATAACAAAAACACACTCTGAATAAACATAAAATGATAGGATTTGTTTCCATACATTTTACTATAAGTTATAACTTATAATAATACACGTACAATGATATAATATCACCGTACGTATAAAATTACAAAAACTAAATTCCTTTTTTACTTGTTAAATTTATCAAATTCATTATTTCAGCAAGAACGTTTAGAACTATGATTGATTTATATCGTAAGAATATTATTGACTGTTTGATAATGATTTTTACTTAATAAAACTTATTTATATAAATAATATTTTGAAATAGTTTCGGAACAAAACATTGTTTAGGACCAGAGTTTAAATTTTAAAACCATGAATCGGTAAAAGATTTATTGTTATTTTTTTAACAAAAATATAATCACCGAAAATAATCTATTTTCAGACCTCGGCTGTGGGTTTTATATATCACGTGATATTTCGTGTAATCTATGTTATTTCAGCCATGTTATTGTATTGACAATTATTGTATTTATAAGCTTGGTCACGCGATAACACCGAGAGCACCGCCTCGTAATATAAATTTGGAACGTCGTCGACGAGTATTTCCAATCATCTCGTTTGTTTAAGTTTGTCAATAATAAAATTATCGTTCTCGTTTGGTTATTTGTGCGTTCGATTGTGAACTCGTCGCTATGAAACGAACGATAAAGTTTGGAATCCGACTCGGCTGAGAATCTAAACCGTGTCGAGATGGACAGGGGGCAATCTGCGGGCGTAGTGTCGAGTGGATGGTTTCGGTAGGAGAGCTGTAACTCTACGGCCAAATCCTCCAGGATTTAATAGTGCCACAGGTTGCACCTGTGCGTGTAAGTCGGGTCTGTCGCGTACGTGACACGAACGATTATGTCGAAAATACCTTATTGTGTAATTCATAATAAGGAGTGACGACGCACAGACGCGCGCGACGATTGTAGACTGAAGGCATCCGAAGGCCGCTCGCAACGCGAATCGGTCCGTAACGACGCGTCGGCCGCGCCCAGAGATGGCGCTGTCCGGCGAATTCGATCGCGCCCGCCGACGACACGGGCCGACCCGCGGCGACGGGCTTCGGATCGCGTCCCGCGACAGCTTTTCGAGCTTTGCGACGCGGCCGAAACACGTCGTTCGGTACGTCGCGGCTACACCCGCCATCAGAGCCGACGTCACCGGTCTCGACGACGCGCTATTGAACCACGCGTGACGCGGGCTCGCGCTTCTATAAGCCATTCTTGTCGAACAACTCGGAACATCTCTAGGAGAAGGCTTATCCCTTCGTCCTATCACGAGTATTATTTTTTTACATTTTGGCGACACAATAAATAAATTTTTGCGGGCCCTTCCCGGGCCTCATAATTCATTGAAATAATTCTTTAACCGTCTCATTACGCTCGAGTACGCTCGAGTCCGCCGTTGTTTCATCGACGGACGCCGACGTACTTGTTCGCGGGCTCGGATGTGAAAGATTTCGGGTCGCGGTTTAGCACGAGTCCGTTCGAAACCGACGACTGCATTTGACCCGGACTTACGATGGCAAACGTCGTTCATGCGCAATGTGTACTACTTTTACACGCTTATAGTAGCGGGCTGCCGGTTACACCCGGTGGACGGGGCTACTAAACATTACGTTTACAAAGAAAAATGTAGTCGATGGGTGAATAATTAACGAAATTACGTAAATACAAACGAAACACGACGTGACCGCGGTTTTCATCGCGAACCAAGCGATCGTCGATCGACCGTATTTGCAGTATTCGGGTACGTCTGTGGGTTTTTTTTTTTTTTTTGTCATACTCAATGTACCACGCGTGCATACTTACACACGATGCATACGTTGACATACTTGTTCGCCAGTCGTGTGTAAACATATTTTGTAATAAATAGGCAGGTAGGCGCGCACTTCTATTTTTTTCTTAATTACCTTTATAACTCAATAAATATAAATAATATTGTACCTTTCTGTAGATATTATGTTATTTAAAACTATTGTCAAATTGGAAATACGACCTCTCGGAAGTACCGACGAGATCCGATTTTCGACCGGAAACCTCCCGAGAATTTTTTGATCTGAGCAATGTATTATGAATTTGAATGCTTCCAACTGAAATAGTTATTTAATCTGGTATTATGGTTATATTATGGATTCATATGTATAAACAGTGGCGTAGATGAAATTTTTTTCTGTGGTACGAGTTGTACTTGTGCAGAACATTGAAATTAAACGTTAAAATACTAAAGAGTCATTTTTTTCTGTATTTAACCTTTATAAAGTAACACAGAAACGTAACACCGAAAACCCACGTCGTTTTGACGTTTTTGTCGTCATTTACTTTACCAGTAGCCACGGTAGAGTAGTGGAAAAATAATTATTTTCTCGTTGACGTCGTCGTACGAAATCGAACGAGCCGAATGAAATGGAACGACGAATCGACCGCTCCCCCAAATCATCACGGCGACGACGACGTCGTCGTCCGTCTCGCCACCCCACACGGATACTTGAGCTCGAATACGTGCCAATAGATGGTGCTGTTCGGTGGACGACGTCGTCTAACCGGCCGCTGCGGGCTTTCGACGCGCCCGACGACCGTCTTCGCTCACGTACGACTTTCGAGCTTTCGTCTTTGTTAAGAATCCGTCGTGCGGGAGATGTCACGGGTCGCGCTAGTCACGGGACCCGCGATCGCATCGATATCAAAGCCGACGTCAGCGGACTCGACGCTGCACGCGTGACCCGGCTCGCGCGTACATATATGAATCGGATCGTCAAGCAGTCATCAAATAAGGTAGGAGTTTCCTGGAACTATTCGTTAGGCTGAAGATAACTCCTATTATTAAACAAGTTCATTCTAAAATAAATTTTTGAAGGGCCCTCTCCGGGCCCCATAATTCATTGAAATAAATTTTACCCATGTCAATACGGGTCCATACGCTCGAGCACATCGAGCCCGCCGCCACCGCATTATCGATGGACACTGGCGGACTTGGTACTTGTTCGTAGACTCGGTTACTAATCACTTTTGATTGTAGGTGTACGAGTCTCTTGGAAATCGTATGAATCTGACCTGGACTTTTAATGGCGATCGTTCGTGTCTAATGTGTTCTTTTACATGCGTATATGGGTAGATTCTGATTTCAGGTTACCCGGACAGCAGGTGCACGTTACATTTACAAAGTAAAATAGTCAATAGGCTAATTAATTATGAATAGAATTAATTAAATATAAAACGCGGTCCTCACGAACAAAACGATCACTGACCTTGTATACCTATTCGGGTACATTTGGGGATTTTTTTTCGTCGGGGTACACGTGCTGTTCACATTGACATTAAACCTTAAAATACTAAAGAGTCGGTCTTCTGTATTTAACCTTTATAAAGTCACACGGAAAATAATCTTCTAATTTATGAAACACAACACCGAAAACCTACCTCGTTTTGATGTTTTTGTCGTCATTTACTTTACCAGTAGCATGGTAGAATAGTGGAAAAATAATTGACTTCGTTGTGAACGAAAACCACTCCGAATCACGCCGACATCTCCGTCGGTCTCGCCACCACACGGATACTTTCGGTCGAATACGTGCCAAAAGATGGCGCTGGTCGGTGGTCGACGACGTCGGCTTCTCTCCTAAATTTCCCCGGCGGGCTGTCGACGCTTCCGACGACCGTCACTTACGACTTTCGAGCCTTCGTCCCTATTAGGAATCCGCGCTTATGCGAGATTACCGGTCGAATATTATGGTAAAAATAAATTAGCGCGAAATAAAACCCAACGATCGCGCACGTATTGGCATCGGACTGAACGCGCGCTTCCGAAAGGGCTAGTGCCGTAACACGTCCATAGGTTCGCATCGGACGGTTCGTTTGAAAAGGATTTTAGAATTCTTCGTACAGTAGAGACGGCGCGTGGGCCGTCCGTTGGGGGGTTAGGTCGGGATACAACACGTACACGATGCGAACCCCCACGGACGCCTGCCTTGTTCGCCGTTGCGTTGGCCAAAAGATGGCGCTGTTCGGCGGATTCGATAGCGTTCACCGACGGCGCGGCACGTTCCGCGGTCACATCGCTAGTTGCGTGGCCGCCGTCGCCGGACGGCACGCCGCACCGGTCGCCGGGTTCTCTCGAGCATCAAGTAAACCCAATCGCCGGCTGTCGTACAAGACTGACACTGTCGAATTATGGTAATGATTACCATATTATAATTACCATAATTCGACCGTGTATTTTTTTTCTGATTTAAAATAAATTCTAAATTTTTGTAGGCCCTCATTCCCCGAGGGCCCCGTGACACATTTAATGAAAATTCAAACTCGAAAAACGACATAAAACGCGACCGACTCGAATACGCACGCGGCCATACGTATTGCGGGCGCTTTAAAATTATTTTCACCAGACGATAAGATTTTTTCATAGTTTTCAAATTTTCGTTTTTCCATTTTACACTTGTGTGCGTTCGCATATAATTAAGTTTCTCGGTTGTTTATTGCCCAAAAGGGATGGGCTTGAATATCGATTGTAATGTTTTACAAGACGCGTGTCAATAAACAATGGTCGTTATCGTTATTATTTTGATATTATAATTTGGTCATTTTCAATCAAGTGTAAATTGTTTTCCTCCCGACCGTAGGTATATTGCTACGAAAAAAAAAAAAAAAAATTCGTGCCGCACCTGTACGCAAGTTTCGCGCACGCCTGTGATATATTTATAATTTATATAATATTATATACTAGTTGAATAACCCGCGGCTGCGCCCGTGTGCAGTATAACTTTTTATTATTTTTTTTTACCCCTTTTACCCCTACGGCAGGGGTCGAATTTTGAAAATCGGGTGACGTGGGGACACTCAAGAAGGTAATTGGAATAACTCTGTGAAAAAAAAATCGGAAAAACGTGAAATATAGCGTCGTCACAAAATGGGAACATAAAAAAAAGGCCCGTTCTTTTAATTATATATAATAGATATTATATACACACATACACGACATTATCGATTATTTCGGATTCGTAATACTCGGGTACGTAATATTAAAATGGGTATAAAATATAACGCGAGTTCGTTAAGATTTTACGCGGTAACGTTGAGTTTTCGTCGTCAGCTGTAACCCGTACAGGTATAAAATAGAAATGCAGTGACGGCTATCCAACAACTCGAACGTGTCATACCCTTTCGCGCACTTTATCGGCGGTGCGAACCCTGCGAATTTTATTTTAAACTTCAAACCACCAGGTCCCGCGAAAAAGCGTTTGGATACCGGGCGGGAAGCAATTTAAAAACGATTTTATCGAGTTCGATACACACGATAAGCGGCGCCAGCGTAGAAATGTATGTAACACACAGATGTACGCAACGCTTAATTATTTCAATCGCCGTAAAATACAGTTTTCAACAACGCGCGGTATACAATCGCAGTTTTCTGCAAATTAAAATTGCAGGCCCGACGAAATATTCAACGTCCCGCGATGCGACATGATCACACGGTGACATTATAGAAGACACGACACGAGTGTAATCGCATCGCGCGGTCGTGTTTTAATAATTATGTCTAAAACGTGTGCGGCGAACGACAATTGCGACGGTAATTTACGCGGTAAATTACACACGCGCAGACGCGGCGCGCGGAGAGGCGTAATTCGATTTCGACTCCGCGAGTTTATTTGTCTTGCAGCACGCCGCACAATGGATTTAAATTCAAATATCACCTGAATTTCCGCCGCGCGTTCTGTTGTTGAACGTTATGTCAAAACGAAAATCATAACCGAACGCTTTTGTGATTCACGCGAAACTAACCCGGCGCGCGCGCGCGTTCAGTATTTACGGTACGAGTGTAGTTAAAGTCGAGGCCGGGAAATTCGACGAATTCGTTTGATTCGTCAAGTTGAATTAATCGAGTTGAAAAAAAAAGAAAGAAGAACCAAGTCAAATGAAAAGGTTAACTATATAGTATATATTTTTTTAACTCCTTTACGGGAATAAAAATCAATAAAGATTAACGAAAAAATATGATATTCTCTGATCAATGGGGAAATCAACGTGCTTACGAAATAGACCGTATTGGATATTTTTCAAATGCAGCTGTGCAGCGCATGACATAATATGACGCGCATAGAAGTATTTACAAAGAGTCTAATATAATGGCAATGCAGCCGACTCTTTGATCAATTCGTCCTAAACCCTTCTAAAGGGATATCTACAGTCGAAACGGCCATTCGTTTTTTAATTAGTATAAAAAGACGTATAACAATATTTGAGAGATTAAAACATTGTATATCAATTTATAGTCATTAAGAAAATGTATTATATTTTATGTAAAATAAATGGACAGTTTTCTTTTAAAAAAAATTTAAAAAAAGTCAACCTCTTAAATGATAGTACCTAGTCGATTCGTAATTTTATTGGTTGTACGTTTAACAGCATAAAAATTTCCCTGTACCTCTAGAATAATTTTATGATTGATAATATTTCTCGAATAAACAAAAATTTTAATTGAAAACCGAAAACGATCGATTTGATTATATAACATCGAAATTTATTTTTATTTTAATATCTACTTCCGTGTTGGATTAATAATAGTTGGCGCGTTGTTTATTATAATATTATAATATGCTAAAAAATTAAAAGTTAATTCCAGAAAAAAGTCGGTAATTTCAATGTTCAACTCATTAATGTCCATAATTTGTCGACGCGCGTAATTATCGATAATAACTATTATAATATAAGATGCCTCGCGTCAAAACTCCGTTTTAAAAACAACGGAAAAGGGAGAAGCTTTGAAGACCGTCGCGGAAAGTCGGAAAATACCGGTGATGGCGGATGAAGGCAAGGAGAACTAGTCTAATCAAATAAATTGATAATGAAATTGAATGGAATGCGTGGTGTAGGCATGCGCGTGTGTTCCGCGATTAGACACTAGAGCAGCGGTTCCCAACCTCGGGTCGCGACCCAAATAAGGGTCGCAGAAGTTTTCATGGTGGGTCGCGAAAGCATTTCTTACAATTTACATTTTATATTTTTATTTCAATTTTGGAATTCCCGAAATATTCCGATAGTAAAATTATCTATATTAAACAAATAATAAATTCTTTTTTAAAATAATAAATACGCAAGTCACGTATTTTAATTAGTTTTTTATTTGTATTTTTTTTCAAATAAACGTTGAAAAATAAAAGACATGTTTGTAATTATGATTGATTTTTTTTTTTTTGGGTCGCCAAAAGTTAAATTTAAAATTTTAGGGTCACGCTCATAAAAGGTTGGGAACCGCTGCACTAGCGAAATCGCCGGGAGACGGAAAAATACACAGAAAGGGGAACCGTGTTTTCGGTCGACGTACGATTGAATGATCGAAGGCTGCTCCGAAGAGGAAAAATGAATAATTTATTATCAGTCGTGATCGCGGGGGCGTTAAGGCGTAACGCAAAGAATATAATATTCAGTTACTCTTTAACGTGCGCAAAGCGTGAAATTTAATAGTCGTCTATATTAGAACGCATAGTGTTTTCGCGTTTATTTATGAACGACCACGCGGTCCATTTATCCGTATCACGGCGATATATTTTTAATCGGCTGCTGTCGAAGCAAGTGGCGCGTTTAAGACTTGTTTTTTCTCTGAGACCAGGAATCGACAGAAATTCATCGACCTTTACGTATGGTTTACAACTGCATACATAAAAATCCGCAGATTTTAATTTTATATACACATAAATATGCTCAATTCGCGAGTTCCTCGGAGAACTTGAAAATCAATACAGTATACGAAACGTTTTGAAAAATAAATTATTTTAAATGTCACTTAAAAACACGCGTATTATAATGTCGATATAGAAAAGAACGATATTATTCTCGTTACGTTTATTATTTACATAATTTTACGTAACGCATAATAAATAATTTTATATTGCACGAAAACTACTCAAATGCATTGCATTTGTTGTAAATACACGTATCATAAATTAGGTAAGTTAATGAGCTATAGTTTTTTTATCCATAAGATTACATTTTTAAAGTATTCTAAACCATATTTTATAGTTAATTTCAGTAAAGAGTTTGGGTTCGGTGGCGCCATTTGGGAAAAAACTACCGGGGTAGTAGCAAATACGTATTGTTTCGGAAAAGAAATAAACGAATCGCTAACACGTTTTTAATCAAATAATCGATCGACAGTGTACCTATTTTAAAACCGTAAAATAACTTATATTATAACGTATTTTAACTGGTAATTATAGGTACTATAATATTGTAGATAAATAAAATTAATAATAACGGAACAGAATTAAGAAAAAATTTATAGGTATTCCCGATTTAATTGAATTGATTAGACAGATATTTTTGAAAATAAAAATGCGTTAGACGGAGACGTTCACGAATTATTACGACAGCGATAAAAAACGAGAGGTTACGCGTACACCTCATATCAATCTCATAATTAGGTACCCACTACCCATACTAATAACCGATCTGTTCGATTGTTATAAGTTTTTGGTACGAAAATTTCGTACATTTTTTAAGGGATGGAAAAAATATGAAACTACCTTATGAAAAAGTCGGGGGGTAACGGTCGCCACCCTCTATCGGCGGTGCCTATGACCTATATCTATAGATGGTAAATTAAATATAATCGGTACTACTTACGGCCTGGCGGCGGGCTGCTGTCGACAGGTTCGGTGTTCGCGTTGGCTTGTGAAATTAAGTCACTCGATAAAAAAACGATCACGATTTAAAAGTCTGATCTGTTAACGAACTGACGACACGACTATCGACGTTATCACGGAGAAAAATAAAAAAAAAAACCGCAGCGTTAAGACCGAGAAGACCGTCCCGAACAGCCGTCGACACTATACTGATCCGCCACACCGTGCGTCGGCAACCTGCTGCACTTTTGCGCGTCGCTCGATCGGTTGTTTTGCGCACGCGCAGCTCTGCTGTCATTGGTCGAGCAGCTTTCGCGTGCTCGCGGTATCTGACTCACGTGAACTTAAAAACATAGAAACACACTCAATAGTAGTAATTATAGTGTTATTACTATTACCATTGTTACATAATTACGTATTTATAACGAACTATATTATTTAATTATTATTACGTAATAATAATAACTGCTGTTCGATTGTTTCTGGAGCGAAAATCGCGATTTTTATTCCAACGGGGTGGCAAAAATATGATTTTGCGACCTCGTGACAAAAAGGTCGGATGACGGTCGGATACCCTTCCCTATCCCCTACGAGTTTATTGTTGTGTGTCGACGGTGAACTGATTAAAACTAGAAAAAACTTTTAAATAATACACCCGTGTGTTTGCAATTTATTTTCATCGAGCAGGCATAATATAATATATAATATGAGATTAATTTTCTTGCGAAGAAATTTGTTCTCACGCCTTACAATAACATTAACTTTTTATAAACAAATGCGTGTAAACGAAAAAAATGAGAGAGGTGTAGAGTTTGCCGGAAGCTTAATTTATGCCTTCGTTTTTACCGAATATATAGTCCTCCCTCGACATTTTTCCCACTTTAACCACTGTTTACAAGTATTTCTAAATTATAAACGGATATTAAAACGAACATCTAAACCTAACCTATGACCAATTGGAAGGCAATACCCCCTTTGCCTCACTCTCCTTGATCCACTCGCCTCGCTTCGAGAGTATAGTACTATCATGTCGTTAATAGATCGCGGATTTTTGATTTGTTTTCTTTCGACGTGTCGATAAAACTTTCTTTTTTTCATGGCGTTTTTTAATTCGTACAATATTTGTCGCTGCGGATTGGAAATTCATATTTATTTTACGATTTTTCGAAAACTGCCTTGCAATTCTCGCCGTCCACATACTCTTTTTAGCGTAATAATAAATCATTGGGTTTCGCGTATTAAGTTTTAGAAAGTGTTTTTTTTTCCGTGGGATGTGCTTAGATCAATAAGATATTAGGGAGAAGGTACATCAGAATGATTAATAGCGTTCTGGAAGAATTTCAGCATGTCCACGATGCGTTTATATGTATATATTTATGTGAGAAGTTGTAGCGGCTATTGTGTGTAAAAGTTTTCAACGGTCTTCGTATAATGTCTGAAACGTACATTATTATTATTGTTTGGAACCTATAAACTAGGCGCCAGATAAATTATGGCGTACTGCGCACGAAGATAATAATAATTGATGTCCAAACGTTTAACTGAACATGTATAATAATTTTATCAGTGGCAAAATATAACTGTTTGTATAAAAATACGATATTATAATATATAATACATCACAGAATATATTCTAGTAAAACGTATTAGTAAAAAAAAAATGCTTAAATAAATAAATAATAAACTTACTTTAATAAACGATTTTGATGCATTTTTGGTTTTTTTTTGTCACGCCAATATCGTTGTTGTGCATTTGACGAATGTCCTCGGCAGGGCACCGTGGTAATTCACAGGGCATTGGGTACGAGTACCTAACCACACGGGTTGAATACAAAAAAAATCGAGAGTTTCAATGCGTCTGTGTATTAATCAATATTTTAAAAGAAGTTTCCAATAATTTCCATTAAAACGTCCCAAGTCTAATAATTTGTTCATTATTTTAATTGATTGTAAAACCGAGTAATCGGTGTGGTCACTTTTGAAGAGTTTGGATTTCTATAAAAAAAAAAATGCTTTAGTAAATGCTAAAAATGCGAGTAAATTATACTCGACATAAACCGAGAAGATAATTATCATCGATAATGTAGTCGGTCATAATAATATGCAGACTTTGGTAGTTGATTTTCTACTGAAAGCCTAATGATAATATGTTTAAATTCGAAATACATTTGGCACTTAAATTGACATTATTTTAATCCATTCGATTGGAATTACTTTTTGAACTTATCTGCAGATAATATAATCGCAAGATTATGTTTTTATAAATACATTTTTAAAAAACCGTTAGTATTTTATTTTTTTCATTTGATGAATCAGTCGATATTACATAATATTTTGTTTCATATGCGTATTGCTCGTATTTATACCGTGGAAATAATTAATGTCGATTGAACGTTATTGATTTATTACGGTACTACATACATGGTTTTCGACGACGCGGATATTATTGCGCTCGACTAAATATATATTTCGAAATTATTTTCTACCACCGCTCTTGTTCCACGTCGTTCGCGCGATGAAATATTGTAAATAATACGGGTTATCTAATAACTTGGGTGGAAATTTAAATCCTGGAACACGGAAAAGTTCACGATATTTTTATCGACACGCGACCGAGGATTATTCACATCACGTCGAAATCGCGAGACGTAGGTATGAAAAGACCATTGAAGTTTTTCAAAAAAAGTTCGACCGCGACAATGGAAATACGGATATTTACACGTCGTTGTCGAACATACGTCGTACGTATATGCGTTTAAAATTTTTATCATTTTTTTTTTCTCCTCTGTCCCCGAAGTGAAGTCGGGAACAATTATTTTAATTGCGTTTATTTCTTTGTATGAATAAAACGATTTTAGAATAATAATGCGCGACAAAATATAATAAACGTTTCAAAAAAAAAAAAAAAAAAAAACGCCGCTCAACCCTAAACGCGTATTATTGTGCGACGGCAAAATTAAAACGTTTTTATTCGTCACGTAATATAATTATACTCACTCCTGCGTATATGGCGTATACATATTTACACATAACCGGAACATAATAATTGTCCGTTCAATTGTTTTGCGAAAGTACTCTAATGAAATAATAACTATAAATTGTTTAAAGGTTTAAAAACGTATTGTTTTTTAAACGCCGTATTGCAGTTCGCGGTGAAAATATTCATCATTCGAAGAGTACAATAATATTATATATCTCATTCGTAAATTTTTAGATTGAGTAAATAACTTTTAGCAAATTTTTAGGGTATTTTTTAACTATATAGTCTTATCAATATGGTCGTATTGTGAATTGTATTTTTCATGATAAATCCTAACAATATTATTTGACGTCATAGTTAACAGGACTCAAAGAATAATAAAAAAAAAAATATATATATACAGTAAATATTGATTGGATTAAATGACCAACACGTCAACTTCAGTCTATATTTCTCGATGCTTTTTAAAAATCGTCGGTTGTTTCGTTTGTAACGACAAAGTGTGACTAACCCACTAAAACTGTACGTTCTTGACCCGTAATAATATGACAATATAATATAGACCTTCTCGGCCCTTGCAATGACACATTGTATTTCTAAAAATGATGGAAAAGTTTTCTCGACAGCGATGCGATCCATTTAGTGCTTGGTGCAGTGACTTTACTGACGGACATCCGGCGGTAAAAGAGTTTGTGCACGATTAAATCTTTCGCTGTAAGAAAAGTTTGCTTTTTCATAGACGGCATAATCGTATTAATTGAATTGTTGAAAACCTATCTGATATAATCTCGAAAACACATCAACAGAGTTCTCGGATTAAACGTTTTGTAATATTTCGCACGAGGAATAAAAATTCTGCGTTTTATTAACAATAATATATTGTTGTTTCGCAGGTTACGATATGACTGCTGGCAGTTGTTGTCAATCGAAAGTTTGAGTAATGAATACGAGACTTCGGGTACAAGCAGAGAAGGCAGTTTCCACAGACCCAGAGCAACCGGGCGACGTGAGTGTTTTGCACTGTTCTTCAAAGCAAACATAGTCGTTTTGTGACGAATCCGTTTCGCGTGTATTATTTACCGAGTGTACGAAATTGTGTTTTGCATTTGTTTGTATTATTTAAGGAGATTTGGTTTTGTTTTTTTTTTTTCAATATGTTTGAGCTTTTTTAAGATTTTCAGGATGTTTTGCACTATAGATTCCCGATCAACATTCAACATTTTTGCCGAACTATTATAAATTATAAACTATTAACTAACATAACACGTTTATTTTAACAAAACCGAAAAGAAATTTATTTATTTTTTATATCTCACTTTGTCTATTGAAATTCTACCTCAATAAATCTAGCGATAATTTAAGTACTTCCTATTGAAATAGGAATCGATAGGATTTACTTGATGCTTTTGAGAAATCACTTTTCAAAATTTCTTATATTTTCATCGATAATCGAGATAAACCGATGAAAAACGACAATTTCCGAAACTTGTATTCAATAAGTGAAACAATAATGTTGCTATTTCAACGTAATTATATACGTATATTAAGTGTCAGTTTCATTCGTATTCAATGAAACGGGATATTTGTTATTGTTGTTTTTGAAAAATGTTTGTTTTTTTTTTTTTTTCAATTCGTCGATCGTACTCTTATCAGCTAGACTACGAAGACTATCGGGTGCATCACATCCTGGCGGCATTAGTCAATCGCAAAGTCATATCCATCAAGGCGGACATCTGCGAGGCCAAACTCAAATGGAGGATACAGCCGAAGCTATTGGTCCAACGGCTGGCGGAGAAAAACTCGAAAAACAAACGCAAACTCGGGTAGGTACATACATATATGTTTGTACTACGGGGAGACTGTTGATTTTGGAAAGTTTGCCGACGTCGTTATTGGTTTTTAAAAATTGTTTGTTTCTCGAAAATCTCAAGCCTAGTTTGGAAACCTTTCAATTATTATCAGTATACCCAAGTAATATCAAGAGCAAATAACGACAATTTATCGATTTTCAAAAAAACTACGCGCGTATGTTTATTATAATATATATTATATATATTAGGTATATACCTAATTATACGCAGAGGTAGGCGCGATAATCAAGCACGTGATTTGTCAAAATTAAGATCTGAAAATCGTTGATAAATAAGTCAAAGCAGAGAGTCCGATCTACACGATTTTAAAAATAAAATACTTCCACGTCGACATTTTTTCGGGGGCCCCAAACCACGGATCTCTTATAACGACTCGCCCCTATTGATCCGCGGCTCTACGTTAAAATAACGTTTTCAACAGTGAAATAAAAACAGTTTTAACAATAATATTATCCGTCCGGTCTCCTAGAACGGACGCACATCACAACATTATCGCGTTGAATCGAAACGCCGCGGCGCGTTCACAACATACTCACAATAGACTCCGGAAAATATACGCATTATTGATCACTGACATTATTCTAAATGTTTTTTTGTTTGACCTAGTTAAAGTCACCGCGAAACTATCTGTTACTGTTGTTTTTGCATTATTCCGCGCTGGCCGACAAAACATTGTATATTTTCATTACACTATTGTACGGGTTTCTAGTATCTACACGCTGCATAATAGGTACTTATTAAAATATACGTACACGCCGTCGTCGAGCCGTAAAAATGCCGTAACACTTTGTTTCACCACTCGAATAATTCAGAGTTTTCTTTCTCCTATTCTTCCCGGCCACACGTCTACTGCCTACTGGAGTAAATACTTTGATGTCTTACTCCGAAACTATTAATTATTTATCGATTGAACCGTAAACCACGCGTGACGGCCAAGGTATTTCGTTTTGGATACTTGTTAGTTTTACCATTGCGTATGATATATGGACGCGTTGATGTCTCTTATCAATATTAATACATTGTGCCGGCGTTGAAAATTCTCTACCGCAAAAATGTTGTTCCGTTCAACACACGGGTTACGCGACGTTTTGCACAACATGGAACACATCGAACGTACGTAATAAATCACGATTTCAATACGATTTTATTTTCATACGATCAATCGTATCGACGACGAGTGGAAACAAAAACCGAACTGATTAGTTAATAATGAAAACGTTGTCCCGAAAGACGAAAATGAAATTTTCATTTAGAAATATCCATAAATATTATTACTAGTTGGTAAAATAAAACGTATTTTAAATTGAATAACCGAATTAAAAAAAAACAAACCCGTTTGAAATGTGTCGTATATTTAAAAAATATATCAACTCTTAGCTGTTTTATTCCAATAGATACAAGTATTCAAATTCGATGTATGAGTATAGTGTAAAATATAAAACGTATTCTATTAATTATTCATTTTCAAACTCTGTTGTTTATTTTTTATTAATACTAAAGGCACGACGCCACTTAGATAGGCCGTTAAACCCCCTTTGTTTATCTCTAGAGACAGTCCAAACCCACTTTTAAAGAAACATTAAAGCAGTACAACTTTTACTAATGGCCCGGTTTCGGTGCTTTTTGTTCTATACTTTTACGACAACAACGAAACAAAAACAGTCGCAGAAAGGGCCGATGCATGCACTCGTGTCATAAACACCACCACCACAACCATCACCACCACCACCATCATAGACACGATTTGGATTCACAACTGTTTCATCACCACCACCACCATTGTGATGGGATCGTTCGATCGGAAGAACCTGCTCAAGTCGAAGAATGGCCTCAACCTCAACAAAGGCCAGCCGTGCCTTATTTAGGAGGTCACATACTTACTGCCGCGCTGCAAAGGTGAAAATAAAAAAAAATAAAAAAACGTGCCATATACCTTATTCGTAGTATCGAAAATATCAAATCTAAAATGTCAATAAATTACAGAATTATTCACTTTGAAAAAACTCGTCATAGTGTCCGCAACGTCAAAATTCTTTTAACGACGACGAAACAATTTATTATTACGACCAAAAACACGTCCATAACTAGAACGCGAAACGTCTTTTGTCATAAAATAAATGACTCGATCAAATTAAAATACTGTTATTTGTTTTATGATTTAACAAGAGTTGCTCTACTTAGAATCGGCGTACGCTAATAAACTAAAAACTTTTTAAACTAAACATAATTAATAATATTTTGTTAGGGTAAACGGTGAAACGTTTAATCGAGACTGTACCGCGTCGATATTGAATGCTAAATGTAATAAATCGCGAGATAAGTAGACTCGGAGATAATGACTTTTACCGTTCAAATTTTCTCGTGAAAACGGTCATTGTTTTTATACTATTAAAAACTCTAATCCTAACAAGATCAGAATCATAATATTAAGTACACGACAACATCTCGATGGAATATATTATACATAATATAACGAGTGAGATTTGGTAAAAATTAAATTCAACTCAAAAAAATAACTCGGGGAATTACGGTAGAATTTGTACGTCCGTGTGGAATGTATTCCATTAAGACGGTTAAAACAAGTCGCTACGAGTTTTCACAATAATTTGACGTGAACAATTTTATACTAAAATATTCATCTAATAATATTTTAATATCGCCAAATGAAAAAATGTCTACTGTAAATATTTAGATTTAAAAGTTCACAGTGAAGATAATAATATCATCAACAAATGATCGGCAACTATCGGGTTTGGCCCCGGAGCCATTTTCGCTTGGTACAAAAACGAAAGTAAATAGTTTTTTTTTTTTGGTTTTCCTAATAGGTCTACTGCTGGGATGTCAGAAGACAATCGAAATTACATAGACACTCAAAATCCAAAGACCAGATTAAAAAAGAAAAGCCGGAGAACGAGGTTCGGAGATGAAAAACAGAATGTAATGAGACCTCACCCCGTACCCACTATACACCCAGACGACTTACCTCAACGAGCTCGGTGGACAATTATTATCACCGCCGGTCTGTTGCTCATTACTTGCATGCTGTTAGTCGGCGTCACACTCAGAATGGCACCCGTGATTGATGAACTCGGTAAGTCATACGCGTATTGAATCTAAAAACGTTTCTATGAATATGAGTATGTGAATTTTTGTGCGTATCACATACGTATTATTACACCTAATTCGGTCAAAATCATATCGTACGGGCTTACATAAATTTGATAAATCGAATTGATCGAGCAATATTATTGTTTTCCGAGACAGTTTAAACTGAATTAGAATGAAAAACGAACTGTTTGAAGTGCTTAAAAACGAGTGGGTATTTATAGTTATTTGGTACTTGATGTTTATCTCACAAGACACTCAATTCTTTAATTCAATTAATATTTATAGTATAATCACGTTGATACACCAAGTTTCTTAAATAATTTTCCAAATCAAATGAATACTCAAACAGTGAAACATGAAAATTATTGATCGGTAATAATACGATAAATAAATAATGTACTGTTTGAATTATTTTATCAAATAAAGTTGTAAACGCGGCTTTTATCATTATAACAATAACAATCAGCGGGGGAGGAAATCACGTGAAAATGTATGCAATTACTTATTAGTTATTACCAATTGTTATCTACCTGCATAATACAAATTGATATTTTCTTAGAGTATCGAGTTACTTCGGCGTAGTTTAATGAAATATTCTTCGTTCACGTTTTCTAACCCGAAACTGTACCTATAACAAATACAAGACAGTCGATAATTTTCAGAACTGTATCGTAATACAAGATGAAAGATACAATTAATATTATTATTAATTAGATACCTATTTGAGATACTCGGTACTGCCCAACCCTGGCCGAGGGTGTGTATTCATTCGTTTCTAAAAACGATTCGTGTTTGTTACAAGCCCGCACTGAATCGCACGTTTTAAAAGGATATCGGCATGATTAAAAAAAAAAAAACCCCCCGACATGTTTTACCGGTATTGTTAATGCGCGTAGAGAAACCGTGCGTCCTCGCTCGCCTTATATTTGATGAACACGACCTTTTATCACTTGATGCGTATATAATGAGTAATAATAAATGCCCTCTGGACGATTTTCCTTTCGACACTCGTCATTTGCACACGAATTACATATTCATTCGTCTCTTTGATCACTTGCCGTTTCGCATTAGGCGGTCTTGACTTTAGTTGGTTTTCATCGTCGTACCTACATAACCCGTCGCCAAAACACTTTTTACACAGTTGAACCCTTAAAACTACTTGGCTTCAACGATCGGCATTATACCTTACAATACTTGTATAAGAACAACGATATCAAACGACGGTAAAAATATTATTATTACGCATTGAATGGCTGAAATCAAATCGAGCATAGATGCGAATAATGCGATCAAACTATAGAAACTGATCGAGCACACAAATTGTCGGAAAACTTAATATTTTACGTATCAAAATCGATTTATTAAAATGATTAGAAAATGTGCGTATAAGATAGCAAAGAAATTAAGTAAAAGGATTTCGATAAGGTTTTCGTACTTTTCGCGTGTGAAATTATCTTAGTTACGACCTTAGTTTGGTCATTTGCCGAAAACCTATTCGGCAACGATACATTTTGCATGATATTGTATAATACAAGTATAATAATTATTCGTGCTCGACGGTGGGTCGTCAAAATATTTGCCGAAAATAACTAAAGTATAAAGAACTTGTAATAATGCGCGCGATAAACTTTATGATTTCAGTTCGAAATCAAAACGAAGAGTTGATGAACTCGTTAGACCGAGAAGAATTCGGACCGTCGGAAAACAGTACCGAAGACATGATGTATAGGTAACGTCTTTCGACAAACGTTCGTTGTTACGAGGCACGTTTATTATTACAATTATTATATTATTGATAAATTATTCGACAAAATAAAATGTGTGTTGAGTAAAGTGTATTCAGTGAAATACATGATTAGGCATCGATTATTATTATTATTATTATTATTATTATTATTGTAGTAGTTAAAATATTGTGTTGTTATAAACGAAAAAAAAAAAAAAACTGTATATACTGTTGTGTAAAAGAAATTATCGTCCTAAAATTAATTTCTAATCAATGGCAATCACTGATTTCTATTTTAGGGGTTTGAAATTTTTATTCTAAACGCGTGACACGTCTGGAGTACATGATTTTTAACTACATATTTTGTATAACACTCGTAGAATTACAATGTGGTTATATTTTTAATAAGACCGCGCGAGAAAAAAAAATATATAAAAAATTGTTGTTATTTACTGACGTCACGAGACGAGTGAAATTTAATTAAATTTTAGACTTTTTAAAAAACGTATTCGATCTAATGACAGTAACGCGATCGGTAACAAACCGTTGTCGGTTTCCTCGTACAAACTGTGACGCGATAAATCATAATTTTTTTTTTACATTGACGCTGTATTTTCAGCCGGCCGACATTCGATATTTTGTTTTTTAAGTTTTATCCACAGCCGAACGTAAATTATTACTATTGTCACGTCCTTTTGTGATGTTGTTATTTTGATTTGTGTATGTGTGTGTGTGTGTGTGTGTGTGTTTTTAAATATCAGTAATACAGTGTTCTTACGAAAGATATAATTTGTTTTGTACACGTCGCGAAAATAAAATTAAGTATATAAAATTGTGGCGAGTCCGGTTAACGACCGAACCACGATGTCGCGGCCCAAACGATAGTCGAAGTGCCCATTAACAATTGATACGCGTCGACGGCGAATACACTCGATAATCCTTGCGGTTCGAAATACGTCAGATGAACGAACGCGATCAGACATCTCGAAAGTTCCAAGTAACTCGTCCACGAGGATCCGTCGAATATCAATCCTATGTTGGTCGACGACCAGACGATGTAAAACGTAGAAACCGCCATGAACGTGACGCTGATTTCCTGGAACAAAAACGTTATAAAACGCGTTAAAATACGTATATTGTGTGTCGATTAAAATATCAGACACTAAACCGATTGATTATTATCAATTGATTTGATTTCGCGTAAAATATTAGATGAGTGTTTTTGATTGATTTCGTCCTATTTTAACTTCGATTCGTTCAATATGGTTTTGACAAAAAAAAAAAAATCTGTTCGTGCGAACTTAATACTTAATATCAGAGACCTTTTTAGATAAATTTGTTTGAGTGGTAAGGTGCACCGGATCGGTAATTTTAAGAGCAGTAAAATATGTGTTTAGTTTTACAAAATATGTTATTTAATGATGTGTACGATATATAATAGGTATGTAAATTAATTTTTTTTTCTTTCAAAGAACATACATAAGTCTATCTTAAGACTTAAGAGGGACGAGTAAGCAATATATAGTTTAAAAAAAAATTAGTAAAATACATAATAATAATATAAAAGTTTCGAGAAAAGCCAAAAATTTAATATTAAATTGTTAATTGTTATTAGGGCTGTGAATTTAATGTACTTAAAAAAACCTTTAAAAAATGTAGTTTGAAATGTTTGAATTATATTTAAAACACTTAAAAATATGAAAAATAAAACGTGCTTTATTGATCCTAATTGTATTTCTTATTGAATCTGAAAAAAAAAAAAGGTTAAAAATGATCTATAAAGGCAAAAAGTAACCAGAAAATTCAAATGTTTTCAAAAATAAAAATTAATCGTTTCAAAATAAATAAATTCATTGGTACCAAATTCAAACGCCGCTGTGTTGAAAAAGCTATATCAAAGTGTATTAAAAATAATGCACTTTCTAACAAATTCACAGCCCCGATTTTTAAATTGGGTATATTTTATTTTTTTAAATAAAGCAAACTGAAGAGTTATTTTAAAAATTCTAATATTGAAACGCTTTAAAAAAAAAAAACTCCTGTAATTTCGAAAGAGGCTGGAACCATTTTTAAGCTACCCTCTATGACTACACCCTTGCTAAATACTATTACATTTAACGGCCGTATTAAATCGATTTCAAAAAAGTAAATAAACAAATTCTTAAACGACGAAGCGAGTAGGTAGACGACACGCGTGCATTTAATATAATATGTTTGTAACGTGATTATCGTATAATTAATGTTGAATACCTCATTGTACAAACTATAGTCGTCTAATGATGTACGTATAACTCATAATACGCGTATTTATAATATTATATTATAAACGTTTTAAGTTTTTTTTTTTCCGATGTTTATTACTGATATTGATATTGTACAACTAATTTTCGAGATATTGTTGAATTGTATTTTTACCGACATTTTTTTTTATTTGAATAAATATTTCAAAAATAGTCTGATGGTGCCGAATTATTGACTCAAGTATTGTTTTTTTTTTTTTTTAATATCGATACAAATAATATTTTAAAGCCGTATAATGTTATGTTAATAGTTCCAAATGTTTTAAAATAATTTTGTTTAGTATTTTATAATATTAATTACGTTTTTTATACGAATGGGAAATAAAATATGACATATTTCACGTATACCCTCAAATTAAAATCAACGCACAAAAATAACGACGTGTAATCGACAGACTCGAACAATTACGATGGTTTGTATAACGTGTATATATTAAGTACCGTGTTCAGAGTAGAAAAACGTTATTAAAAAAAAAAAACACATATTATCGTGTCAGCCGTTTTCAGTCATAAAATAGCAAAATCGGTTTCGGAGCTTTCGTATTTTCCATTCGAAATATATAATAATGTTAAGTCGATTACGATTGTTATAAAAAAAAAAAAAAACCGTACGTTTATGTCATCGTTTATTTTCCGTAAACAATTGTCTGAATCTCAAATGTCGCGTTGGATGTAACATAAAAATATGTTTTATTTAACTAGTACAATTTAGAAACAAATCACTGTAGTGTGCTCTCGCGATTTAATTAAAAATAGCAATATTAAGACCAATGATGGTCCTTAGAGGTGTAGGTATCGTCGTTGTATGCTCAAGGTTTCGAAAGTACGATAATTGATTTTATCGTACTCTGAATGCCATAAAATAAGTTATACTATAGTCAATAACACTACACTTTCCGAATAAGACGTTATCTAAGTTATCGTTTTTTTTTTTTTCAAAATCATAACGTTCAAAGAGTTTTTACTCACGCGGTCAAATGGAATTTCGAATATATAGTATTAAAGACCGTTGTCGTTTCTAATACACCAATTGAAAAATAATATGTTTTAGAATATCGATGGGAAAACAATATAGACACTACGTTTGTTGATTCTCCAGAAAACTATTTGTCGATTGGCCACCGCTGGTAGACTATATTATAGTGTTGTATTCGCACCGTTTTACAAACGTATTGGACAGCGAGTTCAATCGTTTAATAAATTGTTAGAGCTACTGATTTATTTCAATATCGTATCGAATAGAAAATAATATGTACTCGTATCACTCGTAATCGATGTTATCCAATTTAGTTTGCCGCCGCCGCCGCCGTCGAAATAAAATAGTCCGTTATAGTTTATTTTTATCGAATGAAAATCAATAAATTTACACAAAACGGTACTCGTAAAAAAACTTGATTATGATAAGAACAAAAAGTCCGTCGAAAAATATAATAAATATCGTTGTAATCCAGGGAAATATAATGATAATAATCAGGGCCAGATTTGTTTGAAAGGGGGGGGGGCAGGAGGCCCCGGCCTCCACTTAATGGGATTTTGTTGCGTCCAAGAATATAAAACACAGTATGATATTCACAATATAGATTAAAAAATCACGATTTGAATACAATTATTCAATCGTTGATCATTGATATTATGTTCATAAATTAAAATATACCTAATTAATTAAATTCATAAAAGTGAGTGAATACACGTGATCGAAAAATAATATCCTCTGCCAAGGATGGGCCCGGTTCTGGCAATAATAATAACGCGTTTAGGGAGATCGCATTGTGCACTACACCAGTGTTTGTAGGAAGACAACGATATAGTAAATAAATTATATTATAATATAACTATATTCGAAATTGAAAAACGACAAAATATTTTACCTTTTTGTTTACATTTTTATGGTTTATACCTAATTATTTACCGTTGTTATATGGAAATAGTTGTTGTAAAACGAATATTTCGGCACTCTAGAAATCATTCAGACTAAAAACGACTTTGTGGATTTGTTTTTGATTTTATCCGAAAATTCGTTATTTAAGAATATTATCGAAAAACTAATTCCCCTAAAAACCGAACACGTGAAACGTGCCAAAGTATAATACGTATTACCTTGAAAGGTTTCTCAAAGCATTAAAAACACATTTTATGTTGGCATTGCCGAACGACAACGCGGTCGTGTCGTGTTGCCCGAACGGATTCGATCGATTTTCTAACATAATGAAATAATAGAATAGATTTCAATTTCTATTTAAGCGTTATGGAATTTCAATCCGCTCAGTAGGTAAAGCTGATAAAACGAGAGGGAGGGGGGAGATTCGAGTTAAAATTATGATATGCGGAGAGATGTTAAAAAAATTGAACGATAACGAAATTGCGTATCGTTTGACAACATTCCCCGAACACCCGTCCCTGTAAATTCCATACCAGGGATATATTTTATAGCCGTCATAGAATTTTTAATAATAATTTAGTGTTACGTTTAAAAAAAAAAAAAAAATTCAAAATTCAATAAGTATATATTATTGTATGTGATTTTAATATTGTGATGTGTTTTGTTATAATTTATAATAATTATTGATACCCTTAAATCGTGTTAAAACCACAAGATTATACTATTTATTATGCGTGTTATTAATTATGTGTTTTATCGTTTTAAACGAATAGCGTGATAATAATAATTATTATTATTATTATGATTATTGTATGATAAAATATTGTTTGTTGAGTGAACTATATATATATACTCGTATATATATATATATATATATTAATATTATTATAATGGATATTTGTATTTGTTATTTATAGTATAATATTATTAATTTAAATTGTTGAATGATATAATTGTCTGTACGAATAAAAAGCAAAAAAAAATTTTAAAAAATATTACTCATAACGATGTGGAAAAAAATTAAAAAAATAACCGTACAGGTATCGTCCGACGGAAATATTGAAGTTCGTACCGCGCGCGTATACGTACAATGTACTTACGGAACGAGGTATCGTCGCCAACGTGTAGTAACCGTTAACGACCGCGACGAAATGGACCAGCAAGTACGACTTGAGTGCAACAGACAACTTGACGTCGTATTTTTTCCTGCGTCCCTTCACCTGTAAATCAATCGATCACGACGGTTTAAAACGAAAACAATACGCCGCGCCGTCGAGACGACGACGACGACGGTGACGGTCTATTACACTGGCGCGTCTCCCGTCCTGGCCCGTCCACGACAGACCGGGTATCCAGCTGGGTCCTTTGACGACCGACTTGAACTTGTCCGCCCAACCCTTCATACCGTTCCATTTGTGATACAGGTTTAAATTGTAGAAAAACTATAACAAAACCACACACACGCGCGCGCGCGCGTATTTATAACGATATCGTTAGTTTGGCTCTGACGAAAAATCTCTCGCCCGTAACACGGTATAGCGAATTCAGGACAGTGTTTTCGGTGCTTGAAGTATTCAGATACGAATAAAAAAATTATGTATCCGTAAGTATACATTATTATTTAGAGAAGAATTTGATAAGAATACTATAATACCATTAGTCGAACATTATTAACCTGAAAATTCAGGAGAGACACTTATTCTTATTCTTCACTTCAAAGCCTCCATTAGTAATATTTTTTAAGTCGAGAGGATGTACATTATAATATATTATATGCTTGAAACAAAAATTTTACTCTCCCTTCCAAAAAAAAAACCTCGAAGTTACGCCCATTATATAAACTATATAATTTTTTGTAATTATTTGAGTACCATATACTATAAACTCATATACATATATGTATATACCATATATTATACTCTAGCAATATACTTTATACTAAAATGTATCTACCCGTTGGAAATTTTCGATTGAGATAATTTTACATAGATTCGTGTACAACAATATGATTGGCAATAGTTACCTGTAAAGACAGCGGATTAAACGTGTTCTTCTGATACACCAGACCATAGGTGATGGGCTTTTCCGGGTGAAATTCCTGAAACGTTCCGAACATCCTGTCCCATATGATCAGGACGCCTCCGTAATTCTTATCCAAACAGTACAGATTGCTTCCTGAAAAGAAATGAAAAAAACGTCGATTTTCAATGACGTTCGACTGCAGTTTCGCTAATACCGTTCCATGTACCGTGATGCACTCGATGGTACGCCGGGGTGTTCAGAACGTAATTCAACGGTCCAAGCGTGGTTATCGTCTCGGTATGGATCCAAATCTGATACAAGAGACTCAGCTGTTGGTGGACCAACAACAAAACCGGCGGGACCAGTAAAGCTAACGGTGCGTAGCACACCTAAACGACGATACGACAAACGGTAACCATATTATTAAAAATCCATAACGTTTTCAATTGATAACATTTTTTTTTTTTTTTGCCACTCACAACTCCGACTAGACTTTGAAACACCGATTGCCTCACGCCCACGGTGACATTAAACTCTTCGGAACTGTGATGAACCTGGTGTTGAGCCCAAAATATGTGAATTTCTAAAAGAAAAAACCAAAAACACAAAAAATACATACGACCGTGGATATTTTGTTGTTTTTTTTTTAAATATTTCGACGCGTCATACCGTGACTGGCTCTGTGCATCCAATAATAACAGAAATCCACTGCGATCGCGGCAAAGTACCAGAAGACCACAGAATCCCAAGGTAATTCGCAAATCTTATAGTTGTTATAAATCCAAAAGTATACGCAGTGTTCCGATCCTTTGTACAAAAGTCTGTCAAAACACGTTGTTACGGTCAATCGCGCCCATAATATTACCAACCGTATCCGTATTTATATTAATTTATATCATATAATATTTGATTATTAGGAGGAGAGGGCGTGCTTTTGCACCGAAAACTCTTTAGACGATAATCGGGTCTATACAGGCCCACACAAGCGGAAACAACTGCAAATACACCCCCCCCCCCCGGGGTTACATACTTGGCGCACTCTTGCCAAACGGCATGACTCATCGAGGTGATACTGTCGTTGAGCCTGAGGATATCTTTTTTCTGCCACAGCCGCAACCCGTTCTCCAGCGCCAACAGAGTCAAAAAATATGGCCAAGCCTAAGATAATAACACAGCTACTGTAATACACCGCTAAAAATAATTATCATTCAAATTATGTTGAATTGAAAATCCTCCGCAAATCGTTGGTAACCGTGTTATACATCGCGCATGTTTAATATCGATTTATAGCAAAGGGTAACTTTAGGCTAGCCTAACTATTTTACAAAAAAAAAAAACTACATCATATTTAGTCGGTTATTATAATAAAATAATTATTGTTTATTTTACCTAAATAAAAAGACTACTCGTTTTATTCGAAAACGTGTCTTTTTTTTTACGTTTTACACAATATGCGTATAAAAAAAATGTGCATAACATGTTTAAAATACTTTTTCGATTTCATCTAAAAGACGATGACCGTTGTATGAGAAATATTGCCGAAATCCCTTTTTGGGGTGAGAAAATACCAAGTAATAGAACCCGTTGGGAACGAAACGAGACCATCCCCCGTTTAAAACGGAACGACCTCGTTCGAAACAGGATAACCGGTCGCTTAAAACGGGACGCATAATATTATCGTTACTCTAAATTCGCGTATTATCGCGCGTATAAATACTACGTCGTCGTCGTCGTCGTTTTAATCTCTCGACTAATACTACCCCGGGCCGTCTGGCATTTATACGATTCTTCCGTAGATCCGATTTACCTGCGCGTATATACGCGGTACGTGTTTAACGTCCTTGTACATGTGTCGATGAGGATTACCCAAGTAAAACATGTCCCACAGCGAAACCGACGCGTTGGCCGTCTCTAAGCCCATTGTTTCCATGTTATAATTTACTGGCGAGAGACGGCGGCGCGGCGCCCGGGCAACGATGACGGTAGACGATAACGGTTTTGAAATCTTCCCGTTTGAACACTTCAGCGCGACACCGTCGTGGAATGACGAACCGGAACAGCGCCGCCGCGGCGATCGAAATTTACCGTCATCGCCGGGCCGCGGGGATCTCCGAGGATCGGCGCACAGAGCGGCGGCGCGGCGGTTTTTCGCGCCCGCGGCAGAAACGTCTGATAAGAGACGCGGGAATCCGTTAACTGGAACATTCGAATACGCGTCGCGATAATAATAATTATTATTGAAACCGATATAACACAAGAATCGTGCGCGCGTAGCTTAAGTGAAATCTAATATATATAGGCAGTTTTTTTTTTTTTTTTTTTCGGTATGGCTTCCGAGAACATTCTTCTACTTTACTATTTTTGTAACTACACAGTTATTATATAACACTTCCGTATATCTATAGATTAGTACGCGCTATGCGAAATCGACAATACGCAGTGCCCCGCGCGATCGTCTCCGACGAGATCGGTCCGAAGACGTGCCGACAAACGGCTTTATTATACGTAGGTATAAAATATTGCCGTCGACAATACGATACTAATTAATTATCGTACTAATTTAATAATAAAAAATTACGATTTCCTTCAATCAGCTCACACATATACGTATGTACCCGCGTAGAGAATTTCCGGCCTAGTATATAAGTACCCGAGCTCTGGACACAATAATAAAGTGACATATCGATTAGGCCATATCAAGAGCTGTAAGACTATACTTTTTGAAAAGTATTCGAATACAAATACCGATACTGATTGTCAAACGTATTTGATTTCATACTCAAAAACGTATCCGAACTCGCGTACAGATGTAATTTTTTCAAGTCAACCTGTCGTATTTTAACGTTTAACATTTATATTTAGCACATAGAACATGTTATACGGTGTTATTAAAAATAATATTTAAGAGAGATGCCGGTTGTCCTGTTCACACTCCTTCCTAGTAGAAGTTTAAAGATTTTAATATGAACTATTATAAAAGATGTATTCAAATGGTAAAAAGTACGAAAATATGAATTTTACCCGAACGTTTTACACAACTCTGGGATGCAGTTAAAAGCTTAATATATATATATCTAACTCTCCGGTTAATGTGATTATATTAAAATTAACATCGCATTTTTTAAAAAAAAACCCCCCACCATAAATAATCAAAACAATTAAAATATAATTCTGTTAAAAAATCAGAAATTCAAACAACGACGAGTTACGACGACGAGTAACGATTATACGATTATAAATTAAATTCATAACAAAAATTCTGAGATTGTTATAAATGTATACAACCACTTCGGTAAACGAACCGTGAATTTCAGAATAAAAGTTTTTATTTATTGTTTGACTTATATAACGTGAAAGTCGTGTTTATATTAATTGCGTTACGATGGTAAACGAGACATTTGCAAATTTATTTACAAAATCAATCAGTGAATTTTATGGAAAATTTTACCGATTTAAAATTCGATAAAGCTCAACGGATATTGATGACTTATGTATTTTGTTTTGAAAATTCTTAGACGATAGATACTTTCTTAACTAAATATGCGTGTCGACAACATATGAACTACGAATACAAACAACTAATTTTTATTGTACTTCTTTTTTTTTTATTTTTTGACATTTTGAAGTAATTTATTATCATTATAAGCGCTATTTCATTATTTTTCATTGTTTTATTATATTAATTATTTTATTACTTTTAATATACTTTTTTCAATTCATAATTTAAATTGTAAATGAAATTCGTTATCTATGTAAAATTCTTGCGTTATAAATTCTAATCAATAATTTAAAATAATGAATTTAAGCAAGTGGAACAATTTCAATGACATTTTTGTATATTTTTTAGGGTGTTATTCTATTAGTCATTCATATAACATTATGCAGTTTCTTTTTAAGGGCCCCAATGTGAATAATATGGCATAATATATGTATTTTTTAATATAAATCGAATCTTTTCAGATTCTCGACGTTATTAATTCGCTTTCTCGTTTTTAGGCAAAGGAAACTACATCGAAGAAATTCGTCCGATAAAATCAATTCAGTTCCATCGGAGTGGCGGACTGGAAGAAATAGTCGGACCCAGAAGACAAAAATTTAAACGATCTTTATAACATTAGCGGTTATCGATTTTAAATTTTATTTTATTTTTATAAAAATATGTCATTACTTAGTTACTACTGTTCTAGTATAATTAATATATTAATAGTTAATTGTTTCTATTTAATATAGTAAACGTGGTCAAAAATGTCAACTAATACCAGTTAATACCAGACGATAATAAGTATATAGGTATAATGTGAATCTATTTTTCATTAGCTACTTTTACCTACTTGTTACTAATAAGAAGTCATTTTTTAAGAATCCTTTTTACAAAAATTGTTAATCTTTAAAAATTTCTTAAATAACTGTAACAAAGAAATCTATAATATAGTATAACGTAAATCGTATATTATGTATCAATTACTAAAGGCAACAAGGTTAAGATAACGTAATCCGATATACATAGCACGCCTTGGATCAATGGTTATTCTATATTTTTTAGGCCTAACTTTCTCAGCTTTAATAATTTAATTATAATTATTGAATTAAATCAAAATCATTAATAATAAAACAAACTATCTTTAGAAATACAGAGGCTAATTCAATCATTCTCCAGTACTCAAAATGGTTTTACTAATGCATCGTTACATTGAATATCATTGATATTCTATCGGACACCAATATTTTATCTATTTATTTTTATTGTTTTAAGAGTTGAAATGTTCAGTTTCTTTAACATACGTATCAAGGTCGTTATTGTTTTTTATATTTCGCTTGTGCGTTTTTCTTTAATGGTTTTTTTAATATTTAAATCGAGGGATTTTTTTTTTGAAGAAGACAAGCATAAGACAACAATATGATTTTTTACCCGTTCGTTTTAAACACGTCGTCGTGGAGCCGATATGCAACAGATGTTGGTAACAACCGACCGGGCTCAGGTTTTTGGATCCGATCGCGCTTTTTATGCCCGCCGTCCATAATATTATATGACATAATCCTATCCGTTCGACGAAAACGTGATCCACGTGACCTAATAATAATCGAATATAAAAACCCCTTTTGCGAGACAGAATTTAGGTTTCTAATTCCAAATTTGAGTTTGTGAATCAATCACCGAATCCTGTTATCGTTTTTAAAATACAACTTCGCGTTGTCAGTTAAATACGCGCCTTACAACAACTACTGTGACATTCTGTTATTAGTGTTATTACGCACGCGTACGAAGTGAAAATAAACCGAAATTTGAAAACGTCGTTATTGACGATAAGTCTCGGGACTACATCTATCCTTAAAAGGGGGAAAAAAAAAAAGAATCGGCCCCGGTCTACTGGGAATATTTTCCGCTACATTGAATCGTTTAAAGGAAGTGTACGGCGGCGTACGTGTCAAAAGTGCTCAAATAGAGGCGCGTTTGATTTCGTTTTAACGTATTCTTGCGATCGCCGTACGTCTCATTCATTTTAGCTGTGTAGGTCACCGCGTACATTATACAATATCTATAATTACTGGGCATGTCGTCTGACAGGAAGTCACATTTAATTAAATTAAATTCGATCCGATATCTATTTAATCATATCGTAATTTATTATATAAGTATACGTTAACGAAACGTAATACTTTGTTTGTATAAAAATCAACGGCGAAACGAGCGAACAATCAAGGTGACCACCATTTTAATACGACGACGTTAATGAATTATTTGAAAACCGTCCTTGACGACACTGAACATACACTCTATTCGTCTACGTTTTAGATTTCAATTTTAAAAAATTTAATTAAAGGTAAAATATCGTTTTCCAATTTCCATAGGGACATTTTGAAAAAGTTTTCCATTTTACAATAATAATTATGGCGTAGTCAATTAAAGTTTAATCCGCGGACCGGCGGTCGAGAACCACTGAAGTAAACAACCGTTTTTTTTTCAAGTTATATTAGCTGCGGATACCTAAATATTATATTATGTCCTGTGAAATTGGTTTTCGATATATGAATGTGGTGAATTGTTAAACTTTTAATATTTTTTAAAAAAAAATTACAAAAAGCTATATGTCCAGGCGATGGATTTTAAAAATTATGCTTTGTCCAATCGTCTTTAATATCATTGTAGTTATATATATATATGTATATTTGTTATTTCTCTAACAATCACCATTTAGATTTAATTACTACAATTTAAACAACATATTCTATAGATAACAATATAATCTATTTAGCCACTAATTAATTGTTGAACTATAATTGCATTTATGCAGAAGCTCTAAAAATGAAAGAAAGAAAAAAAAGTCTACAAATAAAACCTGTTAACATATTATTATCTGAGCAGCTTACCTCAAACGTAATTGTTCGTTCTGTATTTAATTACAGTGAATTAATAAGCTATACATAATTTGTAGACTTATTTTAGATAACAGACATAACTTCGATATATTACACGGCTATACGTAGTGCGTAGGTAATAAATCCCGCCTTTTTTTTACTACTTACCATTTACGACTTTAAAAAATAATCGATTAATAATTCTATAGTAAATGGTACCGCCTATTCGATGTGTTTAAGAGTAATTTTTTTATTATTTTTACAGATTTGAATGGGTAAATTTTGAAACGAAAGGGAAATGGCCAATCGAATAAAATTAACACACACACACACACACAATGTGTGTGCTTGCGAATGATTTTACAAAACTGTATGAAAGAATCAGATACAAGTTAAATCGACCTTAAAAAATTTTAATATTTATTATTACGATTCCCAAACACGACTGGCGTTACTCGAGTGATACTCGAGATAATAGATACACGCTATATAATTTCACAATTTTTATAAACTTTTTTTTGTTAAAGTTTGTTTGCTATTTAGCATTTAGTCAAAGTCAATAATATATTTAAATCGAAGTTTATAGCAATAATATATTGTACACACGTCGTCGATTTAAAACGATTATTTATCATAACGCCCGACAACCTCACGCCTGCCCGCGATCTAATTAAAAAATAATCCATGTCATTCATCGTGCTTCTATTGCCACGGGCAATACCGTAATCATCATAACATATCGGACTACTAAGTTCAAACCACACACACTACAGATTCGTCCTGGGCCGCCCAACCAGAATGTAAAAGGTACTCGACGAGTTGAACACCATACGAATTTCTCAGTTCCAGAGAAAACACTGGTGTCCAATACGAATATGCCATTTTAATATTATAAATTATATAATATGTATTATTTTAGTACGTGTAAATATTAGTATACGAGATTGGAATGTAAATTATATGTAATATCCTTATCGGTTAAAGTTTTTTCTCTATTTTTTCACTTTAAATCACTTTTAATGTAACAAATTGAAGTACTTAATAACTAACTTATTGTAAGTACTCGTATATTATGAAAAGTACGTATATGAAACACGTATATATTTTTAATTGAAAACGATTAGCAAAAAAATTTATAAACAATGATTATGGTTACTATGGTTACAGAATAGGTTTGAATATAAAACGTTAAATTTTTGAAAATATTTGTGGTCAGGGCCACCCTTAACACCTAGGGGTTTAAATAATAATAGTTTATGTCCTATTCTCTGAGCTACCAAATATACGTATATAAAAAATTTCATGAAAATCGGTCGAGCCGTTCCGGAGGAGTTCGATAAGAAACACTGTGACGGGAGAATTTTATTTATAAGCTAATAAATTAGGTACCGATTAATAACCGATCTGTTGGATTTGTATAAAATCGATTTGTATAAAAATCGCGATTTTCACTAAACGTGGTGAAAATCGCGATTTTTTTTTATAAAATAAGGCAAAAATCACGATTTCGCTACCTCGCGACGAAGAAAGGCGCCCACGACCTAACTTTAGACTGTAAATAAATATAATCGGTACTACTTACGGCTTGTCCGGTGGGTTGCTGTTGAGTTTCGGCGTCGGTTCGTGAAAATATAATAAAGTAAGCACTAACGGATACGCAAAAGTTACGATTAAAAGTTTCATCGGTCGTCGGACGAGACGAATAATGAACTGAGACGACATTGTCGACGATCACGGAGAAAAATTAAAACCGCGACGAAGAACTTTCCGAAAACCGCTGTCGACACTAGGCCGGTCGTCAGAGCACTGTGCGTCCGGTTAGCCGACGTACTTCCTCGCGAGCGTCTGTCGATCGGTATTAGGCGGGTTGCGTGCGCAGAACGGCTGTCATTGGTCGGCGCGATTTCATTGGCACGCAGTATCATCTCACTCGTTCCTATTTAAATTCCTCATTAATATTGTTACATAATCATGTTGTCACGATGAACTATCTTATATAATAATTAAGTAATACCTATTAATGACTAATCTCTTCGATCGTTGTACGTTTCCGGTGCGAAAATCGCGATTTTTTTTCATAGAATAGCAAAAAAAAAGAGAGGTTATTGCCTCGTGGCAATGTGGGGTGGCGGTCACTACCCCCCTATGATTTAAGGGAGACTATCATTTATGTTTGATTTTAAGCGCCCCCGTGTTTCTTTAGTACACAACGTGGGAAAAAAGTCAAAGGCGGCACATAAAAGTTTGATCAGAAGTCGGGAGGAGACCTGTATTGCCCCTACGTTGCCCTCCGATTCGACTACTGCTCCCGCTAAACCTATTCTGCTCGCGAAAAAATCTCCCATAAAATATTAACAATATATATAAATTATAGCTGAATTATAACCCGGCTTCGCTCGTGTGCGACTTTTTATTTTTTTCATTTTTACCCCTTTTACCCCCCTTAGGGGTCGAATTTCGGAAAATCCTTTCCCGAGGGGACTCCATTATATAAAACTAAACTGCCGACCAAATTTCATACTCGAAGCTCCACAGCGGTTCCGGCCAGGCGAATTTTTCTAGTTTCACCCTTTCTACCCCTTTTAACCCCTTTTAACCCCCCTTTGGGGTGGAATTGGAAAAAAATTAATTATCGTCGTCACAAAATGGGAACATAAAAAAGGCCTGTCTTTTCTATAATATATAATAGATTTATATATCTAAAATTATTTTAAACGGTGCCACGTTTACACGGCGTTTTTCATTCAGGTACCTACTGCAACGTGTATGGTTGCGCAGCGTTAGTAATACAAATCTTAAATCACCTATATAGTAACTACTTAGACGACCGTAACTGAAATGGCAGAACTAAAATATATAGGTCAAAGTGGGGATCTCGCGAGTGTTTTTATTTGAAGGGCCTCTGAGACTACCCGATTCTATACGCGTGTATTAATTATAAACTAAAAAGAAAGAACCGAAAGTATTACATGTCCTTATGTATAGCTACTGTTACGTGTTATTGAATACGTTCGCTATTTTCTAATACGCCCGAAAAAATAATAAACTTTATGTCCTTAAAAGCTCAAAAATAATGCACTAAATTTTTCATTTTTAATAACTTTCAAACAAAGCAAATATGTAGTAGTAATGACGTTCGTTTTATTATGGGCGTAAAAAAATATATTGACGCATAATTATTTAAAAACGTTTCTTATGGATTCGGTTATCGTGTTATAATTAGATATTTTACAAAGACATAATTTATTATGCATGATAAATCTTTACCGAAATATATATCGAACCATTTATACGGTTAAAAATCTTGTTTTTGGTTAATTATTTTATTTTAGAACCACAGTGAACAGATACGTACGCAAGACGGAATGTTTTGTGATTAATATCGTTATTTTAATTAAGTTTCGAGACAATTGCGACTGAGTTTTTGACATTTTGAAATTGGCAATTTTATTACTATTATAACCGCCACGTCGACCTCGACAATATCGTAATACCTACGCCCTCTATTGGACTGCATTAGAAGTACGGTGTGCTTATAAAGTTGTGAGTGGAGGGCGACTTAGGGCACGTGTTTATAATTTGTTTACAAGTAAAACGGTTTTTTGACGGGAAACAACGCATTCCGGTAAATATGCCATCAGCAAAACGTGAAAAATATACTTATGACACGCGGATAATAACGAACTTGGATGTTAAATATTATTAGAAAAAAATAAAAATAAATCCCTTACTTTTTACACTTGTGTGCAGGCTATTCTGTTATCGTCCTGTTTTTCGTTGAATCTAATAACGTGCTTTCGAAGCCCGCGAAAGCTCAGATTCTCAAATTGTCGTTTTATTTTCGGGCAAGCATCTTACTGTCTCAATTTTTTCATTGTAATAACGTGTGCACCTCAAGTAGAAAAAAAAATATTTAAAAGGCATTAGTAAAGGCAAAGTAAAAAGTAAGGCAAAAGTCAAAAAACAATAAAACGTGTGTGAATAATTGTAAAATGACGAAAATGTTAAATAATAGTTTAGACATTTAATTCGTTGATTCTTAATTCAAACTTTGCGATGAGAAAGTTAACGGATTTTCCTACAAACTCAGGGCCCTGACAATATGACGTTTTTAAATGAATAGAAAGTAAAATCGAACGTTATATTTTCTGAGGGAGTGTTGATCGTGAAATAATAAAAATTACGGACGTTGTTTATTTCGTCTGGAATCGAAATAAAACTGGAGCACATGATTACTTTTCTCGGGTGTAAAATCTCCTGGATCCGGTCCTCACAGAGTAATATTTATTAACTTGTCGTCTATTGGCTATTACACGTGTATGTTTAGAAGCAAACACGCCAGTATACATGTATATGAACTGTATAATACCATAATTCAATTACACATTCAATAAACGAAATACCGAAGCATTACTTTTGATTTAGAAAATATTTTTCAACCATAGAAATTTCGCTATTTTAAATTACAAATTAACCACACACCTAACTGGCTTACTACAGAGCTTCGGACTTATTAGAGAATTATTTAAATCCTATGAAACACACTTTATTGGTTTCGCATTTATTTATTATCCTGTTCTTGACCCGGAACAAACATAAATTTAGAACGTACCCTCAAAAATGCTCATAATGCAATAAAGGTCTAAATAGGTTAGCCAAAATTGAAAATACTCGTCTTGTTTTCAGCCGAATAAGAGTAATTTTTTTTCTATGAATTACGGAACGCGTTGGGTTTTGTGAAATTCGTTCAAGCCTAAAACAATAAATATTATTTCTATACTAAAATCGCAAAAACTAGCACTGAAAAATCCCAATATTAGGTTGTTTTTCATAATGGATTTAACCGTTGTTATTTTCTCGAAACGATTTTTTTTCCCCGAGTGTGTTCGAGGAAAAACACGTCTTATCTTATTCGATCCGACGACGCGCGACGTCTAAAATTTAAATAGCATTCCAAGCCGCGTGGATTAAAATATTTAAATAGAGCGAATTGTCTAGGTTCGACTCGGTAATAATGAAGTGAGTTTTGTTTTTCATCAAATAATCGCGTAGGTATTCGAAAGGTAATATTTGGAAAAACAATTCAAATCTAATCACCGTCGTTTATTCCCCATTATGTTGTGCGCATGCTGTCGTAATAAACTAGAGAGGTATCATTAAAGTTGTAAAAAGACAGACATAATTACGTATAAAATATATGAGTATTAGATATTATACCGTATTGTCATTTCTGCCCGATAATATTTTTCAACTCAAATTAAAACACTAATTTACCAATCCGCGAAACCGTTTAACACTTTTTTAATCGAATAAAAAATAAAAACATCTCGAGTTAAAATATAATATTTATACGTCGACATTCGTCGATTTTTCTATTTCGTTATTATTTCTTTAAAATTCAAGACTAGTAAAATAAAAAAAAAAAATACGTGTGAACCGATTATGACAATACGCAGACGGGGTAAAATTTCCATGTTTTTAATCTTTGCTACAACAACAGAAATTAGATAATATCTCGTTAGTGAATAGTAGAGGTAGGTGTACATCGACTGCGGCTGTATATATATTATATTATATTATACAGCACTCGTCGTCAATAACAATACCATTCGTTAGTAGCTAGCTATTTACCGACACTATATATGATTCCACGATAATTATAATTACACACGAAAAACACGAGTTTACATATTTCGTGTTATTTTAATTGAAATACTTTTAGAGGAACTCGCGCGCGTTTGCGAGTACATACATTGAGGTGACGATTTAACGGCCACTACACAAGAGTCGATAATAATATATCGTGTGTACGACACCTCTTGGACATGGAAAACAGGCTGTGTAAATTTAAGACGGCAATAGACGGCCCATTGAAACCAAGAAACAAATTAATATTATCGATGACACGACTGTCGGATTAGTTTAATATCATTCGAAAACAATAAATTTTTAAGTTTTATACAAAACGGCATTCGAATAATACGATTTTTCAGTGACGATCAAATGTAATTAGCCTACAATTACACAAGTGTACCTAAGTTTTATTTTAAACCCAATGTTATAATTATGCGACGACGTGTACTTCGATAAATCGAGTATGTCATCATATTTTATACGTCCGCGTTTATTTTCACATTATATAATCGGGGAAAATTTAAAAATTATTTCTATATTTTTTTTAATACAATTTTATATAGGCAACACAATGCACCTATGCGGCTATGCACATGCACTTATTATTTATTCATCTGGCAGCAGCGTAACTATAATAATAATTAATAATAATAATAATGATTATAATTATAATAGGTACTTTGCATAAATGCATAGTTAATGACGTGTAATGATAAGATAAATCGAGCGCGATCTCCCCGACACGTATTTTTACATCGATACGTTCGATGACGAATATTTACTGAAAATCCATTAGTCAGCCAATATAGTCGATAATTACAAAACGAACGTGACGCTCGACTATAATTTCAATACAATTTTAGCGTTATTTAACTCATTTAACTCTTTCAATTCAATTTCAAGAGCGATTAGATGTACGCGGATTAAAACTATGACATCCCAAAAGGATGCGGGTCCTCCTTTTTATTATTTTTGTCGGTATGTAAAATTGAATAATATTCAAGTGGAACGAAATGATTTTCCACTTAACGTTAAGTGACTATATCAAATTCGTTTTCAAACGGTGGCTCTCGTTCAACAGTGCTACAGCAGATCAAATAAAATTGCGGCGCACGTTTTAATATGTTATAATATTATGTCATAATAATTATGGTTATTTGTTAAAAATCATAACACTGTGTAAACACGCTGTTACTCAGACAACGCGGCACTAGCGTACGATAATGTATTTTGTTCTGTGGAAATGGTAACAATAATTATTTATTATCTAGTCGGAAGTCTAAGAAAGTATCAGCGCGCTGCAGCGGTTTAATCAAGATATCGAGTCACGTGGGCTTTTTTCCAATTTTTCAGATACCTATTGCAGAATTTTGAAAAAGAAAAAAAATCAAATTTTAACTACCGTTAGATGACCGGGTCTCAACTACGAAACGTTTAACCGAGGTGATAAAATATGACTACCTAGACACTATATCGAAATCAAGTACATCATGTTAATAATATTGAATATTAGAATACCTTGCAAAACTTTGCATGTGCAAACATCAGTTGTATAATGAACGCGTATCGAATAACTACGAAAATAGTTTATTATAAATATTTTTTTCTTCAGAACCGATTTTATGGATTGGCAATGTCTGGTAGTTCATAAAACTGCAATGATACGACCCAGAGGGAGTTTTAAACAAATTATTTCGTAAGCCAAGAAAAATCGATCTATCATTATGATAAGTATAGTTAAAATTATGCTATCGTTACGATGGCATAGATTAGGTCATTATAGTGGCGCGCGTTACAAGGAGAGGGCGGCTTTGGGGATGAAAATCTCCCTCAAAATGTTTTTATTTTTTCTCATAGTCTATAACGTTATTGTTTGCAAATAATAAGCGAACAAAAAAGATAATTAAAAGTATTGTGTACACATAAACAAGGTCACTGTTTCTTAAAATTGTAAAACGGACAGAACAAATCGGTAAGAATTATTTGGTTGGAGAGAGTATAAAAAAATGTTTGCACCACTCGAAAATGAAAAAGAAAAATCCCGAGCTTGTTAGGTACCCACACTCCATGGAACGATTATATTATTACTCTTTTGATATTGTTTAATATTGGTTTTACTATTTTTCGCCCACTATATTAATTAATCTCGAGACCTAAATTATTTTAAAACGTTACGTCGTTACACAATAATATTGTAATAACGAACAATTATTCGTCGTAACGATTTGTTATATACGGCCGAAATCGGCTCCGATAACAACTTGCGGCTATCACGAGTCGTCAGCCGCCCCCATGGCGAATTTGGAATTTATCGGTAGGAATGGCTTCTCAAAAATATATTGCGACGAATCGAATTAACAAAATATCCGACTGAATATTCATATATAATTGTATTAAATAACTACTAATAACTAATAAGGTTTCGGAACAAACGAAATGTACCAACTTAATCTAATATAATACATTTGGGATTAACTAATGATTTCGACCGAGTCCAAATAAAATAATCGTATTTTAATGTCACGAGATGTGCTTGGACTCCGATACGATTCTACCACCACTCCGGAGCACACTGTCCCGAGTGATTTTTTTATGATATCCTGATTTTAGGTAATAGTGGGGGTGACCGTTTGCCCTTGATCGTTTCCAGGAAATAGAACGCAATCTTTATCGCCCTACTATAATAAATATATGTTTATATTGTACACAACGTTATACAAGGCAGTTCGTTATTTTATCGGGGAACACTCGGTTTTGCGTAAAGTATCAATTTTTTTCGAATAAATTCATTTTAAAATTTTAATATTCACTGTACATTATATTACGATTAGGATCCTAATAATTGAAAAAATCGTTTGCCACATGTACGTACACCGGTACTACGTATTAATTCTTTAACGTCAATGTCGCCGATTGGCAATTTTCGGTCTATTAAACTATTTTTTAACGAATATAAGCTTTTCAAATTACCGTTTCCATTCGACCGTTCGGAAAATATACGTAATCGTTTGAAAATTCGTCTGTAGGACATTTTTTTTCCCGAGTCTCCGCAGTTGCTCGAGCAATCGCGTTTGATAATATTGCGAAAATCAAGTGATAATAGTACTTGTCAATACTCGATGTCAGCCCTTGAAAATCGTCAAGACTACAGGGGCGTCAGGGGCGGAGAAAACAATTAAACGTAGACTGCAATATTCTCATCGGCGGCGGCGGCGGCGGTGTATCTTGAATTTTCAACAAAAAAAATAAAATATAAAAAAATGGTTTATACTTTTGGAAGAATCACTCTGTATATATGTTCTCTTTTTATTTTTAATGATAAAATGTGGTCGCGTTTCTATTTCGTGACGTTTATCGGTTAGTTTTCGATAATTTAATAAAATAAATTCAACATGAAACCGTGTTATTCCATAGTAGTAAGCATTATCACATGCCCCCGTAAACAAAATAACCAAACAATGTTTTTTCATACATAATACGATAATTGATTCTGCCGCTGATAACACGCATCGGAACGTGGTCTCTTTTTATTCACCACGATATTATTGCATTTTGTAGGCTAATATAACCATGATTATTATTAATGCAATCATCATTACGAACGTAGTGTAATGGGAATTTCCTGTCAGTTGGTCGTCGACGCTGCGATTTTTCGATTTCTGCTATTTGTGATTCCCTCATGTACAACACGATAACCACGAACCAACCAGAAGCCGAACCGCCGTCGTTTCCGAAACGTTTTCTCCATCGTTGCGCGTCCGCGGTATGGCGTTCGCTGTACGTCTGGTCGTCGTGTTTTTGTGCGCCTTGCCGTCGTTACCGGGCGTGTAACCCCGACGGCCGGCCGATCCTGCGGTCCAGGACCACCGACAGCGGCCGCCTCAGCGTGCAATTGAACTACGGCGAGAGGTCGTCGGCTGCCTGCCCGACGATGTGGTGCTGTAATTCGAACGTCTATTCGCCGGCCGTCGACCAAGAGGCGGAGAGCAGGCGCATCAACCATCAAATCAACGAAATGCTCAGGGTCAGCGAGAAGAAACAAGCGAGAGAGATCAGCCTCCTGTTACTCGGTAAGCGCCGCTAACCGGCAACAGTCCCGTTGTTGCACATCTAACCTACCGTGTTGCATCGCGATAGTAAAATATGACGCGACCACTGCGCCGAGTGCACTACTGTAGACCGCGATCGCCTCTGGGTAATTAGTAGTACCTGGCGTATCCGGGGGGTGTCCGGGGTGACGCGGCGACACTCGCGGTCGCCGATTTCGGTAAACAGACCGTTTTCGGGCGCGATCGATTGTCCTGATGTTCGACGCTGCTGTTGTCTATACGACTGCAGAGTGCACTGTTCGCGGCGACCGCCGTTTCGGGCATAGACTGCACCGCGTCTTCGTGTCTTCGGTCGTCAACGACTAAACCGTTTTGGCGACTAAACAGTAATATTTTAACGCCAGTTCTATCGCCGGAGCACGCCTTTTTATTCCGTTCCAAAGACCGATTCACTGATAACGCCGGACACGCCTATATGTAATACAATATTCACATACGCGTATGATATACGAGTATACGTCGTCGTAGAGGTTTTCGTCCGGTCGGACGACAAATTTTCGCGGACGTGCGCACGATCGGATTCGCGATACCTGCGTCACGCGGGACCTTTTCGCCGCGATTTCGGCTAAATCGATCGTATTATATACAACGTTCGATGTTCGATTTCGACACAATCTTAAGCAGTCGTCTCGATGTTTCGCCAACGATTTCCAATACGTTTCGTGATGACGACCAAACGATATTATCTACGCGCGTTTCCGAAGGCCGTGCGCGATTTTTACTCGTCGTGACGTAGGCATAGTTTTTTCCTCCGCGCTAAACCGCGTGTAAAAATAATAATTCCGTCCTTTGAAATCTTCTACTTAAATAATAATATGTCTCAAAATATTCGGCATGGATACCTGACGGGGAAATCTAATGAAATTATCCTAAACGTGGGCCCGCAATACGTTAGGATTGCGTAGGACGTAGTCGTTGTTTTCAATTTTTATCCTTAACCATCGTTATTTAGCATTGAAAACGTCGCCGCTCGATATCTGTAAGAATAATTATCGATCAATGTATAAACAACAACGCTTTTGTTCGTTTATCATATTATAGTTTATATAATATTTACCAAACAAATATTGTTAGAATTAGAGAACGCGATGATGTTGGCTGTTTTGATTTTCCCACTCGAACGAGTGTAGACTATTTCACGTGGTGACTACTGAAAAGCTAATGGTTGTTTCTCTAGGGACTCGAAACGCCAAATGGTCTAAATTTAAAATAATATATGTATAAGTGTGTATATAATATGTGAACGGGGCATCGACTCGAGGTGTATTGGTTTCGAAATAACTTTTAAAAAAGAAACGAATAATACTCGAATCTGATATTATTATTATTATTACTATTATTAGAATTTGTTCGGTAAAGAAGGGCATAAAGTTTTTACGAATCGAAAAAGAAGACTTGGAATTTATTTTTATTAAAGATATTAAATAGGTTTCAATGAATTGTCCTATAATATACTCGATAATACTTTGTTTTTATTAACAAAAAGAAAGGTCGAACATCTCTGTTCTAGATTCGAATGTGTTACCAACTGTTAGATAATAAGATTTATTCTAATGAGTATATTGAAATCGATAACTAATGGCGTTTTAGAGCACTGTTATTATGATCTCGATAGATTACGGTTACAGGACTGTGCAAACGACGCTGCCGGAACAGTCGGTTACACGTAGGGGCGACCTACCAAAAAAGATCTCGGTAGGCCAAGGTATACAAAGTAATGGTATACAAAGGTTCTCAACCGCGATTTTATCGAAAGTGTTTCATTTTTCAATATAACACCTATAAAGTTTAGTTTTAATTCGCGAATACGAGCCGCTTTGGCGTTATTAGATTAAGCGTAAGTATTATAAATAGTAAATATTATAGAGGGCTGAGGGTTCGATTAAAAGGACTGAGTGACGGTTTTTTTTTTTTTCAACGCACAGTTATTCGCTATTGCAATAAAACGTTATACATCCTATCCGTTATCTTTGAGACGTCTGCAAATTAGTCATAGTCACAAAATCGTTTTGTATTTATTAGAATCGAAAGTTTATTTTCTAGTATATTTTACGTATTAGTTGAAATTAAAAAATGCTAAACCGAAATACCGAGTCTTAGTATAAATATAATACTTATGTATAAATCACGCGATAAGAGTCGTGACTTTAAAATATCACGTACCTAAAAATGTATTGACGGAATGTCAATGTTATGAAACTAGAAGAAATGTTTGTGAATCGGGTGCCTACAATTATTAGTAAGATAATATTATTATGACGTCATAACGTCATGTATGTATATTATGCGCCAATGTGTACGCGTTTGTTATAATTACTCATTGACAATTTGAAAAAGATAGATAAAACATGTGACAGGAATTATTTGTAAGAGAGAGAGTAGAAAATGTTTAAGTCCCCTTCCCCAAACGAAAATCTCGAGCGAGGTTTTTACTTGTTTGCCGTCTTAAGACGGCATTATTCATAACTCAAAAGTATAACGATAGAGGAAATGTATCAAAATCAATTTTCGCATCTAAATTTATTTTTGTTGTTTTTTTAAATGTTTGAATAGTCGGTATTCTTTTACGATTTTCATTTGGGTTTTTTCAAGTCTGAAATCTGGTTAATCCATACCAATATTTTTATCATCGAGACGATTGTAAGATTAGAAACGGTACTTTTATCTCGACATGTTTTGCTCATTGCTCGTTTGAAATGACCGAGTATCTATATTTTTGAATGTACAATACTGTTTCTAAGAAAATATCCGTTTTAATCAATAGACATTTTTTTTTTTGTTTTTTGAAAACAAACAAAAGACGTCTTTCGGTATATTTGCATATTATTATATTCGTTTGTTATGAAAATTAAGTCGCATTATTGTTTATTATAATAACGTCGTCGGACGCGTTTCCAATTGAAAACAACGCGAGAATTGTGAATATGAGATACATAGAGAGAAAAAAAGTTAATTATCACGTAGGTACTGCCTAAAAATACCGCCGTGTGGTTGTCTTGGCGAGTGTGTATATTATCGAATGGCCGTCGGTCCCTAAAAACATTTACCCGAAACACTTTGCTACGACCGTAATGGACAAAATAGTAAATTGTGTGCCCGGCGGAAGGGGAATATTGTAAATCGCGCCAGATACATACATTTTCAGGTACGAATTCCTCTGTGGTAAATCGAGCCCCGCGTATTTTTTTTTTAAGTGATCATTGTTTATGAAAACAAGATAGGATCATTTGAAATTTTCTTTTTTCTCATCCTTCGAAAAAGTGTTTTTTCCTTAACTTAGTCAAATTCAATATTGAACGATACAATTTCAAGTTGTTACTACACCCGTTACCCAAAATATAAATCAAAAAGTGTCGGATGTAATTTGCTATACACTTTTTACCACCTATTCACTGTAGGCGCAATTTACAATCGTTTACTGCAATACTGGGACTCATTTTTTTTCTAGCGGACCTCTTCTACTAGTCCGCCAAATAAAATAAATCACTATCAAATAGATGCTGATACTCTTCTCCGATCAGAATCGTTTTTCGAAAGCAATCGACCACAAATGCATTAGAACAATTCACCAATATCAATCACCCATATCTCATTATTTTAGTTTCATTATTATTACTATTCATATATTTTGTACTACTTAAAAATGAAAAATTCAAAATCCACCAAATCGATCGGGGTGCATTTGGCAATGAATAGATAAGTTCAAATTATTATACGTGTGTGATGAACACATTCAATAATGGCAATGGGGAAATTTTCTAAACTTTTCCCTATAAATTATAATATTCAAAGAACGATAATTCGTTTCGAGAAATGTCCGACGTGTACGTGTATGTTACAGGCAATGTCTGGTGGCTGAGCAAAGTCTGAAATATTATATTACCTATTTTCTTGCTTTACCTAGTTTTACGTTAAGTAATTCGCGGTTTGCTCAGTGTTTGTGATCAAAGTCCGAAGTTTTATATGAAACAAGACTAATTAAATGTGTACTGAGTATTTTATTGGTAATCATAAAAAAAAAAAAAACTAGATTTGTATTTATTATTCTATTGATGATTATTTCGTAGGTAACTAATAATTATGTTCGATACATTTTAAATTTTATTCAAGCGTTAAGTGTCTATTATTTGCGGATTTTGCCACGAAACACTCGCAGTACCCTAGCTATCATCATTAGTTAGAAACCTTTGAGTAAATTAAAAGTCATTGTGAATAATACTATATTATAAGGTATGTTAGCTTCTTCATAATAACTAATTACGACAAAAAAATTACATAAAAACTACTAATTCGTTTCATTTATCTACCATAATATGATGTAGATCCAAGACATGTATACCTAATAATAACGTTATCGATGCAACATAATATTTTAGGTTATTCAATAACGTTCGATATCGTCCCTCACAACAGTGGCGGGCTTGAGTTTCAGGTACTCAAAGGTTCATCATTTAACCCACCCACCCGCTGCTGAGTCGACGTATCGTTATTATATTTTACAAACAATTGGTAAAAACCAGAAATCTATACCGCGCGAATAAACCCATCATAATACACAAAACACTATCGACTAGTTATAGATACTACTTACAGTTCTTTTTAAATGTCGGCAAGGTTTAGATGTATTTTCTGCCGTCACGGCCGTGACTTAAGTCTCACAACATTATGACTCGAACGTTTGGTAATTAGAAGTACCTATAAACAATAAGAATTATACGTTGAGAATTAATTTTCATATAATGTGCTTGTGCCACCTATAGAAGGAATACTTCCCATCCCTTTTCGGACCAGTCGCTTCTGTGGCCCCGTGGGTTCGTTTACGACATTGTATTCGAACACTGTAGTCATCACGAGGTAGCACACGACGATCTAAACGTCGGCATAAAGAAGGTAATGATGATTGGCGCGTTAAAAACAAAATTTAAACAAACAAAATCGAAACGAGACAAAATATCGGTGAAAAATAACCGAATTCGTACGCGTTTAGTGAGCTGAAACTACGAGTACCCGTATATATTTATTGACGAGATCATTTTTTCTACGGAACTCTATTTTTAAAAACGGTCGCTCGCGTTTTGTTTTCGCTTTCTACTGTGAATTTGTCGAATCATAGTGACAAGACGTGTTGGGCGCTAGAAATTAGAAAGTGTTCGGTAGACATTTGAATTTCGTGCACGGATAGGGCGGTGTTTTTTTTCCCGAGCGATTGTCACGTCCCGAACGCCGCAAAACTCAGGGGCCACCCCCCCGGCCCCTGATCGGTGAGGAGGCGAAGGGGGGCCGGATTTTTGAATTTCCCGCCGGCGTGAGCGCAGCGGATCGGTGCGCGCCGCCGCCGGGCGAAACGTTGCGACCGTTCGTTGGGCGCGCGCGGACGACGCGACGATCGGCCGCCGCTGGGACGTCGGCACAGTGTGACCGCGGCGGACGGCCCGAAAATCCCGGCGGTCGTCGACGGCGACGGCGGCCGGGCGCGACTGCAGCGGCGGCGGACCGCGTTGGCGGGGACCGGCGACTACGACGAGTCGTAACCGCCCGCGTCGGTGACGGACCGGCGGCGGCGGCGGCGGCCGGTGGGGCGAGGCAAAAATCGATGCGACCGCTCGGCGGCGGCGGCGGCGGCCGGTGACGACGACGACGACGACGACGCGGCGGCGGCGGTACTCGTGGAATTTCCCGATATCGACCGTAGACCGTCGCCAGTTACGTAAAACGGGGTTTTCCGGAAATAAAAATTGCCCACACCGCCGCGGGCGAAAATTTCGTCCAGTAAAGCACGGGGGGGGGGGGAACGAAAAGAAAGAGAAAAAAAAAAAAAAACGGAAATTTCTCGGCCCCCGCGGGCCGGTGCCGCCGACAGAGGTCGCGCGGCCGTCGCGTTTGCGTGCGTGCGTGCATGTATAATCTCGTTAATAATAAAACCCGCCGGTCGGCTCGGCCGCGGCGTGCGTGTGTGTGTGTGTATGCGCGCGCGGCTCTTGTCAG